>CAJNDT010000101.1:0-210000 GCA_905221615.1 Symbiodinium sp. CCMP2592 | reverse complement strand
CCATGTCACACCCCAACGACCAACAACACCAACAAACATGCAAGCAAGCAAACGAACAAATCATTCATACATTCATGGCTGCCACGTGCCGAATCGTTCGTTGCTTTTCTCGTTTCGTTCGTTCGGTCGGTCGGTCACTCGCTCGTTCGTTCTTCCAGTCATTCATCCAGTCAGTCATTCACTCATTCACATCATTCATTCATTCACTCTTCCTTTGTTCATTGATTCATTCTTGTGTTCGTTCATACGGCAACGCTTGCATTCCATCCTTAACGGGCATCTAGCGCTGAACATGAAGAAGGACCCTCATCCGGATGCTCAGGCCGCTGCGTCTGAATCGAGTTAAGAACGTGTACATTTCGCTGTCAAAGCGGCTGAGTAAGGACGGCTGTGGCCCTCCCTGACTCTGGCACTACGGGTGCAACATCAGCACCATTATCATCGACAGCCTGAGTAACTGCAGCAGCAGCAGCAGCACCACCACCACCACCACCACCACCAGCGCCACTACCAACAAGAACAGCGACGACGACGAATCATCATGTCCATGGAGGTCCATAAGCATGACAGGCGTGCATCGTCTTTGTGGGGCCCGCGCCGTGGTGGGCTGCACATTTTGCACTTCCGCCGGGGTCGATGAACTCTTTAGAAAATTCAAGAAATTTGGCCTTCTCGAACTTGATGAACCGTGCTGCTGCAACACTCTGCCTGGTGTGCTTCTTGGTGGAGATTGCGCTTCCGCCACCGCCGTGCCCATTTCGGCCCTCAAATCGCTCGAAATCGTTAAAGTCCCAACAGAGCCTCAATGTGTGAGAATGATTTTCGGCGAAATCCGAAAGCGCCGCACTTCTGTCCGCCTGCCGAAATCTCCCGTGCACAAAATGCAATGCATGGTTGCCTGGCCGTTCTTGTGTCCAAGTTCATCGGCATCCATGTTAGATGCCCCAAGGCCCCAGGGGCACTGAACGTGGTCTTGCGATGTCTTGCAAGAGGATCAGAGCGTTCTCACCTTAACCCTCAAAGGCCCCTCCTGGAACTAACCTAGTTTTAAGCTTTTTGACGTGTGGACGTGCGCTGAGCAGTGCTTCTCTTGGGCCGTCGGGAGCTGAAGACACGGGTGCAGTACTGGCTGGAGTCTATACAGGGCTTGCGCACTCTATGCACAGGATGCTAGATCCCAGAATGATGAAGTAAGGCATATGTTGTGCTGATGCGTGGGATCTGGCATGACCCACGGGGTCGTGTGCGAGCTTGGTCCCAGGTCCTACACTTGCAGGAGCTCGGGTGACACGAAGCAAAGCCCGAAAGTCGAGTCTTGGGCATCCATCACCAAATTCTCTTCACTCGTAAATTGCTTGGCATGGGTTGCGATGGCTGCCGCATAAAAAAACAGCCCCGCCGCAGGCTGGAAGGCCCGCATTGCAGTCCAACAGTTGCAGGAGCTGCGCAGACTTTGCACAAGGTCATTCTGCGGCGCGACTCTTTCACGTCCCGGATGGGGGGCATTCCTGGAGCTTGCAAAAGCTCGGGATTGCCTCTCCAAAAGCTCGAGAAAGATTAAATGTAAAGCGGCAGAATAAGCCGCGGCACCCCACAGCGAGGCAGTGCGGTAAGTAAATCACCGCGATCCCCATCGTGAAGCGAATGGAAACAGCTGCTCTGCTCCAGCATCCTCGAGCATCTGCAAATTCGACTACCGACGGACAACAACCAGCTTCATGAATAAGATTGCCAATAATAAAACGAACAATAACAACAAAAATAGTAATAATAGTATTATCGTAATACTAATAATGACACCAATACTAGTAGTACTAATAATCGTAAAACTAGGAATGATAATACTAATAATAGCTGCTTCAGGCCATTCTGGTGCCTCGATAGCTAACAGCCTTGCTCCATATCCGCCCCTAGCTCTCGAGCCTTGAAGACTGCCAACTACCAGGCATGCAAAGGATGTTCGGTCGATGTTGAGATTTGCGGAGTCTTTACACCCATCGGCTCAGAGTGCCCCACATAGGGGCCTCTCGCTTGAAAGATATGTTGGGAGGTGAGCTTGGCAGACAAGGGACCCGTGCAGACAGCTGCCCATGCTACAAGGTTTTGCAGAGCAAAACTAAAAGCCTCTCCAGCAGAGCAAACCTCTGCCATAACAACGCCACATGGCGCTGCAAGTTCATCTGCTTCTCACGCCCGTGCTCAGAAGTGGAACACCTGGTCCGGTCCGCAGTCTACATGGCCAATTTCTGCGTTAACGACACTTTACACTCCCTGTTTAGCTCAAGCGAAATGAGGAGGGTCTACACAGCCATCTTTTCTACCATACGCTATATACTACATTCCATACACTATAAGCTATATGCTATATATACTATACTCTATAAACGATGCACTATACACCAAATAACAAGTCTAACAAGTCTATATATAATGCACTATCTACTATCTAGTATATGTTCGACACTATATTCTTCAGACTGCAGGCTATAGACTATCTGCTGTCTACTACATACCATATACTCTATATATATATATGTAACATATATCATACATCGTATATAACAAGGCATATGTCATATGTCATACATGTCTCATATCTGATTATCTTGGCACACTTCTCTGATTATACAGATATGTAAATACCTCTATACCTGTATATCATGTATCATATCAAAAGTTGCATGTTCAATATCATGCAAGACAAAGCGTCAAGTTTGCTGGATCAGCCGGCCTTGAGTTGGAAGCCAATGGTTCCAACAATGGCCGTGGTGAAGTAAAGGAACTTCTGAAGCACTGCCAGCGTTACCTCATTACACGTATAGTATGGAAAAAAATCATGAATCATAACACAACAGAATATAATACCAGACACTGGAGTATAATGTAGATATTGCACATGTAAAGCCACATAATATCATCGTTCAAAGGACTCTTTACGCTGAGAGCACAGGGTTCCCACATCTCAGTTCACTTCAGAGAAATGTTGTGCAATCGGTACATGCGGTCAATGTTCAGACTTTGTGTCAATTGCAACCTGCGAAAACGCGACAGGCGAGTTGCTCGGGTGTCCCACATAAAGAAGCCTCAGCTCATTGGATGTGAGATCCCTCTCTAGCAGCCATGTCACTGTCGCAATGATAAGCAGCTGAGGCAGGCTGCTGGACAACACAACATACTCGACTCCACCAGCATGCAAGCGACCTGACTCGCTCAACGTGAGGAAAAGTGCCAGGTTCATATAGTCTTCCTCCTGGGAAGAACGGGTCCCAAATTTGGGTCGGCACACTGCGAACTTGGCCGACTGTTCCGCGCAGCATGATAAACCACACGTTGGCTCAATGGTTCTGAGCTTGCGAACTTTTCCGGCAAACTGGGCCCTTCATTTTTGACAACAAGTGCACTGACTGTCAACGAAACCTTGACTGCCACAACCAATTGAGATCTCCAGGCGTCATGCAAGGTGCATGTGCGTGGCAACAGCCCAAACCGAGGTCCTGCTCCTCGTCCTCCTCTAACATGCATACCTGAGGATCCGTCTCTCTCTTGCTTTCGCTAATACTCCAGGGCATGGCGGTCCCATCAATTTTCTCCTCCTGTTTCTTCTTTTGGCACTCGCGCTCGACAAGCAGGCGTGGTAGCATTATAGCTGCGAAGCCCATTAGACTCGTTGAAGCATCGACCATGCTTCTTCTTATAGGCTTTCGGGAGGGTGCCCTGAGCCGTAAAGGCGTGCCCCGGATCCCGCCGTCTCTCTCGCTTTTCTCCCGGGCTCAGGGGTTGTCTAGCGACCCGCAGGCCATCGTAGTGGGCTCTGGGTTTCCGTGCTGCGAATCCCCGACCCCGTACACCAAACAACACACAACCCAGGCCTCATCTCCGCACCCCTATGGCCACTCTTCGAGATTGCTGCGTCTCGTCTCTCCCCCTTTCTCTGTCTCTTTGCTTTGCTTGGGGTTAGAGCTTCTGTCTTTCCTTCGCAAGGGTTCTTGCCGGGAGTCCCCCGAAGCTCTCTCTTGCTCTCTCCCTCTCTGACGGTGCGAACTTTAAAGTTGCTGTGTGCTTTTCAAGTGGCCTGAAAGAGAGAGGTGGCATTTGGTACCACATACAGTAGCTACGAATGACTCCGAAGTGATCTCTCTCGATTCGGGAAGCTACTAATTGTTGCATATTGTTGCCAAACAAGGATGGGATTCACGTTCGCTGCTTGGGAAGGCCTTCCTTTGTTAAAGCAGGGCTCTGCAGCTATGCCCCTCCAAGAGCCTCCTGCAGCCCCGAATGTTGCTTCTTCGCCAAAGCACGAGGGATGGCAGCCGCGTGCAGTGAGAAGTCGAAGAAGCGGCGACGTAGAGCGCAACTGGCGACAGACACCGAGGCTTCCGGGCACCCTGGAGGCCTGCAGCCCTGGAGCACCACGTTGGCTTACTGACCTCTCCCACAATACAACCTAGCCATGCCAGGAAAGGATTCCTCACAGACAGCTTGATCAGCGAGAAGCATCTGCAAGTCTGCGGCATACTGCCACTTCGTGGCTTTGGCGCTCGCACCATCTCGCACCTCTCTCTCGAATCCTGGAAGCATGCATTGCCTTCATCTGTCGCACAGAGTGAAATTGCTTCTCTCGCAAACGCAGGGCTAAAACCTGCATTCCTGCGACTACGACCTTGGTGAAAGGATATACGCTGCATCACGCTGCACATGCGGGCCTGGAAGAATCCCGGCAACGATGAGCGTTGGCAGGGCAGTCTGCAGCCGTGAACGATCAGGTAGCGGCAACAGACAGGGCAACGCACGACCGTCACACGCATGAAAGCAAAAACGCATGACATAGTATTGGCAGCAATCATCTTCGGGCATGTCACGCTTACAAGTGCGTAGCAAATTTTGCGCATCTGCTCATTGACACCTATTGCCACATCTCGATAGCCAGAATTAAGCCGGAAACAAGACGGAGGCAGTTGCAAAACAAACAACATAACGTATCAACAAGAAGGCAGAAAAGAGCAAAAAAACAATTGCTGTCAGCAACGTCGGCGGCAGCAGCGGCAACACCACCACCATCACCACCACCACCACCACCTGCGCCATCACAATTAAGTTGACGGCCGACACGACCAGCACCACCGACAACACCACCACCACCACGACCACCAACAACAACAAGCACCACCACACAGCATTCATTCCGGGTCATCCGGCTCTTTGGCGAGCAGTTCGATGCCACATGCGGAAGGTGATCGGCGGCAGCTTGACCGCCAGCGTTCAAATGCAACTGAAAACTCGCGGCCGCACGGCTGCTCACACAGACTCGTTTGAGCCATTCCTCGGGCACAAATCTCTCCGCCCCTCTTTGCCGTTAAAGGCTGTTGGTGTGCAGTGGAGGGTGGACAGGAACCTCTCGAGCAAACACATGTGGAGGAGGCCCCGCGCTAGCGCAATGACAGTTCCAATACTAGGCAACAAACCAACATAACAGTACAAGTAGCAGCCAGAACCAGCAACCCTTGTGAGAAATACAGAAAGAATCGGCAGGATGCGAATAACAAACCTTCCGGGCCACTCCCGTGGTCACCTGACCAAACGCAACGATTGCGAGAACATGCCGAGGAGATCTGCGCACGAACCCACTCTGGTCAGGGACTACCTACCAGGCGCAACAATGAGAGACTGGCACATGAGGCGGAACTTGGCGATCCAGGAAAAGTGCTGATGCAACCAAGGTCACAAGCGAGCAATCAAAGAGGTTTCGGGGTCAGCGGCAAATCTCCAACTGCTCGCCGCCGGCAGAGACGCTACCGTTGAGCCGAGCGAGCTGGAGGCTCTTACAACTTGGATGCGGCATCATTGCCGCCACAATCATCACCGTCATCCGCACTATCATCACCATCTGTACAATCACCGGCGAAGCAGCAGCAAAATCATCAGCTGAGACTGCCTGCACCAGGAATTGCAGAAATGGCATCAACGGCAAAAGAAAAAGCACAAGAACCAAGGACAGCGACAACTAAAGCGAACCACGACAACAGTCTCATTGAAAAGGGCAGCAGCGTGGGCCTGGTGCCAAGCTTGGCTACAATTCAGGATACAAGCTACTACTCCAACCTTCAACTCTGTTCCCTGCCCTGCTTCCGAATCACCAAAGCACGACTTCCCTAATACACCAAAGGGTAACTTGAATTGAGCCCCTTCATTGGGCCCCTTGAGCCCCTACGGCTTCAACAAATGCCGCCACTGGGGCAAGGTGGCGGCGCCGGTCGAAGTCGTACAGGACCTTTCTCCGCCCGAGGAACTGGCAGTTTTCGCAATTACTTCCACTCTGCTAAGCTTTGGCACCACAGCACCGAATTGCTTTCCTGTGAGCGCACTCTGCTCGTGGATGATATATAAACTCTTGGCTCACTATTTCTGGCAGGAGCGATCCGCAAGACTGCAGCGAACGTTTCAATCCGGGAAGCCCCGAAGCAGACCAGCACCGTTGTGAGTGCCAGCCTTGGAGCAGCTTCACGACTGCTCACGCACAAGCCAGAGTTCAGCTCTAAAACTTCCGTAGCCTGGAATTTGTGTCAGCCACAAGTTAGTGCCCAGAAAACCTGAATCCACTTCCTCTTCAGGGAACGTTCATGTTTGCTTCACACGACCGGGTGGCACTGCGGCTGTGAGTTGAAACATCCGCGAGGTCTGTCGCATGCAGCTGATGGCCTCAGATCCAATTCCCCGAGTTATGGTAAGGTTGGGACCAGCTGGTCCTCTGGAGGTCTGCAGACTTTGGCATACTTCACTTGTTGTCTCTGGCTCTTCTTGCTGCGGCAAAAAGCGACGGGAGACTCCCATGACTTGTGCCCCGGAGCCTCCCGCCATCGCTGCCGCGCCTGGAGGTTGCTGACTTGGCCTCCCGCGCAGCAATTCGCAGGTCCAGGGGAGTGGGCTGACGCTGAGGAACCTGAACCTGGGAGGCCTCTGCTATGAATATGGCTAGGCACTCGGAAACCTTGGTGAAAGACAGCGTGGAGGGGTGCGTCTAAACTTTTCGCCAGACCACAACCTCATATAAAGCAGTGACTTAGCCTTGCATACCTTCCTTTCTATTTTTTTGCGAGCCACACGAAGCCGGACAAAGAGACGGATAGAGAGAGGCGTCGACAAGTGCTAAGTCAGACATCCACCCGAATAGATCATGCTAACACACGAGCACGCCACGCACGCACCCCACACACGCACACACATACATGCTCTCGGGTCCCGGGCCGCCACCCGCCCCCCCCCCCCCCCCCAATGGTATCCCCCCCACCCCCTGCTGCTGCACGCCCACCCGCCCTGCCCACCCCGGCCCACCCCCGGCCCGCACCTTTGCCGGCCCCTTGACCTTGCGCACGGATCGGGAGTGTCGCACTATGCCCTGCCGTGTGCGGAAAGCGGCAATCGGCGCAGTAGTTTCCAACATCTGACATGAATTGCAATGCTGAATTATGAGGGTTGTATGGCGATGGTGATGGTGGCAGATATTCTTTTGAAGGTATTAATGATGAAGATGACGACGACAAGGATGATGTTGAGCACGGACTGATTGTCGACTCATGTCCCGGCCTAAAGCAGCACAACATCATGAGCACTATCACCGGTGCCACAGCAAGAGGGAAGACAAGGAGTAACACATACAGTAAGAACGTCGCGGCAAAAAGAGTACCACCACAGGCCCCACACCACAGCGGGGCGGTGGGGAAGGGCGGAGGATAGCATGGGGTGGGGGGGGGAGTGGGGATGTGGCAGCCCTGCATCATACATACATACACACACACACACACAAAGGCGAACCGAACAGGATCTGATGAGCGAGATATCATGGCAACTTGATGAGCACAGAACCGTAGTGAAACCCAAAAGTGTGCCGGTGAAAACCGGGGAGAAAGTCTGGGCCCTTCCTGGCCTTCCAGCACGGACCGAGCGAAGGCCACCACCGTCAAGGAGATTCCACGCCACATGGACATCTGCACATAACATGCCTCACTTCCAAGAATCGAAGGAGAATATGCAGGGGGTGCGACGTACTTCGTTTATCTTCTGTTCCACACTTTGGCGAGGCCACACTGAACGAACTAGAGCGCCATTGCCACACCCCCATCGTACCTTGGAACGCCGAGACATGCCGAGACGCTCCCAAGAGGCAGGCGCAGGCCAGCGCGTAGAGCGCTTGCTTCCTAAGAACTGCGCAAGTCGTGCCCCGAAGTCGAAGCAACAGCTCAACAGCCCTTGCTCCTGGGATTCTCAATGCTGATTGCGCTGCAAGGCTCCCCGCTGCCATGGGTTCCATCAGCTCCGGTCCTTGGGAACTTCGTTAATTTCGAGGACATCTCGCCCTCCAAGCGTCGCAAAACAACCTGAACTGATCAGAATGATTTCGGCCATCTTCTCCTTGCTTGCATTTCTTGAACCTTGACGCATTGCACACCCTGTGCTGGAGTAGACCTTGAAGCTTGTGCAGTCCAGCGTCCAATGATCCATGAACGAGCAGCCAGCACAAAGAGCCAGGTGCCTCCCAGTGCCACTGCATCAACGCCTCTGCAGACTCACTGACAGGATTTGCAGGGGAAGGGTTCTTGAGGATAGCTGCTAGAAGCACGCGCTACATGGTTCACTGTTTTCCTGGTGCAACGAGTATGACGTTTACCGCAATGCGCTGCTACGTGCCATCCCTCTCTCTTTCTCTCACCCGGACTCGACTCGATCATGCCACGTGCCATCCCTATTCCCGCCTTTCTGGCTTTTCCATTGGTGTGTCAGGCCAGTACCTTGCCAATGGTTTTGATGCGAATGCTGACCATGCGGCACAGAGAGTAGAACCGCTCCCAATACTTGTTGGCTGGCGGTACGGCGACCATGTTGAAACATCAAGTCGAAAAAACAATGGGCATGGGCACACGGACCAAGAGCTTGTGAGCTTGCTTCTGAGTCTCAAACATGTCCAGTAAGACAAAAAGTCAACAGAAAGGAGTCGAGCCGCTGTCGACTTCCTGCATGAGATGATCCTGGATTTGCAGCTGCATCCTCGGAGAGGGCAGGGCGGACTTCAGACCATGTGTTCGCTGCATGCAGCAATGGAATGCACAAGGACGGACAGCAGCATGAGGCAAGGCTACCTCCCGAAGCTTTTGCGGGCTAGGAGCCGCGAGCTCTTGAAGTAGCTGCCCAAGCCGCCGCAAGACCAGACTGCAAGCCTCAGATGGCACCCGCGATTGTCCCGGCTCACACAAGGTTCATAAACAACCACAAAACCACAGCCACTACCGGCACCACCACCGAAACAACAACAACAACAGCAACTGCCAACGACCAACGACCAAGATCCAACAAGCCATGACCGACATCCTCAATAAGCAACCAGCCACAACCAACTGCCAACCAAACCCCAACCACCAACCACCAAGGACCAACGACCAGCAGCAGCAACAACAACAGCGAAACACACGCCAAATGACGACACGACCACTTGCCGGGAGCATTAGAACCACTCGGGCTTGCAAGGCTTACGCCTAGGCCTTCCCGCCTGGGCCTGGGCATCACATGCCGAGTGTCAGCGCCCCAACACCGAAGGCCAGATCGGTCGCGAGGGGTTGGCGACACATCACCGAGGCCTCCGTGCATGCATGCACACCTGATGTGCAGAACAACTACCGTCCGAGCTCCCACTTCGCAAGCAAGAAAGAGACAAGCATGTCTCTGTGCAAGCCAAATGAATTCAAATGGGTATATAGACGCACAGAAAGATAGGCGGACAGGTAGCATGACACAGTTAGCCAGGTAGGCAGGCAGGCAGGCAGGTAGGTAGTTAAGCAGCCAGGTAGGTGAAGAAAGAGAGAAAGAAAGATATGCACGGAACCTTGGCACATGAGCCTCTCACACTCTGTTCCGGAATGTCTATTTTCCAACTGTAGTTTTGCCGTAGCTACACGTACATACAGATTGAAACGGACTTGGCCTGTAGCTCTCTGCGGCATCTTGCACATGTCCACTCAATGGTGCGTAACTTTGGACTGAAGGCATGGAAATCTTGTCCGAAAAGTAAGACTAAGTAAGACGAATCTCTGTGAGGCTGCCTGTGACTCTTGGCCTGACCCGGAACCACTGGAACAACCAGCACCGTCACCGCAGGATTTCCGGCTGCACATGGGGTTCCTATCAGCCTCTATCAAAACATTCATCGGCGCAATCAAGTGAACTCTCAATACGCAACCAACCACACCAAAAACAGAAGCAAATGAATCGCCACTTCCTCTGAAACCGTCACTGTGCTAGATCTGCCTTGGTGTGAGACTCTTCTGACGCATCCAGATCTGAACACACCGCCACAGAGGAGGCCGCCAGCACAACGAAAAGGAAATTCAGCAGAAGAATGACACCTTAGTTTTCGAACAACTCATGAGAAGCTGATTGTACATGCGATGCTTGCGAAGCAATTCTCTCTCGCCTGCTCGCTGTCCAAAACAATCCAACAGAGTTGAGCGAAAGCACCTATAGATCCACCAAAAAACATCAAAAACACCAGGGAAGACGTTGTACCACATATCTTCTCCAGGTGAAGTTCAATCTTTCCTGTGAGGTGCAGATACATCGTTTCGTCTTTTCCGGTGCCTTGCAAGTCAAACGAGACGAAGCCGTATGCCCAGGGTCTCCCTAACAGTGCAAGCGCGACTAAACCCCAAACCCAGCAGCTTTTTCACACCTTTTTGCATACAGGGTTCCCCTAAAACCTTAAAACCCTAGAACCCTAAACGCTAAACCCCCTTTGCATTCGGGCCTCTTCGAACCCCAAACCTTTAAAAACCCCTAAACCCCTAAAACCTTAAACCCTAAACCCCTTTTCCCCTAAAACCCTAAAGCCCCAAAACCCTAAACCCACCAAAGCTCAGAAAAGTCGCAGTGGTACGCCTTAGAAGCGGCCAGCGCTCGCGGAGACGGAGCTGGGGACTCCGTAAACTCCGCGGACTCCTTGGGTGATTCGACAAGTTAGGTAGGGATTTGGGTTTTAGGGGTTTTGGGGTTTTGGGGTTTAGGGTTTCGGCGCTCACACTCGGTTTTAGGGTTTAGGGTTTAGGGGTTTTGGGGTTTTAGGGTTTTAGGGGTTTGGGGTTTAGGGTTTAGGGGTTTGAGCTCTCACAACTTGGACATGCCCGGCGAGGTTCTCTGCGCGAGGTCGGCATGAAACACAAGAACTAGGCATGCTCCCTTCACTCCAGTAAGCAGGGGCCCCAGGACTTGTTACCACCCCCGTGACTTCGTGCAAGAGTTCGTGCGAAGCGAGCCTCTCTAAAATCTACACGGTAGGCAATATGCGCGGGCTAGGTGCTCAAGTTGTTGCTTCACTACACCCGAGGCAGGGGCCCAAACAAAAACGCATCAAACAGATATGATTCTTGCCCCGAGGCATGCGCAGTTCCTAAACCACAGTACCAGAGTAACGGGTCCCCTTCCCCTTGGAATCCAACGGGACCAGCTTCCCTACAACTCCATAGCCACTCAGTGAAACAAGTTCGGCTTTAGGCGCAGTACACCTCGTTGTCATTGTGCAAGGCTTCATGTCTCTGCCAGCCGTTCATTGGCAGCGAAAACTAGCAGCCATGAAGTCAGCTGTGTCAGTCACCGTGCCGAGGAGAGGCTGCATGCAATCCTCCACATCCGGTCAGGTCCGCATGAAGGCAGCTGTCTTCTTCCTTTCCACAGGCAGCCCCCGTCACTTTCTCGAAACCTGTATGCGAGCTGTCGGTCAGGGTTGCGTGAAGGCTGCTCTCATCCTGCTTCACTTCCGCAGGCAAGGTCCCGTGCCACTCGCATAGCCTTGTGCGAACTGTAGTAGCTTGGGCGAACCTGTTTCAGTGCGTTGTTGGGGTTCAGGGGCTAAGGGGTTTCGGCGCTCACACTCTAGGGTTTCGGGTTTCGGCGCTCCCACTCGGACAATCCAGGCGAGGCATTGGTTTGTAGTCTGACAAGCGAAACGGAACTGAAGGAAGTAGTCATAATGACAGGCAATAAACGAGTATCACCAACAAATAAGTTGACTGTGCTTCAGTAGACTGCTTCCTACCCGGGATCCTCCTATTACAGTGAAGCAGAGGTGTGACCAGTAGGACCCCGGGAGTCTTCAGTTACAGATCACCAAGAGGGTTGGGGAATAATTCTGTAGCGGATCATAAGGGTGCAGGGAAACAAGGGTTTCGGGTTTAGGAAGTTTAACGTTTCTCAATCTCTGATCTCTGTCTGCAGAAGACATCATTGAAAAAGGCGCGAAGATTGCTGACTGCATCGCATCTACGGCCCTGGCATTGCACGGGCAAAGGGTTGCTTGGTGGGGGTGTCAAGTTGCTTCCAGCAATCACCCGCACACCGCCCACTGCGCGCCACCTGCAAGGAGGCCCACCCAATACACAATGAACTTCTGCGAGAAAAAACCTGGTGCAGCTCCATACGCCCGGCACGTAGTTTGGCACCCTCACACTTCTGCCGAAGACGGGGTGGTGGTTGCAGCTTTTCGGAACCCAGCACCCGCCCTTGTGCTCTTTCACTGCTTGCATCCCAGGCTCTGGTTTCCACTGCACCAAAGGAGTCAGCCCACAGAGTCTCATCCAAAGCCTCAGAAGCCAAGGCTGAGTCAGCAATACTGCGCAGACAACGTACAAACGGACATAGGCACATTCCATGTGCTGAGCTCTGCGAAAGCTGTCGCAAAGGTAGGAAGCGCTCGTATCCTGTACCCAAGTTGCCCCCATTGAGCACCCGCTACCATCGCTCTGATTTTCGTGTTTCCCGATCTTTCCGAACTCCACGCCACAAACACCCAAACCCAAAAGTAGATCCTCAGGTCCGAGGCACTCTACAAGGCCCTGACAGACACGGAGAGCTTTGGGAGTTGGCGCCGGCAGCACCTTCAATGCAGTGCTACTGATTCGGCTCCTGATGCGATGGTGATGATACTGACGATGCGCACGATGATATATGCTGATTGCAACAAACCAGACGATGGCGAGCCAGGGAGTGGTGACGATGAGCCAGGGAGTGGTGACGGTGATTGTGATGCTTTGTCCTGCAGCCTCAACTATGAAGGTGAAGCTATTTCACATCACTGTAGGTCTCCATACTGCCTTCAAATTTGTCGGATAAGACTGCAGTCAATACTGCATAAACTCTTATCGTGCGTATATTACAACTAGAATGACGAGTTGTGCATCTTTCAGCCACTGAAATTGAAGCCACTGGTGCAACCAGTGGTTCCTGCATGTGGCTGCAGGGGGGTATCTGACTGCTGTGATCTGCCATGTGACATGATCATGAACATTGCCCGAGCACTAGTCGCACTAATCGTAGTTTGGACTCGAAATCACTGGGTGTCTCATGGGCGTTCTTCCATCGTGCTTGTACGCTTGACCTGCTTCTCTTGACTCTTTTGACCTTCAGGCTCAGCTTCTGTCCCTGTGACTATGTGAGCCTGCCGACTGCTCTGCTACATTTGTTCTACTTACCGCAACATGTGCGTAGAACGTCGAACCCAAAGATTGTAGGAAGTATCACTCGTTGATTGCTCAAAAGCTGCTGCGACTTGCTGGTCGTCCGTACGACGCAAGCTGCAAATACTGCAGTGGGCACAGAGCGAGAAGGAAGGGGAGAAACGCCATGGCAAAATGCAAGATGCCTCCATTCGGATCGTCTCATCTGATGCCTCCGAGTGGAGATCCAAGGCCTGAAATCATCTTGTGCTGTTCAGAAGACGCACTACCTGTCTACCTACAATGAGGAAACGACAATCTTCGTGGCGTCACTGCCAAGTCCCTGCTCGGTTTGCATGTGCGCCTTCTTCTTCAATTGAGAACACGAAACCCAAACATGCTCCGCAACACACGACTACACGACTGCACAGGTGGAGCTGCACCCGGGCTCACAGTATCCCATCGGAGTTTCAAGGCAGGTCGCAGCCAGGTTCGGCAGCTTGGGGCTCCTTGGCCGCAACTTCTTCAAACCCAGCAAAAGCAAAAAAATACCTCCTTGTAGCAGGACCTGTGCAGTCGCCTGAACGTCTGAGAGAGCATCCTGAACCCCCAAACCTTGCCGACATGAGTCTCCGAACAGAATTCCAGACCATGCTACCTCATGAAGCTACACACAGAAGAGCCCTCCTTCAGAAATAAGACGAGCAGTGAGCACGAGACTGTAGCGTATAATGAGATGCATGTTCAAACAGAGATGCTCACTTGCAGCACTGAGCAAAAACCCGACAAAGGGACACTTGAAGCTCAGAGTTGTGGGAATCCAATCCTGCAATCCTTGACTGCATCTTGGCAGCTCTTTAGAGCGCACTTCCGGACTTGCAGGGATGAGCTGGGTCTCCCGGTGCTTGAACCTGCTCCAGTTTCGAACACTACTGAACATGGTATTAGCAAGAACAATGCGACTAGTAATAAGAGTTATAATGACCTCAGGGAAATGATATCAGGAAGAAGAACAAGAAGAAGAGTAATAATAGCTGTGGCGGCAGCAGCAGCAACAACAACAACAGCAAGAACAATGAAGTGAAGAAAAAAAATGCAACAAGTAGTAAGAAATAAGAACCACTGCTATAAGAGTAGGAACGAGAATAACAACAAGAATAACAATAACAATGACAATTATGAAGTATCATGACAAGAGCCACTGCAATACAATAGCAAGAGCAAAAGTTGGTCTTTAAACAACATGTAACAGCAGCAAGCAGTAGCAGCAGTAGTAGCTGTCAGGGACAGTCTTGTACTACAAAGCTTAGCTCTGGACAAGTAGCAGTATTGGTTCGTCGCCGTGGTCGTCGTCGCAATGGCAGTCGCAAGCTCGCAGTTAGTAGTTAGTTAATAGCTAGCAGCTAGTTGGAGCAGGAGTTTGGTCAGTCGTAGTCATGGCTGTGGCCGTAGCCGTGGTAATCGCATCCTCGTCGTCATGGTCGTCGTCGTCGCCGCAGTCGTCGTCGTAGTCGTCGCGGCAGCAGCAGCAGCAGCAGCAGCAGCACTGGTAGTAGTAGGTAGGTGGTAGCAATAGTGGCAGTAGTACGTCGTCTTGGGGCATATAGTCGGGGTTGTAGCCGTAGCCATAGTACACGTAGTTGTTGTGCGAGCAGCTGCCACAGACAAGTCCCTGTCTAGATTTTGTCCACACCAGACAAGTGCTGGCGACTCGCGACGCGAATGCCACTCCGAAACTGAGGCTTGTTTTAAGCCACAGGGTGCCTACACCCAGCTGCTGAACCTGTAGCATCAAGTATCCAGCACGCGTTTCGAGGGTTGCGCCGATTGTAAAAGAAAAGAACAGTACCCGCACAATACTTATGTGGATTGCACGAAGCAGATTATGACCATCATTGACCATCCACATGGAAGGGGGACAGTGTACGTGATGATGACTATGGTCACATTCGTTGCTGATGCCACGCCGTAGGCGCAAGTGACTGCCCTTCTGACTGCAGACCTTTCCCGAAGTTTGAGCCGTCGAATGAAACTTCCCTTTCGTGTTGCTCCACCGTTGTTAGGGAAACTTCCTGCCTTTTGGCATTGAAGGAGGTGCTGCTCTCACATCTAGGGCTCGTGATAAAAATGGGCTTGTCGAGTCACTGTGGTTCCTTCAATTCAACCAAGCACGCAAAAGGCATAAAGCACAGCTTACACCTCAGAGCCTTTCGGCCTGGCTCTTTTGAAAAAACAATTAAAGTTCCATAGTCGCTACGAGTGTGTAAGCTCCCGGCAGCTGGCTGAGGGACACCTCGCCTCAACGGATCGGGCGTTCACAGCATGGCAACCAGGCGGCGGCAGGGTTTCAAATCATGGCAGACTCGGAAAAACACTTCTGCGGCTGAGAGTCTCTGGGTCAATCCCGTAGAGCCAAGGAGACTCGCAGCGCCCCCGTCTGCAAAAGGACGGGTCAGGGTTCAAGAGAACATCGGCATTTGCAAGGCTTGTGCTCTGCCCAACTGCCAAGGTCTAGGGTTTCCTTGTGTCCTGCATTTTCGTCTCGGCATACCCCTTGCTAGCCAAGGCAAAGAGGTCCCGGAGATCAAAGGTGAACGAGGACTGATGAGCTACACTTTGTGGGCTCAGTTCCGACAATCCCGGAGAAGTTGGGCAAGTTCGCAGGATCCAACTCGTCACCCGCAGCACCACCGGATCGTGGTGTTCAAGGGAACTGGAAGTACAGGTTTCTACCCTCTTGGGCCAGAATTGTGCCTAGGGCCTGAGCCTAGAACTGACCTGTGACTAGCGCGCAATCCCGTGGATGGGAATTCCCTCTTCGCCGAGTTGCTTGGGCTGCGGCCGGGCATGCCAGAAGACTTTGCCTCAATGCCATGTCTGCAGCTCATGTTGTTCTTGGCTCGCCTTTTTTTGGGTGCTTCTGCAGGCGATGCTGTGATCCAAGGCCACCCAGTCTGGGCTAGCCGTGTCCTTCAAGCACTAACAGCCCACGACCCAGAATCCCGTTTTCCAGTCCAAGTGTCACGCGGTTCTCGTTCTCGTGTGAAAGACTCGCCAGAGGGCTCGCTGGGCAGCACTGGGCAGTTACCTTGTGGGGCAGAACATCCAAAGTGGATCCCAGTGAATGCCATTGGTTGAGAGCGTTGTCCGAATCTCCGGACTACAAAAATGTCACAACTCCATCAGATGTCGCTCCGTTTTCATTTAACTCGTTCAGCCAAGTAAGCCATTTTCTGGAAGAGACTTCGCTGCGTGGCCGAGCAGTACGTTGCTTTTTCGTGGTGAAAGTGATGAACCTGTTCTGTAGCTCGTTGGGGGTCTTGGCTCAGCTATACGTATGCCGATGCACTGCAGCCACTACAATGTCAACACGTCCCCGAATATCGGAGGACTCGCAGCAACAAGTCCAACCAACCGACAGGAAGATTGATTGACAACAAGGTGCATGACATTAGCACCCGGCTGGATCTGCGAAACACATCCCCGAGATGCTGAAAAGGTCGTGCCTCTCGTCATTGTTGCGAACTGGTAGCTGGGCGCCTGTGGTTGAGGATCTCCGGGCAATGGAACCAACCTGAGATCGGGCAGGGTGGAGGTTGTGGCAATGTGCAAACTGATGCATGGGTACAGTGCCTTCACACCCGAGAAACCACAAGAACTGACAGGTCTACACCATGGAATACCATGAAGAAGCTGCACGTTAGCCGCCTTCAAAAGACGCTGCCGACGATGCAAACATGCCGGGGTAGCGCTAGCAGGGACAAACTGTGCTTCTTGTCTGGATGGTCTGCTTCCTCCTCGGCAGGCAACACACACACACACACACACACACATCAGCACTAGCTGCACTCTCTGTCCCGAAAATCACCTGTTAATGCTGCTCAGCGCACACTTAGCCCTGCACGACGACAACTTACACGAATTGCAGGAACAAAATGCTCCAACCTGCAAGATTACTCATCGCTGCCCAACGTCTTCATGGTCGAACCTTACATCTGAAATATTCTGAAACCAACATCGAACACGCTGTGACGACGTGGCTCGATCGAGGCCGTCTTCGAAGGGAAGCCTCCTCACACAACATCGGCTTAGAATGAGAATCAATGCCCAGGCCCCGAAATGTCATCGATTGCACAGCTGGTACTCTGCAACTGGATCATGCGTGACAACAATTCTTCTTTGTGCAGGTTCAACGCAACACCTGTGACGTCATGCGGAAACCCCGACGGTGCCGGCCAGGCCAGTCATATGACCCTTTGTCGACGAACCATATGACAAAACATAAGGACTCTCAATGCCTACTTGTGGGGCGGTCTAAGTCGATCACAGAAATCCATACGACTGCTGGCTCAGTTGAGAGAGCCTTCATGTAAGCCTCTATAAGAACCTGTTCAGAATGCGGGCACATTCAGAACCTATGAAAGGAAGATACTTCGGGCATGTCCACACAATCATTCTTGAACAACCTCTATAAAGTAATGGATAACTGATGATAACTGTCAAAATCCTTGTCACAGCGAGGAGGAAAGCCTCTCCAGATCGTTGCGAAACCCAGATTGGGTCATAAGCATGCAGAAGCGTTATGCCACACGCAGCCATGCCTGCAGTCGGTGGTGGCATGGGCCTAGCCGACTTCGGCGATGTTGGCTTCGAGCCTCCACGAAAGCACAGCAACCACTGCAAGGACAGCACACAGCAACTTGTTGGATGTTGCTTCATGTTAGGAATTACAAGGCCCCCAACATGAGCATGACACACCTCCTCCCGAAACGTTGCAACATCCGCAGGAACGGCACATGCCGGAGCCACATTCTATCAGACGCAAACCATTTGGCGGAATGCTGTTTGTCGGGTCAGGAACCTCACTTCTACGACTTCCCAAGGTTGAGAATAATAGCTCAAAGAATGGTGAGCCCTCAGTCTGGGCTTCAAAGGCTGCATCTCAACTTCTGAGCCCAAGAACAAGCCAGCTGCTTACGAGGCATTACCACGCAGGAAGCTAAATCCACTCCTGAGCCGAACCTGGCCTTCCCCGCCACGTGCGCGAAACTTCCGCGCAGCCCTGGGCAAGGTCCGGTCACAGGGGTAAGGAATTTTGTTTTGTTTCACGCACTTTTCTACCAGAAGTCAAAGCCGCCCTACGGCGGGGGGATTGTTATTGTTGAAGCTCGCAGCATGCTGACGATCACACCCACACGGCTGCGGAATTCGGACCGCGGAGCACGAAGGCTGAAGCCGATTAACGCCCATTAGTGCACATCGTCAATCAATAGAAGGTTTTCAGTTCTCTGTTTTCTCTTAGACATACCTTCCTTCCGAGCTGCTTTCAGCCAAAGTGAACAACAGCCATAACTCACCGCAACCCATGAACCCGGAGGCCAGCTCTCAATTCAGCTCAGCAGCTTCATGACTTTGAGGCCCAAGGTTTGGTCAAGGTCGTCGAAGTTCGGCTTGTCGCCCAGACCACCAGAGCCCACACCACCGGAACCTGAGGACGTCGCGGGAAAACCCTGGAACACACCTTGCAATGGCGAGCTGCAGCCAAGAACAACATGATTGATCGTCCGCTTCCAACCCATGTGTCCAGCAAACGGCATGGCCCATGGCCGATTCATGAATAGAAGCATCTGCAACCGAGACACGCTCCGGAGCATCAAGCCCCGAATCGAGCTTGCAGGTGGACTGTTTCTTCGACAATGCTCTTGACAGCGAAATGATGGAAGCCTCACCAGTACACAATGGCTTCTGTGGATACCTAGCTGACATGGCATGGGCGCCGTGGTGGTTGTCTCGATCACGATGCAACATGATGCAACCCAACCAAGTCAAGTGCAGCGTCCCGGCTGCAAAAGCCGGATGTTGCAGGTCCAAAAATTGCAGACGGCATGGTTTTGCCGCAACATGCCACAGCGATGTCTGATACCAATCAATGTTTTCGTGCGATGAGCCCCCCGCCAGTAAAAGCTAGATTGTTCATCTGAGGCCGTGGCCTTGCGCTTTAAGACAGTCGTCGGCGACCGGTCGTGCAACAGCATTTTCCTGAGCTCCCCATGTCGAAGATGTGATGCAATCTTTACCCAATGCGCGACACAATGCATCAACACTATGAACGATGATGAACATAAATAAGCAGCGGCAAATGAACCCTTGGTTTTGCAACCATTTGGGTCCACGCATGTCCGCGCGGAATTATGTAGCACGTATTCAAGCCTTCTCCACGAGTAACGCTTGGTCGCCGAAGGCGTCCACTTCCCCTCCACACCACAGGGGACAACGCCAACTGTATGGTGTTTTTTCGCTGACCCTCTCCACCGTCGGTCACAGGCAAGGCCTCCCACCTATTATAATACACTGTACCTACGCTGCCGCTACGGGCGGGCCGGGACGGTGCGCGGCCGTGGCCTGGTTTGCCATCGGGTGTCTGCGAAAAGATCGCACAAATTGGGCCATGCGACCACGTGCGTTGCCGGTGCTCCGTGTGCAGCCCCTGGCTTTTGCCGATGTTTGGAGGCGCATGCTCGGCATGGGCGGAGGAAACGCGCATTGCGTCGTCGCACCCACTTTTCCATACCACGTCCCCTTTTCTTTTCACACCTTTTTCCGCCAACGGCCGGTGGGGCTCTGTGCGCCCGGAGAGCAACGAGGCGCCTCGCCAGCCGCACTGCGTCGGCATTCCACCGCCCACCCACTTTGTAACCGAGTGCGCACAGGGTTTGCGCGCCGCCTGCAGCGAGATCGGGGTAGGCGGCATTCTTGCGGCGCAGAGCGGTACGCAGAACTGCCCCATCTTGTGCGGCCGCGCCGGGGTGAGGCTCGCCATCGCGCGTGAGAGGCGAAACGAAGGTCGCATCGGGGGTGCGGCGCAGAAGCTGAGGAGGAGCCATGCGCACGGCGGGTCAGGCAACCTAAGCAGTGGGCGGAGCAACACGTCTTCGGCTTCGAGTCTTTCGGCGCCCCGGGCGTGGACGTACTCGGGCGTGCCCGCCACCGCATACGCTAGGCGGAGGGTTGCGAACAAGGCGACTCCCTTGCCCCTGCCCTGTTCGCCCTTGGCCAGCATGCACGGGGCTTTGGACTGGGCAGACTCGCAGCGCAGGGTGAAACGCTCATGGCTTTCCTCGATGACCTTTACGTTCTTCTGCCTGAACCGACTCGAGCGCGTGCCACCGGATCTGGTGACGGTAGCGGTCGAGACGCATGCGAGCATACCCGCTACGCGTCTTCAGATAGGAAGGTTGCCCGGCGCCGCCAGGGATCGCGGATTTGGGTCCCGAAGTCTGGCGCGGCAGCCGGCCCCCACCACAGCACCATGGCTTCGTCGCATGCGGCACCTCCATAGGCCCCGTCAGCATCCCAACATTGGAATTCCGATGGCCCGTCTGGCCGTAAAAATCTCGCCCGGGAGATACAGCCGTAAGCACTGCCCAAACCGTGGCTCGAGCCTCGTTTTCCAGGGTTGCGCGGAGTCGGGCCGACAGAGCATCCACTCCCGCTCGAGTGCGAAGCGCGGACTGGTAGGGCCTGGTAGCCTGGTCGAAAACTAGCGCCCACACAGCAGCTAGCGAGTGCGAGACGAGCCGACGAAACATGCGTCGCCCGTCGCGATGCCTCGCACGGTTCCTCCGGGCTTACGAATCGCCGTCATGCGGGTCAACGCGATGCCCTCCGCAAATTCACGCGGGATCTAAGCCTGTGCCAGCAGATTAGCTGGCTCGTAGTGAAGCTCCCTCGCTAGCTCGTGTTGCCCCTCACGGTCGTTCGGGCCTTTGTTGAGGCCAAGTAGCCTGCCACTGCTCCGTGCGAGCGTCCGGTTCCTCCTCAAGGACCGCCTGGCTCTGCCCCGAATGCATCCAGTTCCTTTGGGTCGAGACAGCCCGGCTCCGCTCTTGCTGCCCTTTTTGCGCTTTTTGGCACTGGCCTAGCCCGCTTCGTGACCGCCGCATTGCATCTGTCGCCTTGACCCCCGGGCTACCCTGCGGGTTAGTTGGTTGTGTTTCTTTTGGGGGGCTGTAGGTCCTTAATGGATGGCGGACACGCCGCCCGATTATTCATCCGGGGAAGCTACACCCGTCGCGCCCGCCTTGGGGCGCGCTGCTGCATCTATTAGCGCGGTTACTGCGCCTGACTCCCCCCAGCTGGCTTTTCGTGCAATTGTTGCATGCCGCAGTCGGTCGCCTTCACCCCGACGCGCTTGATGCTTGGCAAGCCCATGTTCACTATGCACCACTGTGGCAACGCGCTCTCGACACCCTTCGCCGGGCCCCGCCTGTGCAGCCTGCCGCGTTGGTGCATGCATTGCAGACCTTGCAGCACCTAGCAACTGAAGAAGGGCGTGCGCTTCCCTTGCCTGAAGCGCAATTGTTGCTAACCATTGCTGCGGAAAGCAACGCCCTCCCCAACAACACCCTGGTGCACCTGGTTTGGGCGTGGCAACTGGTTACAATGCCCGATGGGTATATACCCGCCACTGCCCAAGAGGCCTTACTGCACGTTTAAATGAGCTCTTGCAGCAAGTCGCAGCGGCGCATGGCCCGGGAGCCCCTGTTTCGGAGACTCCCGCCCCACCTCCTGCAGCGACTCCCCCAAGCGATGCAAGGCCTTACCATTCCCCTTCCGCCGCCCCAAACAGCAGCACCAGCTGCTCCTCGTGTTCTTCCCGTTCTTCTTCTAGCTCTGACGTACAGGAGGGCGCTCACCCCCCCCTCACACCGACACACTGCATGGCCCGCGGCTGCGAGCGACCTTGGCTAGTTTGGACCCTTTCTCTGTCACTGGCGCCTTGTTGCAGCCTTGCAATGTGTTCCGCACTCCACCAGCCTTTTCCAAACCTCAACTCCGCCGTGCGCTCCGATTTGGGCTGCGCTTCATCCGCGATGCCACTGGCCCGGAACCATCAGCTCCGACTTCGCTTCAGAAGACGCGGCACGTGCTTGGAAGCTTTGGCTGTTCCGCCCCGCCGGAACTGACCGCGTCCCGAAACCGGTCATTCTTAGAGGTTCACTGCTTTCTTTCGAAGTGACTGGGAGCCCTTGCTCCGTGCAGCACTTGACGGGGCCGGCGCCCCGACCAGACCCGCCACCAGCTCCACTGATGACTTGCCACGCCGGCTGGAGCGCGCCACCCGTTGAGCACACCTTGGTGAACTGGCCGCGGCTCGGCAGGCTCTCACTTCCGAACCCCTTGCCCAACCGACGGAAGCCACTCTCCAACAGCTCACGAACCCGTCACGGCGGCCAGCTGAGCCATACCGCCCGCTGCCCCAAGACATCCTTGTTGCTGCCCCTGCTGCCCCACTAGCGCTTGACCGCCCGGCACTCCTTGCAAACCTGCGCCGAGCCCGCCGCGGTGCTGCGCCAGGCCCCACCGGCTACACTGCTGAAATCCTCCGATTGGTCTTCGACGAGGATGATGCGTCACAGCTTTTGTGTGATGTTGCTTGCCTGCTCGCCCGAGCTCGTGTGCCGGAGTCCGCTGTCGCTGGCCTTGCGTTGGGCCGCCTCGTCGCCCTCAGCAAACCAGGCGGGTGGTGGTTGGTGACTTTCTGCGACGGCTTGTTGCCAGAACCATTGCACAACAGTTCGCCTCCAACTTCGAAGCCGCTTGCAACCCCCACCAGTATGCTCTCTCTACGCGGGCCGGTGCCGAAGCGCAAGTGCATACCTTGCAGACGCGCGCTCAGGCTGACCCCAGCTTGACTCCAGCTTGACGCTCTTGTCAGTTGATGCTGCAGCTGCATACGGCCTAGCTAGCCGGGAAGCCATGCGCACAGCACTCAGCACTGCCTGACACACCCAGCACACTACAAGTCCTTCCTTTTGCCCGTTTGTGGTATGCTCGGGAGTATTCGGGAGTCGTGTTACGTTTGGGCCGCGGGCGACCACTCCCACCGAATCCCCCAAGCTGAAGGTGGCGAGCAAAGGACCCCTTGATGCCGGCCATGTTTTCGCTTGCCTTGCAGCCCGCCCTCCGGGCCCTGCAGACGAAGCTTCTCCAAGGCGAACAGGCGCTGGCATCTCTTGATGACATTTACATCCTCGCCCCTCCCGCCAGAGTCGCTCAGTTGTACCGTCGACTTGAACACCACTTGTGGCATCACGCGCCTCCGCCTCAAGGCTGCTAGGACAAAAGTTTGGAACTTCGCTGGCATTCTTCCACCTGGTGTGCTTGCCCTTGCCCCTGACTCCCCGATTGGGGTGGGTGGCCACGAAACCTCCTCGGCAGAGCGTGGTGTTGTTGGAGTTGGCGTTTTTCTTGGCACTGCGGAGTTCGTCGAAGCCCACCTGCGTGCAGTCCTGGCCCGCCAGCTCGGCCTCCTCGACAACCTCCCCGCACTCCATGACGCCCAAGTTGCATGGCTATTGCTCTCCTGTTGTGCAGCACCGCGTGCGCAGTATGCCCTCCGCACACTGCCGCTTGAATGCACGCACGGGTCCGAAACAGACCACGATTGCGCATTCTTCCGTTGCCTTGCCGCGCTCTTGTTCGCAGATGAGGCGTCACACCTGCCTGAGCCTGCTCAAGCACGCGCACAGCTAGCATTGCGGCACGGCGGCGTCGGCCTGCGCAGTGCGACACGGCACGCGCCCGCTGCCTACGGAGCTTCATGGGCTGACGCGTTCCGCGCTATAGCCCGGCGCGACCCCGACTTCGCAAATGAAGTCGCCGGCTCCTTCGCCTCTGACCGCGGCCACTCCCGTTGGTGCTGCAACCGGCACGAGACGCCCGCGATTCACTTTCCGCCATCGGCTTTGAGCCCGCTGCATGGGCGGAGCTGCTGCATGCTCCATTGCCAACCCAGCCCGAACAGGACCCGTCCCTTGACTCAACTCGCGGTTGGCAGCGCCCGGCGTCCCAAGCCGTTGACAGCTTTTGCCATATGGTCTTTCTTCGCGAAAGCGATGCTGCTTCTCACCACCCGCCCCACCTTGCCGGAGTTCTCGTTGGGGTCGCCGCTCTTCCGTGCCATCCTGTTTGTCTTTCCTGTTGCGCAGACTTCGCTTGCCGTTGCCCCTAATTTCTGCCAGATGCCGTGGCCACGCACACCTCGATCCTTGTGGTGACCATCTCGCCGCCTGCCCGCATTCCGGCCTTTTGCAGTCCAGGGGCGGCCCCCTCGAGCGTGCTGCTGCACGTGTGTGCAGGGAAGCTGGGGCAGCGGTCGCTCTCAACGTGTTTGTCAGGGACTTGAATGTCGACCCACTTCGCCAATACGACCGACGCATTGAGGTCATCGCCCATGGCCTACCGCTCTGGGGTGGCGCCCAGCTTGCAGTTGACACCACGCTCGTCTCCCCCGCTGCCAGCCTCCCGCGCAGGGCTGGTGGCCGGACTGCCGGAGCTGCCTTGCTCACTGCAAGACGAGCGAAAGAGCGGACCTACCCTGAACGTGCAGGTCCAACCGCTGCAGGCTCACAGTCCCCGCTCTTGAGGTTGGGGGGCGTTGGAGTGCCGAGGCCGCGACCTTTGTCCGCCTGCTGGCAAAGTGTCGGGCACGGTCCGTGCCCTCACCCTCACGCGCTGCTGCCATCTCGGCTTTCACTCTCCGGTTTTCTGCGCTCCTTTCCTTTGCAGCTGCGCGCTCTTTCGCAGCCAGCTTGTTGTCCTTGCCCTTTGCCGGCACAGCAAATGTTAACGGGAAGCTCCCACCTCTGAGCCTTCCCAACCCCCGCTCGCCAGCCGTGTGGTGTGACTGCGCTCTGCGTGCGCCGCCTGCCGTTCGCTGTAGACTGTTGCCTTGACTTTCGGCTTTGCGCAGGGACTGAGCTGCTTTGGACAGTGGTAAAAAAGTGCGTGAAAAACAACAACTCCAGGCTTATTTTTTTGCCTGCACCTTTTCAACAGCAGGTAAGTTCGCGACGAAGGTCCCTGTGCCGACGCGCCCTACAGTGCAGCGCCCGGCGCAGCTGCTGTAGGACACAGCCTGCTAGGTTGCATCCCAGCGCGCCTCGGCGAGGAGTTCGTGCAGCGGGGGGAGCTGGAGAGAGGCCGCAAAGGCGTGCTGGGCTGTGACGGCCGAGAGCCTGGACCAACGCGCAACCCATGCGGTGATCGTGGCCGGCCTAGATGCGGCAAGGACAGCCGTCGCCTTATATCGCGAGAGCAAGCGCAAGAGCTGCACGGTCTCAGTGCCAAACCTGCTGCTAATCTCGACACCGACAACGACGAGGCGGCATGAGGCGGCAACTCTGCTCTTTTGTGTCCACTTGAGCACGTCATTTCTTTCTCACATGATGTATACGGCCTGGAAGCGCAGCTGCGTCTGATGATGTCTGATGCCGCGCTTGGAAAAATGTTCCTTGGAACCTCGAGCTTTCGCGATCTGCCTCCCTCTGCTCCAAGCACGCGACACGCCCATCACGATGAGCAAGACTTGCAGTCACAAAAAGGTGCGTAGAACAAAGAAGAAAAACACTGGTAGGTTTCCGGTGCAACAGCTCAAGCCGCTAGTGCTCTGAGCCTGCTGAGCCTCCCCCGCTCAAAGTCACATCTTGGTGCGGCTGATGGCAAAATTGCCCGAGTGTCGTGCCCCTGAGATTAAATAATCTTGTTTGCTATACGTTGTCAACAACTCACCTTCGAACAAAACATGCAACGAGCGGTCGGCTATATCTCCCCCGGAACTTCCAGTTGGTCGGTGCGACAATCCAAGCCGGTGGTACCATGAGCCGTGTGAGCTTTGATTCTTTCCGCTCACAGCGACATCTTGGTGTCTGGCGTGGCTGATGGCAAGCTGCCACCTGCTTCGCGGGTTCAATATTTTTCCGGCTTGTTTTTCTTGGTCACGAATCTTTCTCATGGGTTGCGTGAGTAGTGTTCCCAGGGTGTGTTGTGGCATGCTTGGCCGCCGGGAATCTAAATCGCAAATCTTCGCCCATCCAGTGAGTGCCCGCCGAATCCGTTTGTGGTAGGCAAGGCCATCGACCCAACACATTGGCCGGCGCGATTGATCTCCCGAGAGAAAAAAAAGGCTTCGTAGACCAAAACCATCCGAGCCTATGGCAACGAAGAACTGGACACGTGCTGAAAACACTGGATGCAAGTTCTCTCCGAGGGCTTCGCGCCGGCTTTCCGTAAATCTTCGTTCACCACGCTTTCGTGTGCTGGCATAAAGCGGCGCATGGAAAAATCCAACTTCACCCAACAAAGGAACTTACATGAAGTGGCGGATGCAAGTTCAAATGAACAGAAATGAACGCTGTAACATTGCTAGGAAGCTGCTTCCGAGGAGTGCCTCGATCCGACCGCGGGTCCCAGTTGCTCCGTGCTCGCCGCTGCCGCCTTGTTGTTTTCGGCACGGAAACTGGTGGGCGCTGGAGTAAGGAAACCGCGACCGTCCTCCGACTTCTCGCGCAGGCCCGCGCAGCCAGTGCACCTGTCGCTGTGCGCCGCGCTGTTCACGCCGCTTGGGTGTACCGTTCGCGTGGCATTTTCCTCCAGTGCGCAGCGAGCCTTCGCCACTTCACTGCTCGAGCTCCCTGATGCTTCCTGCTGCCGCAGAGCTCGGCGCTGTTGGTGACCCACCCGCTTTGCACGAGCTCCTGGCTGACGCACGCTGGTTGCAGGCGCCCGCCGCCAGCCGCCTCCCAGCCCACCCCGCCTAACCGGTCGCGCGCGGGTGTGCGAAGAAGCCAAGCCGGAGCCCGCGTTTGTCGTAACATGTCGTAACCTTGGTCTGTCGGCCATGAACCTCGATGTACCCATTCACGACGCCCGGCGCATCGAGGTCGTGTGTGGGACGGCCGTCCGCACTCCGGCGCAGAGATGCGCAGAGACAATGTCTGGCGCTGCTATGTGCGCAGCTGCCAGGCGCGAGCGAAGGCAAAGCTCGAAGCCGCCTCTTTCTTCCGCCTGTTCGCGCGAGCACGCAATTCTGCCATGCTGGCAGCATCCGGCAGCGCAGAAAGCGCTTGCAACCACGTTCCGCGACTGTCGCTGCGCGCGGAGACTTCTGCTGCCCAAGCAGCACTGGCCTAGCGAGGAGCGCGCTGGACCAGCGGGCCTCAACCGACGGCTGTAGCAGTTGGGTAGGAAGTAGGTGCCGGCTGTGGTTAACCGTGGAAGGTGGGTCCGGGATAGCATCCGAGCACGCGCGTGGAAGTTGTTCTTGCTGACGCCCCGCATGCTCCTCGCGCGGCCGGCCGCACCGCATCTTTTTGATGCGACTGCAGCATAACGAGCAGGGGTCTTCAAGGAGCGCGGGCCAGAGCCCGCTCCGCTCAGGCCAGTGACCGAGGTTGATACGGAAGCAGCTGCCGAGCGCGGGGGGGGGGGAAGCGGCCGGCGCGCGTGCACGCAGAGGCGAGTTAAAAAAAAACACTTTCACGCCCCCACCAAGTGCTGACTGCCGCCGAGCTCGCGCCTGGCAATGAAGCGACCAAGGCTGCATTGACTGACACAGCCAAACGGCCGCCAGCCCATCCCGCCAGAGGTGTTGTTGCAGTTCCAGCCGCCGACGCCCGTCCGCGTGCATTCCACCGCAGTCGCACGCAGCTTGCGCAAAGTGAAGCGGGGGAGTGCACCTGGACTGTCTGGTCGCCGCCTGCGTCTTCCCCTCCCGCTCGCCCCGCGCCGATGCAGCTCTCGCGGGCAGCTCGACCCTTTTGGTAATCACCGCGCTGCCTGTGCCACGTCGTCGTCGGTCCTGGCCACCCGGGCCCTGCCGCGGGAGCACGCCGTCGCGCGAATCTGCCGGGAAGCTGGCGCCAGGGTCGCTCGCAACGTCCGCCTCGAAGACATGAATGTTTTTTTTTTCCGCCTGCAAGGTGGCTGTCCCCGTATGCTGCCGGAGGCAGGCTGACTACCGTCGCTACGGCTACGCAGGATCGTCGCTGCCAACAGCTACGAGCGCAGGGGCAAGCGACTAGGGCCCGCCGCTGGTCCGGCCAGCTCGAGCACTTGCTCGAGGGGCGGCTCATCTCCCAACGCGCGTCAGCTGGCACGCCCGGTGCGGTAGTGTGGACGAGCCATTGTTAAGGGACGACTTGCCCATCAGAGCCGACCGCCTCGCGGGCTACGCGCACCCAGGCCCGCTCGACGATTTTCGCCCGGCGAGCCAACAACCCTGTGCGGGGGCAGGCGAGGGCATGGTCCCCGTACTTGTCCACCTGCTGCCCGCAGCCGGGGCCGCAACGGTTTGGGCTAAGCGGTAGGGGTAAGCGCAAGCGGCGCCGCAATGCGAGCTGCATGTCCTGCGGGGCGAGGGTTAGTGCTGGTTCGCTCGGCACTGCCGACAGCCATGCGCCAGCGTGTGCCCCGCCTTGTCTCAGCGTAGCAAGGCCCGAGAGGATGGCTGCAGAGCCGGCAGATGCCGGCAGCAGCACACGGTCGCGATAGTTAAGGTTTCGAGTCCGCGTCGCGTGAAACTGCCAGCCGTGAGGCCATTCGCCCGGGCCTGCATCGCAGGGTTGTTGCGGCCGGGCGCCTTCGTAGGCAGCGCGCCAGCCAGGGCACGCTTCCCAGCCTTCTGCTCGCAAAAGATTTTTCGCTGCCGCTGCTTCGCGTAATCAGGGAATCGTGCCTTCCGCGCCTTGCTCCAGCGCAACCAGGCAACGATCAGCTGCGCTGGGCAGGCGAGAGCGGATGACGGGGAGCGCGAACGTTCGCGGACCGTCTACCCCCGAGGTCCAGGCGTCAGCGGTCTGACGCCGGGACTCCTGGCGCCGACGTGTGCGAGAACCACTGCGTGGGACAACTCCCACCGCCTCGCGACAGACCGTGAGCCAGGCTCGCTTCGTGACCTCTGGCGGCAACGACCCGGACTTGCCCGTGGGTCATGTATGAGCGAGAGGCTCGCCTTCGGCCGCTTGCTCCCCGAGGCATGCCTGCAACGCCGTGCACACGGCTCGCTCGCGTTCTTACGTTCTCGGGAGGAGGAAAGGCGTCGGAAGCCCTCCGCAGGTGAGCTCCGGATAGCGCGCGACTTTGCTCCTGCGTGGTGCAACAGGTCTGAGAGGCGAGAGGCGGTAGAGCCAGGTTAAGGTTGTGAGGTTTACTCCCATGCCCCAACCCACTGTAGCATGGTAGATCAGATGAGCATCCGGTTACCTGTAGCCTAAACATTATTCAAGCAACGCCCAGCTGCATCAGACGACCACAAACTTTGGCAACTTGTTCCGCCAGCTGTTGGCATGATTTGGCGAGAGCTCAAAAGTGGTGCAGGCAATGCTTCAGAAGCATTCAGTGCATGAGAGCGTTTTGTTGCTACTGACGAACAAATCCGCACATTGCAGAAACACGCCTCCCAGGAACAGGACATGGTGGACCAAGTTCGGCGATGAAATAATTGCATTCGGGAAAGCATGCTTGCTCGCTGTTGCAGGAAGCCGTACAGGACGCAAGTCACCCAAGGCATGAACAGGTCGATAATAGTGCGCTTAAAACGGGGCATGGGGATTTTGGAGAAACAAGTGATAAATGAGTAGAGCCAGTGCGAAGCCTGAGACTTCAAGGTGACAGGAAGCGTCGACTAGACGTAATGGTGAGAGAAAACTGTCAGTATCACAAGACCGGTGGCAGGCAACAACATCATTCTTCGCAACCCGACCTCAAATTTTTCTCTTGTCTCCTGATCCGGGCGGTCGGTCTTTCTGAAAAGTGTCGCCATCTGGGTCCCGTTTACACCACACAACCGGGAACACAAACGAGCCGTTCACTCTTCTGCGCCCACGACACTTGGTCATTGCCATGAGGATGTTTGACGTCCAACACGCTTCCACCACCAGACACACAATTCCCTAGAAATGATGAAATTGCATATCTCCCTTCTGTCACTTTGTGCAGGGCTCGTTTCTGCATGCTTCTGTGCGCAACCTCCTCGGTAAGCAAAACCATGCGGCAGCACGGAGTGCGTACCAGCTCGGGGTGGGCACGCTTCCCTCGGGCTGTTCGATGAAAAACGCTCGGTCTCGCATTTTCTCGTGCGCGCAATCAGTCCAAGTCAGGAAACATTGGACTTAGCCTACCGTTGTCAGGAAACATTGGCCTTAGCCTACCGTTGCCAGTTGCCAGACTCAGCAGACACAAACCAGGAGAACACGTCGAAGTCTTTTGAAATAAGCATCGCAGAGAGCAATGAAAGAGATCCACTGCGCATTGCATAATAAAGACTCTTCCCCAACGTTCTCCGGCAGCCGGACTGAAAAGAGAAATCAGGCCAGAGGTCCACCACACAATTTTGCAAAGCATAATTGGAGGCAACATGGTGAATCCAAACAGCCGGGAGAAAGATCTTAATCCAGCTTGCTAACTGGTGTTCAGGGAATGGCAGAATGACCCGTTGACAAGTGGAAACCTGACGAAGTACGGAAAATGTGTCGCAAATGCACGTCACGGTGCCGACCCCGTGGACAAAGGAAGCAGTCAATGAAGTTGCCCGGCGCTTCCCCAGTATGTCTGTAGCATGGCTCGTTGTCGCAACTTGGGCGGGATTCGAGCTCGAGCTGCCTTTTGTTGAGGAAGATTGCTGCGGACAGGGGTCGGATGCTACAAGGGCGAGGCGGTGGGTAGTCCAGTTTCGTCCAGTTGCTCAGCTGACTCTGTTGACACAGACGCGTGCACGGGTGGACAAAGATTGTGGTGGAGACTCCCGGCCGCGAACCCTGCCGCATCTGCCGTCACACGAAGCGACGACGTTCACACGCGCCACGTCGAGGCGCTTAGCGTGGCGAGATGTGGCGAGACAAGAGAGGTGCGCGAGACCATGCTTGCGCATGGATGCTTAGCGCAAAAGCAGCTTCAAGCGGCAGCGGGGACCCCATCAGATGGGGTGCAACGGTTCAGCCGACCTCGGATGGGATGGCTGCAGGATGCTGAGCGCTGGGAGCAAAACCAGGGGCCGTCAAGTGACGATAATTGTTGATTGCACGTGGGTGACTATGCATCTTTGCATGTACAATTGCATCTCATGGACGCGCAAGTTAGATCCCGATGCAGGCCCATCTGGCAGATGGTCGCAAACAACACATCATGTGCTGCTCAATTCCGATGTACTACTATTCGCTGCCCCTTCATGTCGTAGAATCGCCTCATATCGCCACCAACTCGTCCAATCAATCTGCATGCCACCATCGTTTCAGTACTGACGACAAGCGATTCTGCACGACCAATCGCTGTTCCCCCCGATGGCAAGCATCATCTAGGAATTGCTTGCATGTGCTTCGGTTGGGGAACAGGGCTAACCTTATATCTTTAAGTCTTCACCGAGGAACCTACACGCCACCACCTACGCACGCCTTCGTGCGAACGCTTGGTCCAGGCAACGAGCTCCAAGTACGCAGACCACCCCGAATGCAACGGCGAGACTTTTTTTGCGAAATCCAATGGGTTTATGTTGTATCTGAATCTTTTTCGCAGTAGATCGTTACGCCTTCGGAGCGGCTTGGACGCGGGCTTTCACTCACACGCCAACGCTGACTACCATGGACTCTGCCAGCACAGCTCCATGCAGCGATGGATTGACAGTTCTTCGATCAAAGGCCACGGAAGTCCACACATACACGGCTGGCGCTGCTGCAGGCAAAGTGCGCAATTCGAATACACTGCCGGCATCGAGAATCGAAAGTTCGGACTCTTTGTCTTGGCGCTCGTCGCCGGCGCCGTAAACTTGGAGGGCGGCGAGCACACAAGGCCGCCATCGGAGCTGAGAGCATCGACCCCGAGATTGACACTTGTGACCTGGGGTACGGTGAAGCTGCGAATGCTTCCGTCGTTCCTTGCGACCTTCTGCGCTGGGACGGCGCGGCAGAGAAGGCAGCTCAATCGCTTGTCGCACCTGGGCAGCGACCTCTGGAAGCCGCAGCCGAGGGCCCTCACGGCTCGGCGGGGAGTACCTTGCGGCGCCCTTAGACGCCGAATGCCGCGCGGCATCAAAGTGTCGTCCGATCCGCTAGCAGCTGGGCAGGCTCGGCAAGGAGACCCATCCCAGAATCACCAGAATCCACGCAGATCAATGCCCGAGATCGCTGTCACACCTACTTCGTCCCTTCCCCCTCCCCCTGGTAGCAGGCCATGGCTCAACTTGTCGTCCATGCTCTGCAGCCTGCCAAAGGCAGAGAAGCATTCAGGTAGAACATTAAAAGAAGCTCGGGGCACAAAGCTGCAAGACTGCGAAACTTGGTGGAAGCAGGTCATACTTCCAGCGTCCCTTCTTACAGCCCACATCCGCACCCCAAAATGCCGAAACCCCTGCAAGAACCCAAGCAGGACTGACGAGGTCAACAACACTTGCCGCAAGACATTCAGATAAGAGGCTCCATGCGAACGCTGGCAAAATGATCGGCTTGCTCTTTGCAGAACATCAAGATCGAGTCCAGCTTCTGCCTTTGCTGGGACATGCTGGGGCTGCTAGCTGACTTCTCTGTTTGGGTGCCCCTGTCTCGCGATGCCGGGCCAGCTCGGGGAGATGGGGCATGAACCACTTACGCAAAGACGCAGAGGTATTCTACCAACATCAAGTGCCGTCACGGCATAGCGAAACACTTTCCAAACTTGGCTGTGTGCTCAGTTGGTGATGCGAGCAAAGACACTCCGTAGACAACGGGATCGCCGCGGGTGAATCGATTAATGGCATCTCTTCCAAGTCGTTGCCTGTCCGATAGCGTCTTCGTACATACGATGTTCCTGAAACCTACAGGCACGGCAGCAGAACAAACGAGCCTTTTTCAGGGGAGGTTGTCACACACGAGTAGATGATAACAGAGTTGCCCGGTAGCTCGCCAAACAGAAGGCTTGAACATCCGAAAGCTGCGAACCCCCGGGCCCAGGGGCGGCAGCCTCTTTCAGGGAGTTCCAGGTCATCAAGATTCCTTGATGATTTTCCCTGGAACTCAAGGGGTACCTTCTGGATGTATCCCGAGACAGGCGCTGGGTCTACTCTGCCTGCGCCTGTTTAGGGGTTCCCTTGCCCTGACGTGTTCAAGGTCCGCAATGAGTGGAAAAGATCTGCGCAGCACAAGTAGAATTATGTAGAATTCTCTGGAATGACAACGTAACGAGAAGGAGGGGTGCCTGCCCAGCCTAGCTGCCTAGCTACGAACCAACACAGTCTGGAAACAACGAGATGTGACGACTCTGCGCCTGGCCAGTCCTCATCGCCCCTGAGGAGAGGCAGTTTGCTCAAAATAGCAGGAGATTCGGGAACGTTGCTGAAGAGACATGTCGTTGAGAAGCATAAAGCAACAGCACATGTCTCACGCGGACTTGATCTTTGTGCCCCAGATGCGCTGCCAGTTCATCGTAGCTGTCCATGCTGTTGTGCAAGCCTGGCAAACCCCACGGACAACAAGTGGCGGAAGTGGATGCGCTGCAACTACATGCCAGGACAGAAATCCCTGCACTCAGCTGCTTGACAACTTGACAAGGACACGGTATGCTGAGATCGATCGATTGGATTTGTGTGAAGGTCTCTTTCAACTACTGGGAAAATGCAAACTGATGACGTAAGCCCCGTTTGCACGGATCTCCCCTAACGCAAGCTTGCAAAAGACTCCAAGCCAGCGAATGCAAAGAAACCGAAATCCTGGACCCCTCTGCCGACCGCCCAAGAAGACATAGGCCGATGCGAAGCACTGCATTGCACCACTCGGAGGACTCTCCGAGGCCTGGCCTGGTGACTCCGTCATTCGAGGCTCGAATCGGCTGCACTCTGGGCATGTGCTGCAGAGCTGAGAATCTGCCCCTGCCTGTTTGCAGTCCACAATGTGACAATCACATGCACTTCTGTATAACTGTTATGGCCTATGCTCCAGTTGCCGGTACCCAAAAATCCTCTGTCATGCTGTTGCGCCAAAGGCAACTCCAAAGTGCGAGGTCATCAACGAAGTCACACAAGATGCCAAAAAGCATGCAATGTGAGAAAGCTCGCGCCCGCATGCTGAAGGCTTTTCGTGAAAGCCCATGCTGAGCTGCAAGTGCAGAGCTTGTTGCTTTTTTGTCATTAAAACCATGCACCAGATGCACGGAGCCCTTGAGGTTCCGGCTTAGATCTTTGCGTCTACGACTGCAACGTCAGGAACAAGTCGTGTGCAAATCGACTCAGAAACAAAGGATCCGCTTGCTTCATGGGTAACTGTCTCCTACATGTTCAATCTACACCACTTCCATGCACACGATCGCTACCTGCCATGCAAAGGCGGCGAGCTTCACCCCCGCGCCATGCTGTGTACATATGCGACAGTTGACGAGACTGTCAGGCATTAACTGCTTCCATCGATAAAAGCCTGAGCTTGTGAAATTCCCTGACCTGCACAGTCCCTGTTCCTCCGGATCCGGACACCTTCGCTGGCTCAGCCAAGGTATTTCCTGCAGTACACTCGCAAAGAGCATCAAAAAAGCATCCCAAAACCGTCTCTGCTAGCCTGGAGCGAACGTTGGCACTCATCATGTGGCCGAATTTGCCGGAGGGGGGCCCCGGTACGGCTGCGGCACCTGAAGCATTCAGCGTTCAGCGGTGTCCAGCTGGGCGCCAGTTGGGCTACGGCTGGTGCCATCCGATCGGAGACCTTCCGACCTGAAGCAAAAATCGCTCTGCCCGACTCAACTCTGTGACTTCCTGAACACTCCACTGATTCACAGCTCGCCAGACTTGCAAGCACAGCTTGAGCCGAAGGCTTCACCGTCTTCTCTGCAGCGGAGAGAATGTTGCCAAAGTTCGTACCGACCATCCTCAGTATCTCTCGCTGCACTGGCAGTAGAGTTGCATGGCTGCCACTTGCTGGGGCTTCCGCCATTGCATGAGCTGCAGGAATCCTGCAAAGTCCATTCCTTGATCCGGCTTGTCGGAGTAATTCAAACACCTGCGCAGACAGAACAGCTCAAATCCGCGTCTCGAGGACATGCCATGCAGAGACCTCTCGAAGAGCTGCTGCCGAATGATGCCTGTGACCTGCACAATGACCAAAGCCATGATCATCCACTAGCTGTGAAAGTGACAATGAAGTCACTCGACGAACTTGCCCCGCCATGTGTCTGAAGTAGGTTGAAAATCGGACACCTTGTCGCGTGGGTCGTTTTGGGTTGAACCCCCGCCATCGCCCCGCCCCCTAGAACACGCTTGGAGGTGTTCGGGTGGGGTCTTTCATTGTCCCCATCCCCTCTGGCGATTAAACTTTAAGCATGTCACCGTAAAACATGCAACGCCTAACAATTGGCGACGCGCGGCCAGCGAGTGCGGGAGCACCTCCATCGCCGTTGGAAGATGCCGACGAGGCTTCGGTAATTTGCGGAATCGCCGGCTCTATTGGGTCGTCCCTTTGGCAAAGCTCGGCCTGGGTTGCTGGCACGAAACTTCATCCGGTCTTCCAGTGAACTCGTCGGCCGACCAGTTCACAAGGAGACCGGTAGGAAGTTTCGTGCCAGCGAGCATCCGCCTGCACACCATCGCTGAGGCCAGACTCTCAGCTGCAACCGCCCGCAAATCCTGATCCAGCGACTCGTACTCTTCCGCGCTTTTTTAAAGTCGGTTACGCCATGAAGATCTTTGAGCAGTTTTTTCCCTTAATATCGGCATGGCGTACCCGAACTCGTTCACAACCCGAACGGCCTTGTCCACTTCCGAAGCAAAATCCCACCACGGAAGCACACTCTCCGAACAAGTATCTAAATCTAAGCTGTGAAGCCACACGGAATCTGTGTGATTGAAGGCTGCACTACAGCGTTGACGAACTGCTACTCTGCCGGCGCCTGCTGCTTCTGGACTCACTGCTTGCCGGACCTATCTGATTTTAACAACCGATCTGTGCTGGCGAACCTGTGCGCCACTGGATCTTGTCAACGGACACCAGTTTCTAATCGCAAAAGCCATATTGGCTCTGCAGTTGCTTCAAATTCTCCTCCGGAATGAGCTTTTTGCAACTGGGCCATCTGTCGCCCAGGGTCGATGTATGCTTTAAGCATGTCACCGTAAAACATGCAACGCCTAACAGTTGGCGATGTGCGGCCAGCTGGCTGGGAAGCACCTCCATTCCCACACGCCGTTGGAAGATGCCCACGAAGGCTTCGGTAATCTGTGGAATCGCCGGCTCTAGGCTCGTTGGGTCGACCCTTTGGCAGAGCTCGCCCAGGGCCCAAACCGCGGACCAGTTGACTGGCAGACCGGCCGGAAGTTTCATGCCAGCGACCAGGGGCTCCAGAACATGTGCAAGCAAAGGCTGCACCTGAGCCGTGCAGTGAGGTGCGGCGCTGCCCAGGAGCCAGAAGCCGGCTTGCCGGGCCCTCGAGCTGGAGGCGGTCAGTGCCAAAGGAAGGACACACAAGAAGTTGTTCTGTTTGAGCAGGCCAACTGCTTCCGCCTGCAGGCCATCCATTGCTGAAGCCAAAATGTCAACTGCGGCCGCCATCAACTCCTGGTCCGGTGGCTCGTACTCTTCAGGGTGCTGCTTGAAGATCTGCATTGCGTAACCGACCTCGTTCACAACCTGAACGGCCTTGTCCACAATTCGAGGCAACATGCCTGCAAGGAAAGATGCCAGGTGTTGGACGATGCTGGCCATGCTCTCAAAAATCGCCATTGCCGTTGGGTCACCACCCTGAACAGAGAAGAAGCGCTGCAAGATGGTTTTCAGCACAGCCTGCCCTCTTTCACTCGTGAAAAGATCTGGTGAAGCACCCACGGCACCGGCCACGCACTGGTACAGCTTGCGAAGGTTCTTGACCTTGTACATGTCCAGGCACACGATGAAGGTCTGGAACACGTCCTCCATGAAATGCTTGACAGGCCCGGCCTGCAGGCCGACTTGTAAAATAGTCGTCAACGACTCAACGGCTGCAGCTTGCACATGCTTGTTTCGGTCCTGGCAACGTTCCAAGATGGCAGACATCACCACGGGCAATGAGCCACTAACTAACATGATGACGCCGGGCAGAAACTGTGTCAAGCTCAAACATGCTGCACTTCGCAGAAGGGGCTGCTCTGCAGTAAGCTTTGATAGGAGGAGCCGTATCATGCCATCCAGGAGTTCGGGCGTCACCTGGATGCAACTGGCACCAATGCAACCGAGGGCATGGATGCCAGCCTCTTGCTGTTTCCAGCAAGTGGCCTGAAGCTTCTCAGAAATCATTGGAAGCATGCGGGAGCACACTTGCGGGTGCGTACCTGCATAGCCAGCTAGAGCATCCAACGCATCTGCTGCTGCACGGCGTGCTGTCCACTCCTCACTCAGAAAAGAACCTGCAGCTGCCTTCTCAGCCTTGTCCATATCACTGAAGCCACCTTCCTTGTGAAATTGAGGTTGGATCTCCTCCATGGAATCCGGCCGGTCGGCATTGTCGTTGTCCAAGGAGCCAGCATCCATCGCCATCATGTCTGCTGAGCTGTAGACCAAGTTCGCCAGAAGGACCTTGGTCAGGTCGGGAAGGTTCTGCTCCAGGAGTGGATGTAGAGCTGAAGCCTCGGAAGCCACTCTCCAAACTGCCAACGCTTCACGCCGAACATCCTCGTCGACATGCTCTCCAGCGCGGAGCATGAAGCCAAGGATCATACCCACGTGGTCCTGCGACAAGGCGGCCCAGCGCTGCTCGATGACAGAGCAGAAGCCCTTGCAGGCATTCTGCACCAGCTCTGCATCTTCGCTCATCGCCAATGCACCGAGGCTCGCGAGGAAGCTGCCTTGCATTCCCGCTCCAGCAGGCCACTTTTCGGGGTCGAAGGCACCCTGGACGAGGTACTGCATCAGCAGGTCAGAGGCCTGCTTCCGCAGCCAAGTTGGGAGCCTTTGGTCGGTTAGCTCGATGGTGCGGGGTAAGATCTTGGCACAGGCGAGCTGCACGAAAGCCTCATCCACACCCTGCCCCAGCAGATCTTCGGATGTCAGGGTCAAGGCCCACATACTACCCTCCACCACATCTGCATTGTCCACGTGAAGCTGCTGCCAGAGCTTATCGATCACTCCAATGTCCAATCGTCGCCTCATCAAGGAGGCCAGCACGCTTCCCGCCGTATGGCGTAAGATCTTGGTGGGATGGCTCAGCGCCTTCATCACTTGCATGCATAGACATGCCTCTGTTGCTTGATCAACAAAGCAAACCTCGCTGTTTTGCTTCAGTAAATTCTTCAAGTGGATGCCAGCGCTCTGCCGGATATGGATGGACTTCGTTTCGAACTCGACGAAGATCTTCGACAAAGCCACCAGGAATTCTGGCCTCTTGCCAAGCTGCTGCATCGAGCTCAAGACCTTCTTTTGAAGGTCACCATTTGGCATGAGCGAAGCTTCTAGGAGCCGACAGATCTGCTCCATGTCGGCCGACCCCACCTCTGGGGCCGAGCCCGGTTTGAGCCCAGCTAAGTCGCCGGGCCCCACGCTGGCCATCGCAAGGCTCATGGCGCCGGACTCCCTTTGGAGTGGGAAAGCGCTCCAAACCTTAAAATCAAGCGAGCCTGGTGGCCTAACTCAGTCGCCTAGCGCCCATGCTGCGTACTCCATCTATATGCTCGTAGACGAGTGCGTCTCTGACAGGCAGAACGACAGAGAATGCCTTGTCGAGCCTGGAGCCGTAGGCGTTGTTCGAACATTTAAAACTCAGACAGAGGTGACATGCTTGCTCGCCACTTCAGAGAAGTGCCACGGCCAGTGTCGCAGCACCACGGTCCGAGGTGGATTAGCACAAAGAACGGATGCCATCTTCACTCGAAGCGAAACATTCCCACCGTGCCGTTCTCAGCAAACCAAACCCTGTGCCAACCAACCTTCACGGAATACCAGCAGAACCCTTTGCGGGGGGAACCTGAATTCCCATCTTCGTCACCATCTTGATGATGTCGGATGCCGGAACCTGGCGAACGAACAAGCCCAGTGAGATGTCTCGAGGACCTTTTGCCCTCTGGACTGAGAAAGCGGCACGATCAACCTTTGTCAGTCTCTTGATCACGGAGCCCAAGGTCAATTCCCTTGGCTCTTAGCTGTTGGCTTTCCGTTGGCTTTCAAAAACGCTTATTGAGGCCGACGCTTTAACCTCTGCTCGCGCAGTGCCTCTTCTGCCTCAGAGATGAAGCAACGTCTCGTGCCGTCCACACATTCAGAAGCTTTCGCCCCAGGGCCCAGCCTCTGCCAAGACTTGTGCAGCTTGGACAGCCTTGCTTGGGGCGGGGTGCTTTCAGATCTTACAGTCGACGCACAGGAACGCTGACGTGCAGTCAAAACGCCGACATACGTCGCCCAGCGGTAGGTCGCTCTGGCGACACGGGCTTTGATGACTCCTGCGAATGCTCATATAATAACTGCACATCTGTGGCCGCGGGAGTTCTGTCTTGCTCACCAGTCGGAAGGACCAAGACTGTCTGCTGAGTGAGGAAGGATATACCAAAGAACAGAAAGGGAGAGATGAGCAAGTCGGGAGGAGTATGCAAGGCTCACCGGCTTCGTGTGAAGAGAAATACATCATTGTGTTGTATGCGCCAGCTTTTCTTCATATGCCTGTATGCACAAAGGTTTTAGCTTTATGCTTGTATTTGTTTGCATATTCATATTTGCTACGTATGTATGAATGCCAAAGCACATACAAAGCTAGATACCCTCCGAAGACACGGAAAGCCTCCGAAGTCCAAAAAAACAAAAGCAGTCGCCAGACCTCGGCCTGGTGCTGCTTCACCAAAGCCGCAAAGAGGTCGCGGAACTGCTGCACCTGCCGGCTGAAGGGGTGAGTTTATAGGAGTCGTGAGAAGGGCTCTGGCCTTAGGCCTTATGGGTTTGGGGGGGAGCTACGTGCTTAGGACATTTTGGAAATTGCGGGATTTCTCGATTTAAGCCCAGGGGTCCGAGCCACGGAGTCCCCTCTGGAGCTCCGGCCTCTTCCTTGGAGAAGGTCACTTCCTGCCGTTTCCGCCGCGAGCCAGGGAGAGACGAAGTGAGAAGCCGTGAGCTGAGCCTTCAAGGCCGCATCCTCCCTCTCGAAGACCTCTGGAAGCTTCTGCCCAGGTGCCGAGACAAATCTCCCACCAATTCTGGGAATTACTCACAAAAGTTATCAACAGCTCAAGTTCGGTAAGGCATGCACCGCATCGTCATGAATCTTGACGGTCTCGCGAACGAAATGGATCTCAGCATTGCCCGTGCATCTTCCGATGCTACTTCGGGATCAACATCACTGGAGCACAGCAACATGTCAGAGGCGGCGTCCATAGGCAGGAAGCGCACCCGCGGGGTGTTGGGGTTCCCGACCTGACTGGGAGCCCGAGGCCGCCCCCTTCTGGCAGAAAGGCTCGGAGCGAGCCCGAGCAGGCCTCCTCCTTGCTGACGCCGGCATCGAAGGCAGCCTTGCAGCACATCTGCGCTCTCTCTCTCTCTCTCTCTCTCTCTCTCTCTCTCCCTTGCGACGCGCTCTTCATTCAATCACACCTCACGGGATCTCTCCAGCTGCTCATACCTTGGAGACGAGGAAAATTCTCACTCCGCTCTCTAAGCCGTTGTTCGGGCCGTCGGCCTAAGTCCGAGGCATCCGGGCTCGACCAGCCACGGTGTTAACGGCTAAGCTCGTGTCGGCCAAGAGCGACAAGAAGGATCCGATGGATATGTGGCCCTTCTTCTCCACATCTTGTGATTCGAAAGACTTGCGAAGATCGTCGATCTGATCCAGTTGGAAGTTGGCATGCCTCCTGTTGTAGATCGGTATCGTCTTGCGACAGTAGTCGGCCACTTTCAAGAAGCCTTCAAACTGCAGCGACTGAGTGGACTCACGATCATACTCTCCGGATTCCTCAACCAGGCTGAGCGCTTGGTCCAGAATGTGGACGTTGGGATGTAGCTTGGTTGCAACCAGAACGCGCTCAATTTCGTTTGGTGGCGCCCCACCCCGGGCAAACAAACGATTTCGGGCGTACGTGGCCGTGTAGGATGCCAATGTTACTTCCCTTTGGAGTCGCATCAGCCGCAAGAACTCATGCCGGTCCATTGTCTTGCTGCCATTGAAGTCCACTCGACTGACCATGTCTTGGACATCATCTACACCTTCAGATTTCAGGGCTCAACTCTTTTGGACCGAGATCCCTTGAAACATGGCTCCGAACTCCCTGCTGCTTCCGGGCGCCTGTCTCGAAGCCAAGGTAAGTGAGCAGGTCCTTGACCTTCAGGTTCTCAAGCTCGCCTCTCACAAGGGCCGTTTCATTCGGTGCCCCATATTATCGGGGCCTTAATGATTACCTATACTACTTTGGGTGCATGCTCCTTACTATAGCTATAGTATACTATATCCCAAACCCCTCTTCTATTATTGAGGCCCCTATATTTGGGAGGGGGAAACCGCTCCTGACTTGTCGGAGAAGCGGTCAAAGGCTTCCGAGAGCTCCTGCTGCTCGTCGAGGGTGAAGCCGTTCCGTTTCTGCACCGCCTGGAAAAAGTTCTCTAAGTTAGCGCCCTTTTGAAGCTCCTCTTTATCAGGGGCGCCGTACTATATTTGGGATCCAAAAAAGGGAACCTCATTTCGAGAACTACCTGCCTGGAGGAAGTTCCAGGCATCCTGGAACTCCACGTCCTCATCCCCCAAGCTCTGCTCCTCCACCAGCTCCTCCCACTCCTCCCCCGACAACGCGAAGCCCAGAGGCTTGCCTCAGAAGACACAGCTGAGACAGGAGGAAGCTTACCAGATCTTGCCAGAGAGCCTACACTAATATGATGTATAAACTACACATACAACATAGCAACCGTATATCTACTACCCTTTCAGCAACCCTTGCAATCTACAAAAAACTCATCGCGGCTTCCTGAGCCCTCCGAAACAAAAAAGCAAACAAACTCTGCTTGGAGGTTCATGGGTAGTCAATTATAGGTGGGGTGATATGCTTATAACCCCTATTAGGAGACTTATCAATACCTACTCATGAACCTCCAAGTGGAGTTCTCACGGCAAGTGCAGCCCGGGCTGCAGAACTCCCGGAGCTCCTCCGCTTCGACGATGCCGTCCTCGTCGGCGTCCACGTTGTCGAACTCTTCGGAAGCCGTCAGGAGCATCGCATCCTTAGCTCCGCTTCCCACAAAGTTTACGAGTTTAGGGGTCAGGGTTTAGGGACTTTTGGGGGGGCACCTTTTTCCACGAAAGGGTGCTTATCCGCCGACCCCTCCGTGGGGCGGTGCCCAGAAGCTGTGTTCTCCTGTTGTCCTCCCTGCCACATCCCGCGCAATGCATGCCGCAGCTCCCCCTCAGCCCCGCCTGGCCCCTCCCCATTCGGCACACTGTGAGCACTTCGGCGCTCTAGCGTGGTAAAGGGAGTGTTTCTCCGCGAGGCTCCGCGACACACTGTGGCTCCTTTTACTTTTTGGTGCGGTTTAAGGCTTGTTTCTAACGGTATTGGAGTAATCGAATTCGAGCCCAATGCATCTTATCTATCCGATCTATCAATCGGCGACAGATCGACCCATCGATCTATCTACAGATCTAGGGGTCTGTCTGTTTATCTGTCGATCTGGCTGTCCGCCCATCTGTCTGTCGATCTATCTATCGTCACGAAAATCAGTCGCCTGTTAACTCTGGAACTGCCGTGTGATGAAGAAGTGCGATTGAAGTGTGTGTTGGGGGCGTTTGGGAAATTGCGGTTGGGATGTGTTTGACGTCCTGTTGAGATGTGTTTGAAGTTTGAAGTGCGTTTGAAGTCAGCTATGGCAGCTCTGGGTCCAAACCGTTTTGGATGCGTTTTGGGGTCCAGGCTCTCGGGATTGTGTCCGGTCCCCAAACAGTTTTCGTTCCTTGAGGCTCGTAGATCCAGAACGCAGAATCTTGGAAATTAATTATGCGTGCTTCATGGATGCATTTAAGGATGCGTTTTGGGTTGCTCTTGGAGTCCGCCGCGGGCGTATGTCCAGCAAAACGCAGCCCAAACGCATGTACTCGACAAATTCGCGTTCCGGCGGGTCACGGATCCAGAATGCGTTGTGGATGCGTTTTGGGATCCGGGCCCGTGTCCGGACCCCAAAATGCACCCAAAACACGCAACTTCGCGAAATCTGAATTTGGGATGGGTTCCGGGCGTCCGGACCCCGAAACACAGCCGGAACGCAAGCATATGTTCGAGACATGTGTGCTTTAGACGCATGATGCATGTCAAATGCACTGCAAGACGCTTCAAACACACTTCTCACGCACTTCGCACATCTTGAAATGCATCCCAAACGAATCCCAAACGCATCCGACTAGTAATATCTTTAAGCGGACAGACTGGCACGGTACACCTACGGAGATGCCGGGGCGCTCGAAGGCGACGGGCGCAGACCAGGAACCTCAGAGTGAGACTTTACTTACCTTTGGTTAGTCGGGAATGGAGGAATGCGGTATAATTATGACTATTATGATGACTACTACTACTACTACTACTACTACTACTACTACTACTACTACTACTACTACTATTACTACTACTACTACTACTACTACTACTACTACTACTACTACTACTACTACTACTACTACTACTACTACTTCTACCATTCTTCCATTCCCTACTAACCAAAGGCCAGTTTAGAGCGGGGAGACTTTCGCTTCGAAGATCCGAGGGCGGGGCTCGTAGAAGCAAAAGGGCGTGATTTTTTCGCCCTGGCAGCTCAAGGTTCAGGGTTTCTGTTTTTAGGCTCCTTTTTGATGTCCGCCAGGCAGCACACTTGAAGGCCAGCAAGGTTCAGGGTTTGGGGTTTAGGGCTTCCGGGTTTAAGGCTTCAGGGTTTAAATATGCAAGGGTTTTTGGAACTTAGGACGCCCAGTGGGGCCTCAATGGTTTCTTCCATCCTGTCCAGGAGCTCCCTGAGATGTTCAGCACCTCAGTCACAGCATGGTGAGGAGTTCCGACATGTCGTTGATCATGACCACCATTCCACATACCAGCTCAGGCGCAATATAGCCCAGCGATCTTCAGAAGACCTATGCAAAGTTGTCCGGCTTTGATGTGCCTTCAGAAACGCGAGCATGATCTGCCGCTCATCTCGCAGGGCCGCACCTAAGGCTTTGGCCTTTCTGACCGCATGTCAGCCGCAGTCTTCGGCTGTGGCTCTGCCTGAGAAAACAATTTCACTCACAGCCGCTGGTGGCATCGCTGCTGCTGCGCATCAAGACTTGCAGCGTGCAGCTCAGCTTCGCAGATCTAGCATGATGCAGCATTGCAAATGTCGCACCAAGTCATCCAAAGAATGAGCATCTCGTCGCGCGCACGTGCTGAAAGCATGTGTGAAGAGGAACACTCTAAAGCTGCCTCCAAGCTGAGGAAAGCCTCCTGGATCCGATCGATCTCCTCGGCACTCCCACACAAAGCCACGGCAAGCCAGAGCTGCTAGAGCACTGAGAGAGCTTTCAAATCATCCTAGCGGCGGCTTTCGTGAAGCCTTCACGGGCTCGATATGCTGCGAGGCACCGCAGGAGCTCCTCAGAAAACACACCGCACACCACCGAACTTCGCAATGTGCCACAATTTCGCACAGTTGTCGGCGTGCCTCTGGGCGGGCGCAGCTGTGACCACTCAGGCCGCCCAGTGTAATGATCTCCTCGGCCACGTCCTCGTTGGGTTCAAACCGCCGCGGCGCCGCGGGGCGTCTTTGAGACTCAGACAGAGACTCCGGTCCGGCCTTCAGACAAACGATGCCCAAGGACTTCAGGAAGCCGCGGACTTCCTGTCATTTGAGAACGTCACCGTGCCTTGGGCACGGACACAGAGGCAGTTCTTGCAATTCTCGGGCAGGAGTACGGCAATGGGATCGGGAGCGGAATCATCCTCGTCCTTCTCCCGCCTCAGCCGGCGAAACAGGCTCTCCACGCAGCACGGGCTCAGCACGGACTCAGGCATCAGAAACTGATCATGTCTTCTGAGCGGCGCTGTCCACTCCTCCAACTTCACACGCACAACCTGGAACATGAGGGCCCGGAGCAAACGGGGTGATGCCAGGAGCCCTGCTATCCTTCAACAATACACAGGGACTTGAACATAATCCCAAGAACAGGCCAGGTCCGGGGTGTCCACTTTGCATGTGAAAAACAAGGCTGTGTAGAACGCAGAACCCTTGTTAGCACGCAAACGTGCGCAAGCCAACGGAATAGTGAAACACATGGAGAAGCTCGGCTTCGCCCACGAGCTTGCATTTTCTCTTGCCCCTCGTGGTCGCGCCTCCCGCTCGTACTGCATGTAGCGCTCCACGAAATCGCAGAAATCTTGGAAGTCCAAGGTCGAGAACCTGAGAAGCTCGGGGCATCTCGGGGCACTGGAAACTGGTTTAGAGTTTAGGGTTCAGGGTCTAGGGGTTTAGGGTTTAGGGAAGGAATCTAAGTCTAAGGTCTTGGCTCATTGGTATCCTTGGCAATGGCTGTGGCCTTCCCCGCACTCACAGGCGAAGCGGGGCATGCGACTTGGGCATAGTTGCACCTTGTCCTCGGAGACAGGAACATAGCAAAGGTGGGTCAGTACCTGGCGCATGGGCACGCGAGGGCCCTGATGCAACTAATCTCACGACTTCGCTCGCTGCGGCCTCGTGCACCTGTCCACGGTAGAGGTCGTTGTCCTCGGAAGAGAACCTCTGGAAACAGATCCGCATCCTGACCAGAGAGAGCGGCGTCTTCAATTCGTAAGGAAGAAACTTGAGAGTAGAGTGGACGAGATCTACGGGGAACGGAAGGGGAGCTGCGCGTTGCAAATGCACAAGCATCAAATGTGCAGTGCTGCTTCTCGTACGTGGCAGGCAAGCAACTAGTTTGATAGAGAATTTGAGTTCGCATGCGCGGTCATAAAACCTCAGCCTGCGAAGAAACAATGCACGGGCACGGCAAAGCATGTTTCTCAATGCTGGAAACATTAACATGTCTGGAACGATGGTTTACCCTCCTACAAACTTGTCGATGCCAGCGCTTGTCAACAATGAGTCTGTAAGTTAACCAGTCCGAAAAGTAGCATGCGGTGAGCATGAAACAGTCTGAGGCAATGCTGCTGTTTTCAGCTGTCCAGATGTCTGCTGCGGCTATGCTGCCAAACGATAGCAGCTCTGCCGTCTGTTGCGCTGACCCTGCTGACGCCTAGATGCCAGACACATCAGGACCAAGGGGGGCCCCCTAAGGTCTCTTTTAACCAAATCTGTACACAACCACACCCACAAGCTCCAAAGAAGGGAGCTAGCTGCTAGCTTTCTCCGGCCACGAGCTTTCTCGTTTCTGTGGCAACTGCGGTTCGTTTCGCTCTGGTCTCTGCCGCATCCCCCTGCGCATCGGATCCATGCAGATCGGATCTCAATCACTCGCTTGATTCCCCGACTTTTGTGGGAGCTGTTTCTGAGCTCGCCGTCGCACATATCGCAGCTACCCTCGAGCGCGACATCAGCTTGGGCTGCTCCCATTTCAAACAAAGCTTGATGTGGTGCGCATCAAGGTGAACATCATAGGATAGCAGCCTGAACCATACTTTGCTGACTCTTTGCTGGACTTGATCTCACGGCAGTGCGAAATTTCCATCTTCGAACAGGATGCAACTAGTTCAACAATCTCATGCCGTCGGGGTGTGATGGAACTTATGCGCTCGGCAAGATTTGAATTCAGTGTCTCACAACCCATGTGCCTCCTGACTTCGTGATCTGCCAGCACACCGCTGGGCGAATAGAACCTGGTAGGCCAGCTGCAGCGACCCGTCAACGACAAATGCAGTCCGCTGACCGCTGACCTGTCCAGTGCCTCTTGCACGCTGGCACACAGGGAACCAACCTGGAATTTCAATACGTCGCGCAATGCACGGGTGCCGCATCTGGCAAACCGGACACTCTTGGGTTGTATCCAAAGACTCGACTCTCGACTTCTGAACTATTGTGCCCGAATTGACGCAGCCGAAAGGGCTTTCAGGGCTGAGGAACTAAACCGGTGGACCCCACAAACAAGCCTGGTAAAATTTGGTGACCAGTAGGAAGAGGAAGGAAGGATAATGAAGAAAGGCCCGTGTCTCGCAGCGCACACGCGACAGGCGGGACGCGCCTTCTCCCAGCTTGCGGCCGGAAGCTTGTCAGCATCATCTTGGCCCTCTCAGGCTCGGAGCTCGAACTTCAGGAAGCTATGATTTTATGATAGATGCACCCCAAAACAACCCCTAGAAGGCGCCTGGAAATGCATCGTCACGGTCTCAGCCGCCATGAGAAAGCTGAAAGGTCTTTGAACTGCTACATGGCTTGTGCTGCTCATGTCGTCGCTTGATATTCAGGGCTCGACCCTCTTTCTGACCTTCTTTCGCCTTGGCAATTCTCATCAGGCTGTCTCAGAGCAGGTCTGCGCACTGCAGCGAACCGCTGCAACGCAGCGGAACCCGCCGAAGCGAACCGGACTTGGAACTGCACCCGTTTCCGGTCGAAGGCTTGGGCTCTTTCTCCGGCTTCTTCCTGCAGGTCTCTGTACTTGCACTAGTATGCTCTGATCTCTAATCACTCTAGTCCGATCTCTGATACCTTGTCATGAAGTCAGAAAAATGGAAGCTCTAATCACTCTAATCCGATCTCTGATACCTTGTCATGAAGTCAGAAAAATGGAAGCTCACAGGTCCTCGACTGGGCTCTCTGAAGGGCTCCGGCCTGTTGTCCAAAGAACCAGCGGCTCGTCTACGCAGGGTGAGAGCAAACTTGCCGGGCATTCCCGCAGCTTTGCCGCCCTGGTGGCTTAAAAGGTGCAGAACTGCAACAGTCTCCACGCCCCAGAATCTAGGGCACGTGCTGGGCCATGGTCGGCAGGGTATGAACACTTCTGACATTTTTCGGACGGGACCTGCAAACAACGTGTTGGGAGCAGTAGATCCATTCCCAGACATCTCAGACTTGGTCTCGAGCGGCGGGGGCAGACCAAGCATCAGTCTGCCTTGATTTGGCAGTCGAATGATAACATTTCTCGAGAGCGCCTCTCTCAGCTCCGTACATTTCGGATCTTGCAAAACTGAATTGCGAGCAGCTTTCGAACCTCGGACTCACGAGAGACTGACTCGAAAAGACAGGAATGAGTCTCGGCATCTGGAGCTTTGCTTCTGGCGGATGTTCCGCCTCAGCTCCTCGAGCTTTGGGTCGCTCCTGGCAAGCAAACGACTCAGTCTCTGAAGCTTTGCCACGGTTGGCTGCTGGGCTTCATGCCGTAGTTTCACGGATCGCAACCTTTGCAGACGCACGAGCAGCAACAGCAGCAGAGAAGCACGGCTGGAAGTACCGGAATAATATCGTCTTGAGCAAGTTGCTGAGGTGCCGATTTCGAATAAGCGAGTTCACGCGATGTCCTGCTTCATACATTGATGCACAAGGGCACACGACGAGGTCATGCCAAGGCATGATGGAGTAGGGTAGGATACTGTCCGCTGCTGCGATGCTGCATCGTCAGATCCTCAGCGACATTGCATGCATTGTGCACGTCAAGCATGCGTCCACGAAGCGGAAAATGCTTGAACATGGACACGTACAAACGAGCGCAGCACGCTCGCTCGAGTCCGACAGCTTCCGCAAGAATGTGTCAAGCTGAATATGCTCCACCTCGCCCGACCGCCGGACGCAGCAACATCAGCTTTCCCGTCATCATCTTCTTCTTCATCAGGTTCATCATCATCATCATCATTTCATCACGATGCTACTTGCCAGGGAACCCACAAGAAGCCAGCTATGTTGCCTGCATGAACTGCAGGGGCGCGATGGCTGTCACCTGACCTGCACGACATCCGAAGGCGGAGCAATAAGCTTGGCCTCTATGCAAAAACTGAAAGGTGGTGGAGAAGTAAGTCCCTAACCGGCTCCATCGGGCTGCACAAAGCGCCACTTGGGGCTCCCCTCGAGTCACTTTGGGCCGCGGAGCTCGGGCGACGGACTTGAGCAGACAATGCGAGTACAGCTGCTGCACACGAAAACAGTGCCTGGGCTTTTTGGAAATTCTGTTACGACGCATCCCAAACAGGCGCGCTCCAACGTCCCAGGTCGGAGGCACATCGTGGGGAACCTACCCGCTGGTTAAAACGATTGGTGAAACCGTTGTGGCTCCTGACCATGATACTTTGTACCAAAATGTACCACATCACGAATCACAGCCAGATCACACCAGTCCGAACACCCGCAAAAAGGAGCTGGACTTCGCCTCCACGAGGCTTGTTTTCAAGTCGGAGTGGTCTTGTCGGAGGATCGCAGCTTGGCGCTCAAGCAAGGCGTGCTCCGCCTCCAGCTGAAGGAGCTTCTGCAGCAACTCTGCCTTTGCCAGAGGCTGCCCTTCTGCCGAGGCCCCGCGGATCCGTCGGTAATTGGCCATGACGCCCTGCCGCCACTTGCGATGTTTCAGAGCCGCCCAGCGGAGGCGAAGCAGCCGACGCAAGGCTCGTTTCAAGCGGAACAGCCCGAGCCGAAAGTCCGCTGCCTGCCGGCGGCCAACTGCCCCACGCCAGCATCGCTGGATGTTCCGCAGATGCTTCGGGAGTTCCCGCATCCTCCGGCGCCTCAGCCAAGAGCGCCACCAGGCCTGAATCCTGCATGTCGCCTGCCGCAACCTCGCAAATTCCTTCCTGCAGGCCCGCATCCGCACCAAGCTTTGTAGTGCGGTACAGACAAATCTCACGCAGCGCAGTCGGCGCCGTGCCACAAGCGTCGAAAAGTTCGCCGCGATCAAAGAAGCAGCTCGGGCTCTCCTCTCCTCCTTGAGACGGCGCCGAAGTGCCACGCCCCGCCAGGCCGCTTGGAGCGCTTTCACCGCCCTGCGCCGGACGGCGGCCCGCTGTCGGGCGGAGTTTCCGCGGTACCGCGCCTGCAGCCGGGTGCAGGCCGCCGCCCGAGCGAGTGCCTGGGCCACCCGCAAGCGCCCTGCAGCCGACTGCTTCAGAAAGACCCGAGTCCTCCCCACTGCCACGGCCTCAAAGCTGCAGAAGGCTGAGGACAACACGACAGGATTCCAGGAACGAAGGTTGCTCAAGCCCCCAAACTTGTCAGGCCCTGGCATTTTCACAGGCTGAGCGCAAGGGCTCCGACTCGAGCAGCCGCCGGATGCTCTCGACCTTTGTGACTCTACTGTAAGAAGTATCTGGAGGATTCAGCGGCATCTGGACCCCTGCGAGGAGCGGACCAAGAAGCCGTCGGCAACGCCTTCCTGGAACTTCCGCATCGAAGCCTGAAGAAACCCAAACGAAGCCAGAATCCCCCAACAAAACGAGCACGCCCGAGCCTCCATCTCCAGTTGAACGTCTTTGCGCGCAATGCAGCGGAAAGCTGCCAAGAAGTCAAAGTGATAGTAGCGGACCTGGGCCCACAAAACCCCTCTATCTGAATCCTATGGTGCGGTTGCTCAACATGCCATTTCACAAGGGGACGTGGCGCATGGGTCCGGCTTCGAACCACCCAAAAAGCGTTGAACACAGTTTCTCGATAAAACACATTGCAGCCTTTCCCGAGTAGTGATGACTAATGCTTTCTGACACTTGCTACCTTTCTTTAAGCCTTCTCTGAGCTTTGCTTCTTCGGGACTTCTACCTCCTTTCAGATCCTGCACAGCTTCTCGGGCTGGCAAAAGCAACTAGGAGGCCGCAACGCTGGGCAACAGAGGCTTTGTAGGAAGACTGTCGAGATCCCCCAAGCCTCCGCCTCGGGCTGACCCTGACTCTCAGGGACAAGAGCAGGGGGGGTTCGAATCGGCTGAGGTCCAGGCTGGATAGCCTGCTCTGGCTACGCGTATCGCCTCAAGGACCTCACAGAAGAGAACTGCTGAAGCCATGCGCGAAGAGTGCATGTGCATCATGTGCGCAGAGATCTTTGTAGGGTTGTGGCACCCTGGTAGCTCAGCTGCTCTGCAACGGAGCTCCTGTATGAACTTCCGCTCAGACAAGAATCTTCTAAATAACTTCGTAGCCGCGCCAGGCCTGTCGAAAAGAGGACGGGGGTCTGGAACTGCAGCGTCAACAAACGCCCGATTCCTGAGTGAAACCGTGTAGGACACAGGCTGCTCTGTGAAGGCGATCACTGAAGCTGGCACTCCCCGTTGGGCTTGATGCAGCGTACCTGAAAAATTCGAGAGCGGTCTCGCAGAATCGCATCATGAGGGGCTGCAGACTGTGAGGGCACGAAGTGCGGCGTAGTTGTCCGGATCTGCCCCATCAGCTCCTGCGTGGAACCCTCATGCCAAGCCAATAGCAGCAAGAGCGGGGTCACCCGTCCTGCAGCTGCTGCCGAAATTCCGATGAGACCGTGGAGCGATGTGCCCGCACCTTTCAAGTAATAGAGTCAGTCAGTGTAGCTGTAGCTAGTGTGCGCTGCCATTCGTGGCGGAGGCGGCCTTCGGGCTGCTCGACGAGAGCGGAGATCCACGAATCGAGGGCGAGCCTGGGAACTGGGACGGGAGGATCAGCTGGGGTGGGGCGGGTGGGGATCTGCGCAACGCGGCAGAATGAGTTCGGAACGAGACACGGAGTTCTCGGCGCTATCTTTGAAACAGTTCCGCAGAAAGGGCCAATCCTTGCTGATCGAAGGAGCGAAAAAAAGAGTGCTGCCTCCCACCACTCGGCTTCCAACGCTGCCAGCCAGACACCGGACAAGGTCCTGTGAAAGCCGGTCCTGACCAAGATCAGAGTGGCTCACTTCGGTTGGGCAGGAAGCTGCTTCTCAGAGAGCGACGCGGTTCTTCTCGAGAAATCCATCCACCTTGATCCACACCCCCGTCTCAAAGCATCCGTGCCAATCAGCGCACAGTAAGTTTGGGACTGTGTAGGTTACCGGACCGGCAAAGTGCTTCACCTGACTGGGTGTGGACTGTCTGGTGGAAAGCCTCCTACATCCACTCCGAGCCCTGGACAATGAAGGTGGAGTTTTGCAGCTTCACCACGCCGAAAGAAGGATGGTTCTGATGCCTCGAAGACACAGGTTGACTGCGTCGCTTTCCTCAAAGAGCGCAAGTGCCAGGGTTCCGGACGTCTGTATCAGCTTCCTGTGCCAGCTTCCAGAGGTGCCGCCGATCACGAAGCACTCCTCGCTCCCAGGTTCATCACGGCAAATGCCCCCACGCGCTTCTCTAACGACTCGCTTCTCCAAAAATCCTGAAAATGCTGCGTTCCGCTTAAACCCTCAAGGCTCAAGACGGATGAGGTGCTACGACGAGCTATCCTACAACTGGGTGGATCCAGTCCTCGTCAAGCATGGGGAAGATCCCTGATGGCGAGGACCTCACAACGCGTGACACCGTCATCCTTAACGTCTCAGAAGCCTACAGAAGCTCAGCTGTTCGGTGGATCATGGGAGATCTACTTCTCACTCTGTCGTGCAGGGCCAACTACAAGCAGTCCCGGGCTTCTGCTGCCGATGGGGGGGCCAGGTGTATGCGCAGTTGCGAAATTCACAACACACAGGAGATCACAATGAAAACCTCACCAAATCACCAGACTACCACAGGCATCTTTCCGTTTTCCCGAAAGGGCGTCTTTGTTCTACGGTTGACCGCGTCTTTCGTTTCCTATGTAGAGCACGTCTTTTCCAGCAAGGTCTGGGCAAGTACTTCTTGATTAGGTCTTCTGGCCTGGAGGTATCTTGGGCAACCTTCTTGGTTTTTGGTGTTGACGGCGTCTCTCATTATCCTGTTGCGCTTGGGTTTACGGTCTAGGGCCTCAGAGATTTCGAGTTTTAAGGCTTGTGGAGACTGGGCGAAGGGCAGCAGAGGGAGGACTGAAGGCTTGAGGCCCCGGCTGCAAGAGCTTCACTATGCCGGCGTTGTCCGGGAAGTCCTCATCCTGCCAAGGCCTCAAGGGCTCGGGAAACTGTGGGGGTGTAGGGGTTTAGGGCTCTGCAAGAGGTGCTACTAGAGGGGCTGCTATAAGGGTACCGGTAGGGATTACTGTGGGGCTTTCTCCTTCTGCAAGCCTCAGAACTCATGTCTTGGGCCGGCAGGTGGAATGGGGCAAATGCGACTGAGGATTCGACACGCCCTCCTCTTGGTAAAGAATGGTCTCATTCTCAAAGATGAAGTTGTTGAAGTACTGCTGCAGCAACTCGTTGGTGAAGTTAATGCACAGCCTGAGTCATAATATCGCAGATGAATCCAGGCTCAGAGGCTTCTTCCTTTCGGTTCCTCTGCTCGCTCTCTCTCTCTTGCTCTCCGAGATCCTCGCTGCTCGAAAGAGTTGACCTTGAAGAACTCGAAGCCAAAGATGTCCAGCCTCTGCAGAGAAAACGGGCACCTAAAGCCGAAAGGCCGGTCGGTCTCGAGCCATCGGGCTCTTAGGCTGCGGCACTCCACAGAAAGTGGCCTCTGGCTTGAATCCAATGGAGGCATTCGTCTTCTCCACGATGTGCTTGAAGAGCGCATGATAGAGATATCTTCCGAGGGCATCTCTGCACTCGCCTGCCTCTTCAGGGTGCACGGTAGAGGATGCATGGTAGGGTCATCTCATAGACTTAGCTTATATAGGCTATATAGGGTTACAGTCAACTACCGCCAGTTATGCAGCACTTCAGGGTGCAAAGTGCCGGGGTTTAGACTCCAGGAATCGAATTTCGCTTCTCTGCCAGTGCCTGCTTTGTGGTGTTTCCCATCCGGATGACCTGCTCGCCTGGTGCTTGCATCGTCCGGTAGCAGAGGACTTCGGACAGCTGGGCACCCGATAGACCCAGGAGCTCGGAGGCTTCATCCAAGGGAGCTTTCAGATCATCCGACGCTCCTTCTCCGGCCGAGGGAAGCACTTCGGATGCCTCGCTGTTCCTTTGTTCGACGGGAGACGGATGACTCAACTGGGACGCAGGACAAGGCATAACCTCAGAAAAAAGCCCTTCAACTAAGTGTAACGGTGTAACGTTTGCCTCTACAGGAGCAGGCTTCTTCGCAGGCACAGCGAACTCAATGTTTCCAACGTGTAACACTGCAAGAACAGCCCGGAGCACGTCCGCGATTTCGTGAGCATGGAAACCCATAGTTTGCATCGCAGCGAGCGTTGCCTGAAAGTCCCCGGTGTCATCCAGAAGCTCGGAACATCTCGAGTTACCAAGATTCTTGAAGCAGGAGATACCCTCAATCTTCCCAAGGTGCTCCGTCACCATGGAGTCGAGCTCAGGCAAGTGTGCCGATGCGGCCAGGGCTTGGTAGAAAATGTGAAAGCTCCTCTCGCCGGGCTGATGGTCGATGACACGAACCGTCTCAAGGAGGTAAGTGCGAATCCTCGTTCCAACAAGTCGCTTCTTCGATCCCGTCAGCCCCTCTTCAAAGCCGAATTGCAGCTCGATGTACTTGCCGAACCTCGATGAATTGTGATTTCTGAGGGTCTGCGCATTCCCGAAGGCTTCAAGCAATGGGTTTGACCTGAGCACCTGTCGCTCCACTCGCGACAGCGGCTTCTCGCCCTCACTCACCACCGCCTCGGCTCCGGTCAATGCCAGAAAGTGCATCACAAACTTCGTCGTCTCCGTCTTTCCAGCACCACTCTCTCCACTGACCAGGACAGTCTGAGACTCGTCGTGATCGAGAATGCCTGCCACATATCGGGGGTTTCGGGGGGCCTTGACTTAGCAGGCTCTGCTTGTCTAGAGGCTTGCGACAGTTGGGGAGAAGCCGTTCGTGAGCTGCGAGCCTTGATAGGCCCGATTGGCAATGCTGAAGATGTGGGGCTGAAGCTTCTCGGCCGAGACAAAGCTGCGAAGCATCTCCGGCGAATACAGGCCAGGCATGTGTCGAAATGGATTGACCGCCAGAAGCACGGGACCCGTCAAAGTGTAAATGCGCCCTCGCTGAAACCGGTCCGCGATTGCCTGCAGAAGTGCAGCCTCGTGTAGCTCTGGCACATTTGTCAAGTCATCGTACTGGAGAGCTGCAGCGTCGACGATGGTTGTATCCCGCCGCAGCAGTCTCACCTTGCTACCTGTATGCGGTACCTCGAGGTCCTCTAGGTCATCTTCGGGTGAATCAGCCGAATCCAGCTTCACAACCACATGGCTGCTCGTGCTTTGAGTGACCTCGCCCGCTGTCCATACCTGGGACGGGTCAGACACCCACACGGCCGCACCTATTTCAAGACCACGGCCACCAGACTCCTCCACTTTGGAAGGGACCCTCGTGGAGCCGTTGCGCGTATTGGGAGGAGCGGGACCCGCGCCATTCGGCGAAGCAGCTTTTGGCTCTTTCCGTGGCAGAGGCGGAACCGGGCGCAGCATGGCCACAGATCACAGGCCCAACGCTACCCGGGGCCCGGCCGGGCCCCTGGCAGCGGGCGCAGGAGACTCGCGGAGGAAGGCCGCGGAGTTCATGGCAAGCGCGCCACAGAAAAGGAAAGAGAAGCCGAGGCTGTGGAGACTGTGGAGGGTGGGAGCTGCGAGGCCCAAAAGAACACCCGAAACGTACTCTCACCAACTTGTCCAAGGAGCTCTATAGATGAAGCTAAATCCGAAGAAGCCCTATCAGAAAGTTCTAATGCATACAGGCAATGAGAAATCCTGGTCCTGGTTGCACCACCGGGAGCAGCGCGCTTCTGGGGTGCTTTTGCTTGAGCAGAGCCCCATCCCGTCTGCAGCTGATGCAAACTGGCACAAACAACTCTTCTGCAGCTTTGGACTGACCACGGTGCAAAGAGCCGACGTTGTTTTGGTGTGAGTGGCAGTTTGGATAGCCCAAGCATCAACTCCACTTCACATCGTGTGCAATAAGCCCGGCTCAACTCACAACACGACAGAGTACTAGCTGCAGCGTACATTCACCAAAGCTCTCGACTCCTTGCTTGCGTGTTGCTTTGTTGGACGCACGAGCCACACTCAGATCAGCCGGTTTCGCATATCCTGGCGCGAGCCATCAGACACAGTCTCTCTTGCCAAGACAACAAGACGACAAGGTTGTTCTCGGTGCCTCCAACTTCTTGATAATCTCTGCTGGCGTGCGGTCCAACTCACTTGCAATTAGCCTTTGCCTCAGATTTTGCGTGGACCATCTGATCCGGCTTCGGTTTACGAAAGAACGGTGTCCGAGGAAGGTGCTTCTCGGCGGTGAGGGTCATGAACTGCTCACAGAGGTCGCCGTCAACGCCTCATCATGAGGGCCGAGGGTCAGACAGGTGGCCCCCCGTGAGACGGTGAGAACTTGGGGCCAGACAGCTCTGCACCGGGAAGTGGTAGGATCGGTACCTTGCACCGTGTACCCAGAGAGCCATCTCACACTCTTCAGAGCCTGGCAATGCGCTGGGGGACATTATGTGATCCCTGCCACACAACGGAGGCTTCTCCGCCCGCACGAACATTTCCAAGTGCTGGAAGAAGTCCAACTGGCATTGTTCAGATCAACTTGCCGCGGTGACAGCCTTGTCACTAGCAGCAGAATTTTGGAGGGCCTCATCCTTCCCTGCGAAAGGATAGAAGGCTCCAATAGCGCCTGGAACGCAAAGTGTGGCACCGGATGCGCCATCACGGGGCACGCAGCATCCTGCCTAAGAGGGTGGAGTAGCAGATCAGCTCGCTTCCTCCCTGTGCCAAGGTCGTCTTCTCCAGCGCCGTGACCGTGTCACCTGAACCGCCCAGGTTCGGAGGCTCAGAGGCCATTGCTTCAGAGGCGAAAGAGCGTCCCACCAACATGGAACTGCACGATGCTATCCAGCTTCGGCGTGGCACCGGTGAGGTAGGCAGTGTCGGCCTGCCAGCTCCGGCTCTCTCATTCCGCATCCACCTGCCTGAAGCCTCCTAGCAGAAAGCCTTCAACCGCAGGCCGGTGTGATCACCACCTGACTGCCAACACAGCACTCGCTTCGGCACGCTTCCGGATCGAGTCAGAATGCACGTTTGGTGCACAAGCGCATCGAGTGCCTTCATCGTCGCGGGCCTGAGAGCTGCCGAAAGGAAAGATGCTCTCTCAAGCTAGAACTCTAGGTGGGGCATGAGGGCAAGCCTCGTCTGGTATTCTGCTAATGAAGAAGTTGTCAAACTTGTCCGCACCTGCACGACGTACCCGATGTGCAGACTGATGCCACAAGCCTGTCACCAAGCCTGCCATGGTCATGCTGTCCAGGACGGTCGCACAAGTCCTCAAAAGCTCCACAACGCAGACACCGCGGAAGCTGGACGATCCACGGCACTGGCGTGGAAAGGCATTCAATATCCTTCAACCCTCCCTGTACAGGATCCATGCTCCGCCTGGTTCTATGCAGTGCTCGGGCGCAAGCCCATGTACCGGACAAAACCTAGCTTTATGTATGAGTATGCCACAACGTTTTGTCCCGAACACCGGCCCCATGAAAACACGGCCAGGCCCGACGTTGAAATGCAGTGAGACTGTCATGGACTGTCTGTGCGGGTCGCACTGGGGTGCTGCTGCGGCCGTTAGTCTCTCTTTGAAAGCTCTCGCACTGAGACTCGGGCGTCCATCTTGGAGCTTGATCATCCGAAAGCACGAAAAGCTGATTGTCGGAACGACGATACCTCTTGGGTGTATCTACGGACCATTCAAGAGTTCTGTGAAATGCATGATGATGTGGGCCGCTGCGAACCCGTTATCATGAAGCCATCAACTGAAAACGCCAAGGCCAAGGTGATTCCCTGCAGGGCACTTGAAGATGTGGAAGGACTCGCGAAGGTCGGCTGTGAAAATCTTGTCACCCTTCACGTGCCTTGCCATCATGACAAAGGGTGAACCTCCAGAGGCCCTCCCTCAAAATCAGGACGCCGACATCCACATCAGGCCCTCGGGGATGTTCTTGTACTCGCACTTCCGCAACCTCTGCATGTCATGATGGCAGGAACCTCAAACTCCCGGAATCTCCAAAAGAGGAGAGGACAGCTTTCGCTTGCCGAGCTCGTAGATGCGCAGGTTCTTGCCAACGCTGGCCAGCAGCCGGCCTCCAAGACTCAGAGCCAGGGCTCGGCCTCCGCTCCTCCCTGGGGGCCCATCCTTTGAAGGGGTTTGGTTTAGGGGATCTAGAGTAGGTTTCTATGACATAAGGGCCTTAATGATTTGGAATAGGGGGGGGTCCCTGCCGATCCCTGCCTTCGAAGGGGAAGAGGCAGAGCGGGACATCCTTGGGCACTTGTCACTTGTATCGCGACCCGAGGATCCAAGCATGTGACAGGTTTGTGCTCTCGGCTGAGACATGGACATCAAGCGGCGTAGAGTGAATGAGCTGCAAATGGTATCTCCTCGCAAGATCGCAACAGCATATTGTGATGAAAAGTGGTCTGAATCTGGGACGCCAACTCGTCGTACATGTACGTCTTGATGGTCGCTTTGGGTGCATGTCTCGGGTACAACCTGGCCATGACCGGCCGTGTCAGGTACTGCTGAGAGCGTCATGAGTCATGAGACATGGCAGGCGTGGCGTCATGTTGTAAACGGTGCCGACGACGAGACAAGGCCTCAGAGCAAGCGGCGTTTCGCACTGCAAAACAAAGCCTAACTTGCGAAATTCCTTAGGGAGCCACTGGTTTGCAAGCTGGGAGAAGTAGCAAACTGTCAGGCACAGCGCAGCCTGAGGTAGATGCGCACGACTCAGACATCCCTCGGAAACAACATCATTCGACAATTCGTCAGCCTCATCGATGTCCAAGTCCAGCTTGAAAACAGGGAGCAAGTTTGACGGATTCACCTCACCAGCTAGCATCTCTCACCTTCACAATGACATCTTGCCTTTGCAATGTCTCAGGCTCGAGCGATACGCACACAGGATCCCCACTTCCCTTCGCCAGCTTTGAAGGTTCCGACCTGCGTGCTCCCAGTCTGACACATGTAGAAACAGCAAAGGTCTTTGCACAGAGCAACTGCACTCCAAACGAAAGGCGTGATGACTGTATGTGTCAAGATTCCGTCTCAGTGAATGGGAGCGGCGTCGATAAACTTGTGCTTTAAGTATTGCCCGTCGAGTTCCCCTCTGCTGTCGCATCCCTTCGTGTCAGCGACACCGGCTCGAAAGATCTCTTGGGTCGTCCATGGAACCAAGGGCACAGGTCGGAACACATCACGGTGCGCTCGGTTATCTGAGGTCAATGCACACTAAGGTCAACAGCGAAGCACTACACTCAGCCTGAACCTGATGCCTCCAAGGGATGCAATACTAGTTTCATACAGTTCATATGTGAGCCTGTCCTGCCTCTGGACTGCAGGCGATTTTCCGAGGACATGTTAAAGACGCACGTGCCGCGAGGAGAAATGGGGACATCGAGAGTTGGACCTGGGGCTTTTGGGGAGTCGTGCAGTTATTCCTGTGTGTTTAAAAAGCTTGTGCGGCATACATTTTTTTACGCCCGTTCTAATGAGCATTGCTCTAGCAGTGACCACCTCTTGACCATCGCACAGGACAACCATTCAATGACAGGATGCTTATCAGAATCACTGCAGATCTGCACGGTCCGGGCCATGTTTCTCAACGCGTACCCGTTTCCCTTGATTTTCGCTCGCGTCGAACCAAGAAGCCTTGGCTTTGCCCTGGAGCTCTCATAGCAATGCCAAGCCGGGAGTGGGAGGATGCTTAACCACGGCTGCCGGGAGCGAAGCTCTGGAGCTTTCCAGCTTCGGAGGGTTGCGGAGACAATGCAAGCCCTGGGCTGTCATTGGCCGAATGTCCAAGGTCTCAGATCCGGGTGCGCATGCAGTACACCGAAAGCACATCAGCAGGACCACAGACCCACCAAAATCATTCAAAGGTAGCATCATGTAGCAACCCTTTTCGTATCGGCACTGAAATCGAACAGCTTAGCCCCCGTACCATGCCAACTTGTGCCCTGAATTCAACACCTCCCACAAAGCATTCCGCCCCGCCCAGCGTCCGTCTGTAGCTGTGAAACTTACATCTCGGCCGTGATGAGAACGAAAGGCGGAGCTTTCATTGAACTCTCTGCCGGACTCCGCAGGTTTGGTTCTGCGGGGAGATTCGGTAGCACGACAGCGGCTGGATCAGCAGCTATGACACAACGTCAGAGTACGCCTTTGATGCATTGTACCACGACAGAGACCTCCTCAAGCGAGTAGGGAAAGTCAGGCATTGGACGCATCGGTGCGACATCGGAACTTTCGAAACCAACCTCTACCCGTGGCTCGGCCCCCGTGGCGTCCAGCAGCAATCGTTCGAAAGCAGGTCGCTGGTCCGCTTTGTTCCAGAGAGTCGAACCTTCTGTGCAGAACGCTCGGGTCGCCTGCTGTTCGGGGAGATCCTCCTCGTCATCCTCGTCCTTGACATCGTCCAGCTCGTCATCGACTGTCTTGGTCAGGCCTCATGAGCAGCTTGCTTTCAACTTCTCACCTCCGTTACACGTGTTTCGGTGCCGCACGAATCTTCTTCAGCGCGGCCCGGATCTCACGCTTCGTCTCCTGACCCGTTTGTTGTGAAAACGGGGTGGAGGAAGGTCGGCTCGGATCTGGCACCTCGTTGTATGCGTTGTGATCCGCCTCCAGAATGGCCAACCTACAGGAAGAGATGCGGCTTCACGACGGCTTCCTCCGTCGGACAAAGCTTGGCTCCGGTCATGATCGGATCCGTGGTCGGCTGGCCAGGCGGCGGCAGAACCGCGGGAGGGAGCGGCACAAAGCGCCGAGGAGTGTAGGACAAGTTCATGACCTGGCGTATATGTGTCCAATGGAGGACGTCATGCTTTTCAAGCCAACCGAGCTCAGGGCCGTCTGGTTGAACAGCTCTCCCAATCTCTCGCACGCGAGAATGCCTTCGATGATCTTTCGTCGAGGGTAGGCTCACGAAGCCGCCGAGCTCAGAACAAGCAGCCTGACATCTGGGCTCTCGACGCAACGTGTTGCCGGAGATCGCCACAAAACCTATCCGGCCGAGCATAGACACGTCCACGTTTGCAGCAAAGCCATGCATCGCGCACCTTCCGGGCACTGTTCGGATGCGAATGACGAGGCGAACTCCAACTGCTCGTAGCTCATCGGAGTACCTCAAACCAGTTGAGGCTAGGAAGCTAACACGAAGGGGATTTTCTGAGCCAAGGACAGTGATTTTTGCCCTGGAAGTTGTACGAGAGCCAAGGCTTCGTGCTTAAAGCAAGCATTGACGGCCTGGAGGCTGTCAATATTTCATGGCCTCACCGAAAAACCCTGCTGAGCTCCCCGCATTCCCTGGACGGAGACCTCTCAACTTCACAAAGCATTGCCCCATATGGTTCTGTCCCATGATGCAGTGAGCATGACGAGCTGAAGCCTTGTGAAGTCGCACCGCTTTGGCGCCCAGAAATCGGGAGCGCTGATCACTCAACGTACCCGTGACCTCTCAAGAGGCCGTGGAAGATGTTGCGGACTCGTTTCGCACAGGAGCCTTTAGGTATTTTTAGGTATCCTCAGATCCTGGCAAAGTCGACCACCGAGCGGATAAGGATGCCGCTGCCTCGTGCCGCAACGTCTGTGCAGAATCGAGTAGCTGCATGGCCGGCAATCGTTTAGTCGGGCTGGGGACGCGGCTCAAACCAATACTCAGGAACAGGCTGTGGACATCCTACAGAGGGAGAGAGAAAGATGAACACAGTCGCGATGCAGACTACAGACATGGGACAACTCGAACAGCACGAAGAACCCGGCAAGCAAGCCTCTGCCTGTCCCAGGTTCTTCATTTCCAGGAGGCAAACGCTTTCCGCAGGTGACTGCAGGGCCTCAGATGCTTCCAGCGACGGCACTGCATCAGTGCCGCTATCAGGCTCAGATCAGCCGGTGCTGTGCTTCCTAGAGGATTCTTAGTTTCGCTGCAAGTCGCAATGCATGCGCTCAAACCATCTGGAGACCATACTCCGGAGAGACGGGAAGAGACAGTCGTGCCGAACACTGGAAAAAGGAGCCTCTTGGAGAATCAAGACTAATACTCATCCTGGTACTTATACCTGTCGTAATACGAACCTGAGTACTCAGGTTAATACCAAAATAAGTACATACGTTATCTTAGTACTTTAGTCGCAACCCTAACCTGAATGCAAGCCTTACTGCCAGACTTAATACTAAGACTATTTTGCGTCTGAATACCTGACCTTTCCCAACACAAAAACCTTCAGACATCTTAAGAAATGGGAGTTTCCGAAAAATATGGGATCCTAATATAGTACCCTAAATAGTAGGACCCTTATTATAAGGACCACAAAATAAGGTACCCCGAATTTTCGAAAACTCCCATAAACGCTTCCGATGTGAAAACCACAGGCCCGGGCCTGGGCACTCAGCTGCTTCAGCGGCCTCTCTCGCTCCAGAGAAAGGATTCGGATGGTGTTGTCCACACCTGCAACACAGCATAGGTACTTGGTAGTAGTGTTTTTGTCGCTGTTTTTGCCATCAGTCGGGATAGCTAACAGTAGGAAGAAGAACAAGAACAATGACAACGAAAAACACCAATGCTACTAATAGCAATACTTATCATAGCAACAATGATAAGTATAGATAAGATCCGCACATGCAACACGTGGTTTTTGTATATGTAGAAAATCACCACGACGAGTCCGAGTGAAAGGGTTGAAGATCACCTTTTTCGCATGGACTGTGATGGATTTCCTTCACCGATCTTCGGCAGGTCAATAAAAGCACCACACTGCGCATTAACTGTGCTTCAGCATCCAGCTGTTCTGGATTTACAGGAGGTTATGTGCGTCCCCTGAAGCTAAACATTCCGAGTTTTTCCCGGAGCTTGAACAAGGTCTTGTCGCCCGCGTTGGAAAGATGAATGTCCTGAGCGGCGCGTCGTGTGCGACGGCAAGGAGGTCAAAGGGACGGCACTAAGCTTCATGGAGTGCCAGGCGTGCTGGGGCCTCCGAAGATCTGCAACCGGGGATGGCTCGTAGACCCGGTTCCGCAGCCGAGAGTCGCTCGAAACAAATCCACTTGGCTCCTTGCTGGGCCTCGCATCCTGACCCCACCTGATCAGCAAGACCGATCTGAAGCCATCGGTACGCTGTTGTTTTCTACTATGTCTGCTATTACGATGGTATACGATTACGATTTACTATGGCATACCATGTCATAGTTTGGTATATTCTGCTCTGTTGTACCATATTATTGTACTGTACTGTAGAGTTATAATGATGCTTGTCAACTAATACGAGGCTACATGCTAAATGCAAGGACTGCAGAATGTTCGTGACCCGCGGGGGCCTCCATGGATGAACCACCTGGAAGTTTCGACCCGCCCTTCTTTTGACGACACCTCGTCGGACGGAGAGTCACTGCACTTCGGAGTGTCGGGGAACCGAGCCTCTGCTAAAGTCACCTCGGTGTGCAAGCTCCTGCATGCAGGTTGACAAGACTAAAGCGGGACAGGCTTTGAATCGCATCCCCCCGCCTCCGACTCGGCATGGTTGGGAAGCCGCGGGACTACTACCAAGGTGATCTGATCACCGTCCGCCACACCAATCTCCTTCGTAGCGGATTTTCATGGCAGAATGTGGAGAACTTGATTTGTGACTCGGGCTCCACGTCTCCTTCAAAGTGGCGCCGGCTCTGCAAAGGTGCTTGTCATGAACCCTTGGCTCAGAGAGTCCAGTGGACACATGGGAGACTTCAGTGGCGATGTGACTACTCTGCTCCGAGCCACAGCCTCTGGAGAGAGGGCGGAATGCCTGTGATGGACTCGATCATCCCTTTCAGTGAGGTCTGTGATCTGCCCCGCCGTTGCCTGAACAGCACAGAAGACACTCACTTCAACTGAGAACGAACGCATGCAGATATCCCCCCATGCCATGCCATCGCCTAAACAACTCTGAACATTGCAGTCCTAGTTGCCAGGCTGGCTCAAAGCTTCCCCCCTTCGCTGCGCTCGCCGCGCTCGCTGCGCTGGCTGCGCTGGCTTCGGGAAGGAGCCGCTGAAGCGCCAGGCTGGCCCTGGTGGCCCGGCTGGCGCCAGGCTTCCGAGTTCGCGAAAGCTCCACGGACCTTTTGTGCGAGAACTGAGGAGACGTGATATCTTTTCCTCCACCCGGAGCAAGGGGCAACAGGAGCCGAGAACAAGCAATTGAATCTGCACAACACCCTGTCGCCCTTACATGCTGACGTTTTAGAAAAGCTGAAGACCACAAGCGGACAAACGGACTAAGCTTGAGCTTTCAGCAACTCTTCGTGCCCTGGATCGGCTGGCTGCGGGTCGATCGGCAGGTCCAGCGGCACATGCAAAGCAATCGTTTCGCCGGTTCCGACCCATGCCACCCGAATGCCTTGGGCAAAACAGCAAACGCCAACCGTTCTCAACAACCTAGTTCTGTCTCATGTCAAAGCGTGTGTGGCTTCAAAGCCAGGCAGCCGACAACACGCGGCTTTGGCACAGGCTTGCGCACTTGCTCGACAGACGGCATACTCAGCAGCTCCGCCCCAGTCATCGAGAGAGCCGATGAGTGCCTCACTTCCGTGTCTTGGATAAGTCTCAGTATCGCATCGTCCGAGACCTTCCAAGGTTTGGATGCGGCCTTTGAGTCTTCTTCTGTCTCCTTGGTCGCCTCATGACCTGCCTCGGCGGGCTCGGCCGGTTCCTGACTCGGGGAATGAAGTGCGAGTGCAGGCGGAGCCTCTGTGGGTTCTTCTCTCGATCGGCGTCGGAACTCTCGGGTGCGTCCCTGCCGAATGAGTTCGGCGATCTTCTCGTCGGGTACATGCCACCACTTCGGGTCCGAGTCGTTTGCGGCCACGTCGTCGTAGCCTTCCCAGCCATCTGTCTCCAGAAACCTCTCCTCCCATGGAACCCTGGATCCAGCAGTCGGTTGCGGCAAGATGCTTTCCAACTTCTGACCATCGCCGCGTTGGTGCAAGCGGAGTGGCATGGGCAACACAGCAAATCGCCTCGCCTTACTGTCGGGAAGCTTTAACTTCCTCAGCTTGCTCAACTTACTTGAGTCTTTGCAGCCTCTGTAGCCAGGTGTGGCGATGATGCAGGCAGCATGTCGAGAGACTATCATCCGAGCCATAACGTGTTTGCAAGGTTCAAGGAGCAAAACACAACTTCCAGCGCTATGCGAACGTGACCCACCTCCCACGGCCATGAAGGACGCTCGCTGCCGGTTCTCTGGGACTGGCTGCACCTCGCGGCTTGCGATTCCAAGTAGGGGCAAGCGCAGCGAGACCGCAGCAGACCGGGACTGCCGGGACTGCCGGGACTCCTGCCGCAATACACAAGACCTCGTAGTTCATGTCACGCTTCGCCACCTGGCACACATGTGATGTGCAAGATTCAAAGGCGACAGCGAAATTCCGCCTCGTTCAGAGTGTGGCTCTCATCAATCTCGAAATAAAGAATCTCTCCGCCAGACAAGGCAATGACAACCTGTCCGGTATTTCTGCATCACCACGGCTCAATTCACAACTTGGGAACATATTCAAACTTGTGGAGCCTGTCGTTCGTTCGCAGCCGCTGTTACAATTCGCTTCTGTCCAGGCACCCTCCACCTTATCACGGCACGGTTGCGAGGCGTGCTGCGGCCATAACGTGGAATTGCTAGGCTGTGGCTCATTCGTTCTCCGCGGAAGCAAGTGGCGGATGCCCGTCGGGTGCACCTCGCTACATGACACAGGCATCCAGTGCAAAAGTCCGACATGAGTTCGTAAGCATGGCCTGTACGTAAGAGTCATCTGCCATCAGCTGGATGAGCAAGGAAGGTGCAGTGGCCAAGAATCCACTGTCCAGCACCTACAGTGACAAGGTCTTAACCGTTACCGTCCCTGCACAGCCGATAGAACCGAACACATCACTCGAGACCAAGCATCACGACACAAATGTCTTCCGCATGCTCTGTGGGACCGCCTCCTCAACTGTGTCGCCGATGGAAAGCACGAGAGTGACGTCTACGAAAGATACTACAATGTAGCGGTCGTACTCGCTGTCCATGGTGGCCTGAAACACACTGATTATGCAGCGACTGTAATCTCTCACGACGACTGAGCGGTCTACCCAACACTACTTGCCGCGGCACCTTCACCGTCCATACTGCATTGGGCTTTCCTGGCAGTTCGCTGACAGCCATCTCCGTCACAGCCAATCCGTGTCGAAGAACTCGCAAGGAGGCTCGTGGACCGCGACCACACATTGCATACAGCTGTGGCTTTCCTTCACCTGTGGCATCCAGAACCTTCATGTCGATGATCGGAGACAACGACGGCATCTCGTCGTAAAGCATGAGGTTCTTGAGCGCTCGAGGCTTGAATGCCACCAGGGCCTGCGCTCCGTGGGGATGGGAGGATGTGCACATGGGATCCTCTTCATCCGTTCCGATGCCCTGGAACTGATACAGCGCGTGATTGCCAAACTCTGCCGCAGCAAAAAGGAAGCCAGTCTTGAGAACGCAGAGAGCGTTCGAAAGCGGCACGGTGTCAAAGTACTTGACCTGAACCTCCGACACGAGGTCCTCGTCGTGAGTCAGAGTCACCTTGTACAAGTCCCCGTACTCACTTTGGATGAGGAAAAAGAAGAAGTCCTTCAGCTTATGTGTCGCATGTGCCACGATGAGCAGACCTTTCTCCTGGGCCATTTCAAGACGTCTGGGAATCGCGCAGACGACGTCCGGGTGGCCCTGCTTCTTGTAGACGAGGCAGTTCTCACAACAGACCAGGACCCCACTCGGCCCATCGACACCCCCCGGGACCGCGATCAAGGCATGAGCACTATGGTCCACTGCATCTGCGAACTTTCGAGTCACGTGGTTTAGGCCCAGGTCCATCTCGTAGAGTGTCAACATCTTCTGTGGGGGCTCTGCTTGCGGATCCTTGTCCACCTGCCAAAGAGCAACACATGGCTTCAACACGTCCACCCGCTTCTGTTCCCTGCCTCCTCGTAGCTGAGTTCTATGCTGGCGAAAAGAGGGTTCTCAAATCCCACATCCATGCCAACCATTGCATAGACCAACGTGTAACCTTGGTCTGCGGCTGTCAGTGTCGAGGACCAAACGCATTCATAGCTAAGCCCGCTGCTCTTGTGTGCTTCAAGCGGCGACGATATTGTCAATCGCGCTGCAGAGTCCCTGTTCAGAATGTAGACCTGGGAGGAGAGAAATGACGGGTTGGTGCTGCATCGGATTCAGGAACAAGCTACAAGCAGCTCAGTCGAGCCAAGGCATGGGCAAACTTTTGCTTCTCAATCGCGCCGATCATCACGGCTCCTTAGTCGCACACACAGAGGCCTGCAACGTGCCTTCTCCCATGTGTTCGTTTTAGGGCATGACGACCCTTGGGGTCAACTGCGAGATATTGACCCGGCCTTGGCCACTGCAAGGCTGTGGAAAGTCTAGCATGAAGGGTGCAACTCTCAGGTTGGGACACGATTCTCCGGCAACCGGTTTTGCCGAAGGTCTCTTGATGCACTTTCTCGAACCTAGTCTCGCCGTGTCACAGCATAGCTCTGGGAGGTCTAGAAAGGCCGAGACATGTTTTTTGTACCATCGTACTCCAGGATGACTATTCTGCCCGAGTCCGAAGCCACAACCTGCAATGTCGGCGATCAGAAAAACATGCTCGCGAGATGGAATGAAAACGTGCCGGGAAGGCTATGTAATCCCGACTTGCTCCAGTTAGTCTGAAAGGGTGCAGTGCTCGGATGACACCGAAAATCTCCTGCAAATCCAACACCCAGCAGTGCGGCGCCCCTTCTTGCTTCTTGGGAAAAGCCCCCCTCTCCACACACATCGACACACTCAGCGTCGCTCCACGGAGAGGATACTCTGCACTTTTCCGGAATCGTCGGGCCTAGGGAAGAAGGAAGTAGCTTTCAGAATTCCTCCAAAACTCAGTGGGGGCCTTAGGAGCTCCAGCGTCTTGTAGCGGGAGCACACAATCTCCTGACAAGCGAAGGCTGCTGAAAGCACGGATTCTTGGCATGCACGGGACGCTCTCCCGCTCCTGCGCCTTCGGTGCTGAGAAATTTCCGTAGATGGCATGCGTGATCTGCGCATGTTTCAAGACTTGTCGAACAAAGGACGAACCGGAACGCTATTGGATCCCCGAATGACCCTTCCGCATCAATGCCAGATCTTGAGGTTGATTTCCACATCTTTTTTCCAATCGATTCCAACTTCAGCCGACAGACTGCAGAAGATCTCTGCAGTGTCAGCTGGTAAAGCTTTGGCCTCACTTGGGAAGATGACAACATGACTTTCTCGGACGACCGTTTCACTCGCAAACATCTGAGACTGGCGCATGCCCACGTTCGAAGCAGATCAAAAAGGCCTGACTGGACATGCGAGACATTCTCTCAAATGACACGGCAACAGCAAGGCCCCAGCATCTGTCGCAACTTCTCCGCCGCCTCCTACCTACAGCTGCAAGCGCGATCCGAATAGCCGCGATCCGAATTGCCGTCGGCACAGAAGTCCGTGCAGATTCATGCTACCGGCTCACAGCCATTGGATTCGGTCAGAATTCACATGCGCGAATACTAGAACCAAACCACTTTGACAACTTGTCGAAAGCAACGTTGCAACAGCATTGCGTGTTGACCCGCTCATGTCTTGGAACTTGGTGTTGATTTTGCGTCGTTCTTGCACGCCACTCTACCGGCCCATGGTTCTTCGAGTCCTCGTCTCGAAAAGCATCCGGAACGGTGCTCCAAAGGTTGGGCATCATTGCCAGACTGGACATCCCTGACTGTGCTTCGCGTCGCCAATTTCCTTTTGAAAACGCTTGAAAACATGTCCTTGCCTTCCACTCCCATTGTTTTAAGCTTTGGCCTCGCAACAAGACAAACTGACGTGTTGTTGACATCATGTTTTCAATTTGACAAAGGAAAGCTCCGCCGAGTTCTTCGAGTGAGTTCCTGTTTCACCGCTTTATTTTCGGTGAACTTCTATCCACAGTTGGAAAGTTGGACATGACTTCGCTCGCTCGCAAAACACGACCCTTCCTGAGTCCTAAGACTTAGATAAACGCGATCATGGCATTGCAACAGCCTTTGTTGCGATGGCAAGCAAGCAAATCGAACAATTGCAAACAAAAAGACTAAGCAAACTCATGCAAACTTCAGAAGATCAGAACGTCAGCAAATGTCACCATTCTTGCTGCGGTGATGTGATGTTGAGATCGCAAGTGCGACGTTGAGATTGCAAACGCAAAGCCAACCAATCTTGTCGTTCTTCATTTGCAATCGAAACATGTCAACGTTGACGTTGATGCTTCCAGCACACACTTGAAGGCGCCCCTAGCCGGGGCGAGGGGGTGCGAAGAACTCTTCTTCATTCAATGTTGTTCAATGTTGATCAGCAGCGTGCTTCTACTACTATCGCTGCTACTAGGACGACGACGATGACGACGACGATGACGACGACGGCGAGAACGCTTACTGTAGAAGCCAGAAAGTTGGAACATCATTATCCTCATGCCCTTAGAGTAAAGTATAAGGGATCCTAGCACTAATCCTCCTAAATCCATGTTCCAACTTTCTGGCTTCTACTGTACTACTACTATTACTTACGGCTACGACTTCGACTAGTAGTGACTAGTACTATTACGGCTACTACTACTACTACTACTACGACTACGACGACTACAAATTTACAGTGTGGTCTTCCCGCAAAATTCTTCAGTCGCGCAAAAGCTCCATAGAAATCACTGTCCATGGTTTCCGCCTTGTTTGGTTCGCGCAATGGCCACAAAAACGTCAACACTCCCGACATTCAGCAGGCAGGTTCCAGCGCATGCAACTGCAGGTCAAAAACTACCCGACGGCCCGTGTGCATGTGCAAGCACAAAGTGCGCAAGCTCCAGAAAAAAAGCGCACTCCAAGCGGCCTTTCATTAACTTCAAAACTCGAAAAAGAAAGGAATATTTTAAGTTTCGAAGTTTTTCCGTGCAATGAAACCTAAAACAAGTTCTACCATGTGCGTGCTTTTTCAAAATCTTTTTCTTTGCGTGGATAGGCCTCGTCGGCGGCGGGTGCCGCACCCGGTCCTACTACTACTACTACTACTACTACTACTACTACTACTACTACTACTACTACTACTACTACTACTACTACTACTACTACTACTACTACTAACTACTACTACTACTACTACTACTACTACTACTACTACTACTACTACTACTACTACTACTACTACTACTACTACTACTACTACTACTACTACTACTACTACTACTACTACTACTACTACTACTACTACTACTACTACTACTACTACTACTACTACTACTACTACTATTTTTCAATTGAACGCTGCGCGAGCGTGCTCTGCGCTTTGCGGGCGCCTTTGGTCTCTTGCACTCGTGAAAATGCTGCTAACATTCATCGCTCAATCCTTTCAATCTGCTCAGACTACTAAGTTACTAAGTTGCTACTTTGGCTTCCTCCTCCGACACCTTGTTGTGAACAGACGCGTCCATCTGTGCACCTGTCTCAGCAATTAGGCCGTACCTCAGGCGAAGCCGACACCTGGAGTATCCGTCTCGTGGCGTCCCACACGGATTACTCATGCTGTTGACAGAAGGCCGTAAGGATCACAAACGTGTACCTGCAGAGCCGAGTGAGTCCAGCTGTGAAGGCTGACTGTTCAGATCAGCTCAGTCAGAGTGCAAAATCCTGCATTTTTCCCTGGTGATCTTTCTGCTCTGCAGCTTCCGAAGGGATTTGCAGAAGCGTCGGAAGAGCTTCGAATTCCCAGAGGCTGTGCCATACGGGATTTGGGGAGTCTGTGACATTGCCCTAGGATCATTGGTTGTGACCGTAAGGCCACTGCTGTGAAGGCTGATGGTAGCCGTGCCAGCACCACTGTTGCCACCAGTCCCAGTCTTCCTCCTGGGAGGAGCGTGCCGGCCTGGCCCACTGACTCGAGGACGAAGATGAAGGGGCATCACGTTGGCGTTTGCCTTCTGTGTCAGCCTCTTGCACCTGCGGGCGCTTGTTGGGTGCAGCAGCTGCAGCCAATTTAGCCATGCGCCTGTCTTCCTCGTGCCCCTTGTCATGCTGAATCCGCATCTTCATGATGGAGTAGGCATCTTTGTTGGGTTTGACCCTGAACATACGAGCTGGGAGTCCAGCGGATTTTGCAGTTTCGTTGTAGACCGCCACCATGGTAGTTGCGATCATGTTGAACTCAATCCGCGTGGGAAAGTGCCGTTGGAACTCCTTCTCGTCCCACAGCTTATTGAAGCAAGCATGGATCAGGCCATGCACCTTTGTGGGAGCATCCAACTCCCGGTAGGCTTCTCCTGAGCCTGTGGCTATGGTAACTCGCCCGTCGCTGGTGAGGACTCGCCGCACAGACATGGCGATGTCCCATGTGAGGCCTGATTGAGTCTTGACCAACTTGATGGCAGAAAAAAGCGGAGGCACCTGGCGGAGAGCCTCCATTCGCGTGGACCAGAGGTTCTGCTGCTCTTGGTTGGTGAGACCTCCGAGAATTACTGGAGCCACCAGAATGTTGATGGAAGCCAATGCTCGAATCCAGTCCTGGTGGGACTGGGAGCTCAACAGTTGAGCCAGCTCCAGCCTCGTGTATTTAACAGCCGTTGGTGGAGCTGGTTGTGGGATATAGCCAACTGGTTCAGCATTTCGCTCCGGGGGTTCGTAGGCTGACGGGGGACGGGAAGAGGGAGGGGGCGTGAGGGAGCGTTGGGAGGCTTGTGCTGCTTGAGCAGGGGGAGGGGAGGCAGCCTTGGGGGGTTGTGGGGGGGCAGGGGAAGCAGGAATAGCTGGAGGGGGAGCCGGCGACGCGGACGAAGAGGAGCTAGCGGGAGGCTGGGGGCACGGGACGGGCACCACCCTTTAAGCCCCTTTAAAGCCCCCTTTAAGGGGGGGGGGCAAAGGGCCTTTAAGCCCCCCTTAAAGCCCCTTTAAAGCCCCCCTTTAAGCCCCCCTTTAAGCCCCCCTTTAAGCCCCCTTCAAGCCCCCCTTTAAGCCCCCCTTTAAGCCCCCCTTTAAGCCCCCCTTTAAGCCCCCTTTTAAGCCCCCCTTAAGCCCCCCTTTAAGCCCCCCTTTAAGCCCCCCTTAAGCCCCCCTTTGAAGCCCCCCTTTAAGCCTTCCGGAAGCCCCCGTAAGCTCCCCTTTAAGCCCCCCACGCAATCACACACACACACACACACAAAACAAGAAGAAGAAGAAGCCACACGAAATCGTTTTATGGGTGGTTTTTCCGAAGAAAATAAAATGAGAAAAGCAAAATTAATGAAACAAAACACAATTACAAGCCCCCACGCAATCACACACACACACACACACACAACAAGAAGAAGAAGCCACACGATATTGTTTTTTGGGGGCGTTTTGCGAAGAAAATACAATGCAGCACCCATACTTTGAAGGCTTCAAAACCCCTTCTTCATCCCCCCCTTCAAGCCTCCTTCAAGCCCCCTTCAAAGCCCCCTTCAAAGCCCCCCCTTAAGCCCGCTTAAAGCCCCCCTTTAAAGCCCCCTTTAACCCCCCTTAAAGCCCCCTTAAGCCCCCCTTCAAAGCCTCTTTGTCAAACCCCCCTTTGCTCACCCCCTTAAAACCCCTTTGAAGCCCCCCTCAAAGCCCCCCTTAAGCCCCCCCTTTGTTAAAGGGGGAAGGGCCCATAGAGACGCTCTTGGCCACCTCCAACGAGCTTGCCAGCCACTTTCCGAGGTGGGCCCAGAAACCGCGCGACCAATGGTTTTCGCGCGCCGTGCACGGGCATCTTCCTTGGACCTTAAAATTGGAGAAGACGGTGTGCTCTGATCTTTGCCATTCTGGACCAGTACACAACGGTTGGCGGTAAGTGGGTTTTAAGAAGCTTTACTGGATCCTGATCGTGATCGACAACTTTGCAGATTAGCCGGAGCTCACCGCCGCACCGGCAATGGGGCGCTAGACACGCTCTTTATGCACCGTACAGGGCTTCTCCACCCTGCTACACTTTCGACAAGCTTTACGAGCCCGTTTTCGGGGCCCGGAAAACAACAAAAAACGGACATTAGAGCACCTCTACACCACGCACTGTACTTGGCCCAGCACGGCCGGGTTGAGTTCAAGAACAAGATGACAAGCAGCTGCTGACTGGGAGTGTTCCTTACACTTCTCGTCAACTGTAGGAGCGTCTAAGTAGTTTGGTTAGACTGCACGCTTGCGCGAGGTGCGCTGGCAAGCAAATTCGCTTGGAAGGCGATTGGACTTTGCGCTCGGCCTTCTTTAGGGTTGCAGCCGCCAAGCGGCAGCTTCTTTGGGGGCGGAAAGCTACCTCACAAGTGTGGGAAGAAGCTACCGTCCAGAGATCATTATCATCACTAAGGCACTCCACTGGTGAGTTGTCAAGCACAATGGCTTGCAGTTTGTTGAGCTCCGCGTTAAGGCGGAGCTCCCAACCTCTTTGGTTGGCCAGCCTCAATTGCGATTGCAGCCCGCGATGGAAGGCTTTCATCGTGGACTTCTTCCTGCAAGGCGCGGCAATTTCGATCCACAGATGTTATCCTTCCCTGGCCTCTGTAAAGTCATGTTCCGTCTTCTGCTTCCTCTTAATAATGCGTCCCTGGGATTGCAAGCGCAGTCTGCTCTTCCTCTCCAGTCTGCTGGACTGCACGTTGCGCTGTGTCGGCTCCGCACGGCTGCTACCACAAGCCTGGAAGCTAAATGCGTTGTTGTGACTGGTTACGCGGCTCTTGCAAAATGGATTTCTGCTTCCTGACCGCCTGTCGCGTTGCGCCCACTTCGATGCATTGGATAGAAGAACACAACCAACACTGACAGTGTTGGAAGGCACGGTTAAGGCTTGCAGAAACTGTGACTTAGTGGACTCTTAACGCCCTCCAGATAATGCCGTCCAAGCCTCCCACCTGGCATGTGCCCGAATAGTGTCTATTAAACTGGGAGAGAGTGGAAGGTCTGAAGGTTTCTGTGAAAAACGCAGAGCAAGTCTCTTTTCACTCCACGCTTGAGCCAAACACCGAAGTGTTCAGCAAGGTCTCTTGCGGAGTCTCGCGCAGCAAATTCCGTCTCAACTTTGCTAAACAAAGGAGGAATGACATGCAACTGTCCTAACACTTCTCAGGACTTCTGTACTCACTCAAACAGCAGTGCACAGCCACTCTGTCCCTTGGCCTGTTCCTACCGGCACGAGCGAAGCGAGGGTCGGCGGAAAACAGCAACAGTGCAGTCAGAGCAACACGCACTTCTTCAAGGATGCCCAAAAGCATCTCTAGTGCTGTAAACGCTCATCATGGTCTTCAACGCAACTGCAAACATGCCAAAACATGTGTTAGCCATGCAAATGCCTGTTCAAGCTTCCAAAACAAAACAGCTCAAGGCAAAAAGGATGAAACCCTTTCTCATGCGCAAAACAAGCATGTCGGTACTCAAGGGCACACCTAAAAGGAGCAAACTTTTCTCGCGCACGCTTCGCAGAAGCAGCCCGTAGGCTTGTCCGACATGCACAAATTAACTCCAAGTATTTTGGAGTCATCCGCGTTTGCGGGCATCGCCAAAGTGGCGGCAGTGGCTACTCCTACCCTGAGCTACAGGTTGCCTGACCTACCTGAGCTACTGGCAGGAGTGGGTAGCCACTTCCTGGGAGTGGGGAGCCACATCCCAGTGAAACAGGACGAAAGTCCTACAGGGAGGGAGCCTCACCCGGAGGGGAGGAACCCTTCACCCTGCAGAGCCTCCTGCCTCTGCAAAGGAGAGGGGAGGCTAGGAGGCCAAAAACCTCCTGACCCGCTCCTGATGCCCGGGGGTCATGAAATGGGCTTGCATATGTTCGATTGTAGGGCACCCGACCCTACAAGCGTAACAAAAGAGCCCATCCGGGCTGTTGACTGCACGGTGGGGTCCATACGAGGGTGGTGCCTCCACATCCTCTACAAGAGCTGAATCCGAAGAAGGCTCTTGAGGGGGGGGGCACCCCGTCCCTCCTGTAGACCCCAGCCTCGCTGAGGGAGGGCTCGCTGGCCTCAGGGACCTCTGGCTGTAGGACCGAAGGCCCAGTAGCCATGAGGGTCCTTTCACCCTCACGGAGTTGGTCGCCCATGGGCAACCGCAGGTCCAGGATCGCCTCGTCTGGCCAGACCTGGAGGCAGTCCAAGCCCCCCAGCTTGAGCCTGTTGCGGCACAGGCTGAGCACCTCAGAGGCAAGGGCTGAGGGCTTCACTGCCAGGGCGATCCATCTCGCCTCCGGCGGTTGGCGACACTCTATGTCGAGGCGCACGAACTGGGTCGCCGCCGGGGCACCGCCTGGGACATCGCCCCTGTTTCTCTTGCGAGGGGCTGCTCCTCCCTCGGGAGGATGGGGAGGAGGAGGGAGGGGAGGAGGCTCCTCAACCCTCGGTGCACTGGCAGGTGCCGGGTGGCTGGGAGGGGCTTTAGGGGCTCCCTCCTCCCTCTGGGTCCCCTCCCCTGGGCCGTAGGAGACCGGGGGGCCAGCAGGCGGGGTCTCACGCCCCGGGGGCTGAGGTGGCGCCTCCTGAGGAGCAGGATCCTGCTCACTGGCTGCGCCAGCAGGTCCCGCAGAGGACGTGTCGCGGCTGGTGGCCGGACCACCTGTTCCTTCCTCGACCCTAGAAGGGGAGGTTGAGCCTGTTGAGACCGGAGCCCCGGAAATGGGGTCATCCTTGGTGGTGGTCTCGTCTTTGGCAGGCACCTCCTCCATGGGTATGGGTGAGGCTGTGGGCACCTCGGTGGCCTCCTGCTCGGAGGGTGCCTTCACGGCACTGGGACCCGGCGCAGCAGAGGGTGGGTCAGGCTCCATCTCCTCTCCAGAGCTGCTGGGTGGGTCGTTGGCCGACCTGGCCCTGGCCGACGACTTTACCGCCGTCGTTTTCTGAACGATACGGCGGGACCAGGGCAGCATCTCTTCCTGGTCTTCGGGCTCCTGAGGCTCCGTCGGTGCCGCCGGGGGGCTGCTCTCGGAGCTTTCCGTGGAGCTTGTAGAGGCTTTCACAGCCTTTGCCGCCCCTTTGCTGTTGCCGCCAGTCCGCCTGGAAGGCGGAGGGGTGCGGACTCTGGGCGGCTTGCCGTCTTGGGAGGGTCGGACCCTTCCCTTTCGGCCTTTAGGGCCTCCCTCTGGCTGCGAGGGGGACGTTTCCGGTTCCGCACAAAGCTGGAAACCGAAACCCGCCTCGCATCGGGGTTTTTCTTGGCACGCTCGTCCACATGCTTCCGGTAGGCCTGGACGAGGGCCTTGTCCTCCCTGTGGACGGAAGGCTGTTTGCCTCGCCCTTTTGAAGGGGTGGAGCGACCACGCCCTTCAGAGGAGGCGGGTGGGACGTCCCTGGACCCGCTGGCACCGGTGTCGCCAGCCTGGTCGGTCCAGTCCCACTCTTCCCACCAACCTTGCCAGTCCTGCCACCCGGAGGTGGGACCATCAGAGCCGCCGGTATCACCACAAGCTCCCGAGGAGCTGTGACCGGCGGTCTGATCTGCTGAGGGCTCGGCTGGGGGCTCCCAGAAGTCAGCCCCAAACGGTTCTGGTCCGTTCCAAACCATTCGCCAGACCCATCTCCAGGAGTGGTAGCACCACCTCCTTTCCCATTCCCAGCCCATCTCGACAAGGGAGAGGGCTAAGGCCGGGGAAGCGAGAGGTGCGCGTGGGCCATGGCTGCAGCTACTGCGCTTAAAGGCTTGGGGAAAACTGCGACTGAGGAAGGTGTTAGCAACCCAGGTGACTAAGGGGAAAGGGCCCTAAAAGGAAAAGTGCCTACAAAGGCTACGGCTTCCCTAAGGCTTCCCACCTTGGGCCCAGAACTGCCGGAGCTTAGGTTGATTCACAGGCTTGGGCTTCGGCTTGGGCTTCGGGGTGGGTGCAGCAGTCCCTTCCCCAACATCACCAACAGACACAGAAGCCTCGGGGGCCTTGGGTTGACCTGAGAAAAAGGGGGCTAGGGCGGAGGACTTGGAGCCTGAGGGTCTAAAGGAGCAAACTTTTCTTCCCGAGCGTCGGACGATGCGCGCGGCTCCTAGGCCAAACTGTACAAGCTAAGCAAAGCTACGAGTAAAGCTACGGATCTGACAGCCTAGCTACGGAAGCAAAATTACGCAGCCCGAAAGCCGCGAAGTCTTGCTGTTGCACGCAAGCCAGCCAGGCTGGACCACGCAGCTGAGGCATTGGTGGGAGTGACGTATTCAACGGGTCATGCACACAAGCCACCGTATGCCCCTCACAAAGCTCAGTGGGCCTTCACAAGTGCTTGAGGCCTCAAGTTGAAGGCGAGTTCAAGAAAACCGTCGTCAAAGAGAAGCGAAAGGTAGCCCCGTAGACCAGCAGCAGCAGCCGTCGTACACTTTGTACAACCTAACCTACAGAGCTACCGACGACTGTACACAGCGCAGCAGGAGGTCGTGTGAACACTGAAAGTGCCCACACCACCAGCCTGCAGTGGCCATGATCATATGAACTGACGAGGTGTGTCTTGAAGGCGCCTGGCACAGTAGGCATAGTACATCAAGAATCCAATCATCTTTAGAGGAAGCCTAGACACCAACCAGAGTGGTGTGAACACGCAAGTGCCCTCACCACTGATGCTAACTTTCCTGTTGGGATCTTGAAGCTCGTTTTGGGCCTGAAACCGAAAAAATGGGCCCAGGTCCTTGGGGCTCCTCACAAGGGAATACAGACCTGGGCCCATTTTTCTTGGCTAAGAGCCCTGAGGAAATTTCCCAACCACTGAGGGACATGACATTATAACCATAGGCCACAGCTTAGAGGGTCAAGAAAACCCTATGCAGGGATTCGCAAATGCCACAGTGCTCACAGCACCAGACAAGTCTTACAAGGATCCCCCACAAAAGCTGCCAAGTGGCATATGCTATCGCAATTCCCACAAGCGTGGGAGCATGCTCTAGACTGGCCACAAGCTGGCCTCACGGATCGCTTCAAGTTTTCGGGTGCAGCTTCAAGCGCACACCGGCAGGGTAAAGGACCAAAACGCCAAACTTAAACCACACAAGGGGAAACCGGCCAACTAAACAGCCCAGAACCACAGTAGAAAGAAACCAAACTGAAGACAACCGAAAATGGCCAAATTCCGGAAGCTGCCAGAACAGCGCTCACCTGGAACAATCGCTTCAGGTTTGCTCAGGGCAACCAGGCAGCAAGTGCTGTTGCGGCATTGCACCAACAGTTTGGCGCTCTCAGTATGCGGGCGCAGCCAACAGGCGCACACCGGCTCAGGGTGCAGCCAACAGGGCGCTCACCTGATTGCAGTTTAAGATATAGGGTTGAAAAGGCTCGGCATACAGTCGGTGCAGAAAATGGGTGCAGCAGCGAGCGCACACCAGCACGGCAGCACTAAACTACCAACCGTACCTGCCCCAACCCACCCCGCGCAAACCCTAGCCTACGCAAAGGACAGTCGGGTTTGTTTGGAGGAGTCCTTGCACTGGGCTTTGGGTTTACATTTGGGTTTAGCCTTAACCTTGGGACCAGCTTTGGCACGAGGTTCCATAGCCACACCAACGGCTGCCACCTGGGGCTGCCGCCCCTGCAAGGATGCCTCAATCGTGCGGTTTTTGGAGCCCTCAACATTGGCCATCGACCTCGCTTGAGTCTTCGAATTCATCTTACGACCAAGGCCTTTACAAGGAGCCTGCAGCACGGACGAAGTCGAAGTAGCAGCAATCTTAACAATGGCCAAACACTTAGTGCACGTGAAGAAAGAACCCTTATTGGCCATGTCATGAGTCTCATGCACTTGCCAAGCGGATGGCAAACTGGCAGCGATATCAAGGCAGGGGTTGGAAGCCTTGCGATCAAAGACGTCTTGGCTGTTACACTGCTCCAAGTACAAATTGCAAACCGTGCACTGAATGGAAAAATTGTTCACAGCTTTGGACTCACAGTCACGCCAAACATGACCCAAGGCAGGATCAGGGCTTGCAAGCATATCTTTGAGCCGTTGCTTTTTGTTCGGCTTGGAGGCAGTGGGGTTTTTAGGCTTCAAAAAACTTATCACCCCCAATAACACGGGAGGAACATGGTTGGGATTGCGATGCTTGGCTGGCGCGCTGCATCACCCAAGGAAAACATTTGTCACTCTTATGCTTAAGAATAAACCCCACTTTTTTAGCGAGATGTAAACAAACATCCTCACAAAGCCTGTCAATGGCTTTCAAATCCGGCCTGCACGCTGAAGAATAAACCTCGGCGGACCTAGCCCCGCAAAGGGCATCAACGTCCTCGTTGATGAGCCGTCTCCATTCATCAAGGTTGCGCTCAGCGAAATAAGCAGCACTCTTATGACTTGGAACCCAAGTAACATCAGCTCTTGATCTGTCGTCCCAGCACTCACCCCAAGGCACGGGCCCTTCATGGGGAGGCGATTGCTTGGCAACAACATGAGTGACGGCCTTGCAATCCACCGTAACATCAAAGGAACCAGACACCCGACCAAACAACTCAAAAGCCGCCTGCTGCTCGGCTGCCGCAACCGTCAGGGGTTGCACCGGTACGCAGGTGATGCTAGCCACTCGTTTGGGACCTTCAGGCTCCAACCTGTAAGCAGCCAGGGCCCAAGTTACACAAGCCGACCTGTGATCACGAGCTCCCGGGCCCCCTGAAGCATCGGACGCAAAAACCAACGAGTCACTAGGTATGACCTGCCGGTGGCGCCAAAGCCCTTCAAACACATAACCCTCAGCACTCTTATCCCTCAGTAACGCCGTGGCCTCTTGCGGAACCAAACCTCGGAGCCAAAGGCTAGGCCACGGAAACTGCTGGCGGGCCGCACGAAAGTGCTGAGGCGCAGGGAAAGGCTGGGCAATGAAAGGGCAATCCCACAAAACATGTTGCAAATCAAGCGGACAATGACACCTGGTGCACCAACCTTGTTTAGACCTGCTCACTAGGGCACCCTGCCAAAGAGCCTGAAGATTCACAGCCATGTTTTTGTTGAAAAACTTCCTTTTCTGCAGTCTTTCAGGAACAGTGGCATCCAGGCCACCTCTCAAATTTTGGCACCCATCATTCAAGGAGACTCGCTGCAAGCGAACATCTTCCCAAACTGGTAGGAGCCAGTGCCACACACGGCGAGTGGCATCGGGACTAGACCAATCAATGGTCAAGATGCTGCCATCTCTGCTCCAACGGTGAGCCTGCGGAGCCTGCACACCCAACTCGTGCAGGTAGGCCATGAGAGCCGCCAAGGGCCCATTGACCTTTTTCCAAGGATGCTGGGAAGCCATGAGCCATAACCAAATGTCGGCCCAAGTCGACCGAAACTTATCCTGATCACAAGCATCCCAACGGCGAAAGACCCTAGCAACTGCACGTACATGTTGCCGAAGCAGCGTCAGATGAGGGTCCTCACAGCGGCGGCGGTTAACAATGAAAGTAAGATCCATGCACCCCAGTTTGTGACGCCCTAAATGCTTTGCAACAAGGGTGCGATAAAACTTTCGCCTCTTAGGGCTCACCCCCTGAGCCTGATGGCCCCACAGGCCTGCCGAGCACAGGGATGCGCGAACGATCCGTAAACGGTGTGCTCGCCCCGGCACAGCAAGCTTGTTGAGCTTGCGCGATCGCCCTGCCGCCTTTTTCCTGCGGCTCTCTGCCAAGCCCAGCACCCGCCTGCGTCCACCCGCCGAGGTGATCCCGAGATCACGGTTCATCGGCTTAACCTGCGGATCCGAGGCATCAAGAATTTTGCCAAGAGCTTTGGCAGCCTCAGTGGACGAAGTCACAAAGCAAGTTTTGGAAAGCGAAACCTGGGCCCCTTTGGACTCCAAGTCCTGTCTCAGTCCTCGAAAAAGCTTGAGGCTATCACTAGCAACCTGAAGCGGTGATTTATGAACCGTATCCAAGGACAGATCATCTATCCAGATGTCTAAGTTGGAGGCACTCTTCTTAGAGGCGAGTTTGGCGGCAACCGGGTGTATAACAAGTTTGGACACCGAAGGTGCCGCAGGACATCCTGCCAGGACTCCCCTGCCCGGCCATATAGGCGGGCAGAGGGCGCCTTCGGACTGCACAAACCTGGGACCCATGTAAGTGAGCATGGCCTGGTGCAAAATCAAGGGCGGGTAAGCAAGGGTAAGACCCGAACTAATGACATCATTAAACAAGCATCGGTCATAAAAGGTTTCCATATCAAGAAACAGTGTTATCAGGTGATGCCTGCACCGACGGGTTGTTTCGCCCAACATCAGCCTGGCCAAGGCCACATCCAAAACCTGGCCTCCAGGCAGTGCCTTGTCCCAGTGAGCCCGCCGGGCATACGCAGATTGCCATGCAGACACCAGCGGCCACCTCAATTTTGCCCAAGCCCGATACAAGACATGGAGAAGGGCAATGGGACGTTCCCGTTTTTCAGATTTGGGTAAAAGCGCTATAAGCGCGAAAATCAGCTGATCCGGCCACGCGGCCCGTTTCTCGCAATGGTGCAAAAAGTCAAGAATGGCCTGAACTGCCTCGGCGCTGAGATTACGGAGGACCTCACACGTCCACCCGTCCAAGCCCGGCGCCTTGGAGGGCAATTTCTTAAAGAAGGCAACAGCCTTGTCAAGAGGAATTGGCGCAATGCTATGGGCCTGCTCCACAGCTGCTACCCTGAGCGTCGCAAGAAGGTCCTGGTCCACCCCAGCCGGGTGCGACCACAAGTCAAACCATTGGCGCCACCGCAAGTAAATGCGCTCCTGGACGGGCGCTTCAAGAAACGGCCGAATGGTGATGACCTCCTCTGCCCGCACACTTTTGAACAAGGGACGCATGCCCTTGGACGTGGCCTGACGGAGCCATTTCTCATAAGAGACACTTTTGCTCTGTTGCCACTGCTTAACAAAGTATTGTTTTTGCGCCTTAGCAACATCAAGCAAACCACGGCAAAGATCCTGGCAGCCTTCATCAATAAAAGCCTGAAGCTCAGAATGGAAGGTCAAGGCAGCCTCCTCACTGCCATGCCAGTGATCCGCAAAACAATGCACAGCCCTCTTTGCAAAGGGGCTGACCTGAAAGTGACGGGAGCAAGCTTCAAGCCAAACAATAACCCGATTCCAAAAGGAGACATGGGCGCCTCCCCAACCAGAATCTGGCGCCGTCTGCAACATCAAGGGCTTACGGCAGCACGAAACCCGGGCTCCACGGCCCTGGCAGTCGCCATAAACCGACAGCTCAATATCACGGCTGAGGCTGGCGAAAAGGGAAGAAAGACCCTCATTGGAAACCTCAACCCCCAAAAGGTGCACAGAACTACCATGGCAAGCCGTGGCAGCCTGCTCACCTTGAGCATCATTGGTCAGCCTAAGGTGGAAGGGCTGAGGCCTTAGAGGCATGGGTTTAAAAGGCACAAGCTGGGGTAGCTTAACATCCAGATGCTGAACCTGCAGAGACCAGTGCAGGGCTGCATGGGGAGCAAAAGGAGTGACCCAATCAATCGAAAGCGAAACGGCCGAGGCCAGCGAGGGCGACATCAAGCCATAGTCGATATTGCCACCCCCAGCACATGTGGACTCACCAGAACTGATCCACCGGCCTTTGGCCTCCTGCTCAAGACTGGTGGCAGCAATGACCTCAAAATCTTCGTTGAAATCACCAGCCACAAAAAAGAATCCACGTACCGAACGAAGGAAAGGGATCAAATGTGCAAGGATTGGCGCATTGTGGCTGCCCTGGAAACCTTCACCGGCCTTCAGGTAAACATTCACAAAATAGCAATCGGCATCTTTCAACCTGAGGGCCGCCACCTGAAAACCAGCCCCCGCCCGGACAAAGTGATGCACACGCCTCATGTTCAAGTGCTTGCGAAAACAGATGGCTAGACCACCTGATGTGCCACCTTTGCCGGTGGGATGGGCCGGGACGCTAAAAACATTATAACCATGAAACCCAAGCTGAGCCTCAATCAAGTCAGGCTGGTCTGGCGAAAGATGTGTTTCCTGCAGCAGCAGAACGGCCGCCTTGTGTTGCGCAATCCAAGAGCACAAGTCCTTTCTCCAGGCAGTGATGTTAGCACTGATCACATGCACGTCAGGCCGGACTTTGGGACAGGTCAAATTTGCAAGCGCATCCTCAATTGCCCAACAAGCCACATGCCTAGGCACATCTTCGTGGGTCTCCACTGCTAGCTCAGCAGCCCTCCAAACGAAAGTGCCCTCCTGCATGTAACCATGCTGCTCCATCGCCTCCACAGCCTCAAGCAGGGCTCCTTCCGCACCGGCAATGACAGCCTGCTTAACGGAGAGAAGTGCACGATGTTGGTCATGTTCCCGAGTGCCGCCAACAGGGCGCACATCGGGTGGCATCTCAGGTTTTGCGGACCCCTCTGGCGGCACATTTGGGATCTCAGAACCTCGTTTTGGGCCTGCAACCGAAAAAATGGGCCCAAGTCCTTGGGGCTCCTCACAGGGGAGCATAGACCTGGGCCCATTTTTCTTGGCTAAGAGCCCTGAAGGAAATATCGCAGGCCGCACCGTGCCAAATTCCTGCGGCCGCCGTAGAACATCGCGCGCTGTGCTGGGATCCAACAAGTCTGGCGAAAGCTCATCATACCCAGGTCCCCCAAGACCCCCTGGCCAGCGGCCAACCTCCTCCTGGAACATCTTCCAACTCCTGGTCATGGCCTCCTCCTCCGGAGTCTTGGGGGCTCCCTGCTCGAAAGGCAGGGGCTCTATTAAGTGGTCAAGAGAAGCCAAACTATCAAGCGATGCGAGGCGCAATCGCCGATGGAAACGCCGCCTTGCTCGGCGAGAAGCCGGGACTAGACGGCTGGCCCGACAGCCCAGGGATACTGCACTGACCTGAATCGGCACAACCTGGGACAAGGAAGGCTCAGCACCCTGTTCAGGTTGCACATCCCACTCTTGATCATCATCCACAGCACTAAAGAAGGCTGGCCCTGTCAAAGTACCTACCTCTGGCCTGCTGGGCCTGCAGGTTTTAGCAACGTTGGCAGCCCACTTGGACAAACATCCCGAACAGTAACCTAACACATCAGTCAGGGCCATAAGGACCCCTTCACAAGGATGGGACACTTGGGCACGGCAGCAAGCCTGCACAAAGTCCTGGATCTCCGGGTGAGGGTGAAGCCCTAGGACCGGGAAATGGCCACAGCTCGAGCAACGCCCATTTGCCATGGAAAGGGCCTTCTGCAGACCCTCAAAATGTTGCACATGCAAATTGGGGTTCGGGCCCACAGGAACCGCGGGAGCACACAGGTTCGGGAGCGAAATGGTGGCCCCCTTCGGCCAGTGCACATCACGACGACCTTCGAAATTGGGGTTCAGGCCCATTGAGGAAATCTCACACCCCCTCGTGGAGCTGAGGTCCCAGCCCTCATCCAAGGCAATCCCCATGTTCGGGTCAAAACTCGCATCCAACCTGCTACCCAAATCGACCTCACACAGGCCTGGCAACTGCAAATTGGGGTTCGGGCCCTCAGCTCTGGGAAAAGCGCACAGGTTAGGGCTCGGAATTAAAACCATGTCAAAATCTTTGCTCAAGCACTGCCAAAAGGGTCCCGAGTCGGCCATTAAACAAGCATTGCTCGAAACCAGCCTGACGCGGCACCCACTTGCCTGCACTCGGTATTCTAAAAACCTGTGCACAGGTTGACCTGAAAGCACATAAGGATCAAGAAAGGCACGTTTTTGCAGCCTACAGGTGGTGCCACCTCGCGGGAAACACTGCTGGCACAAAGGTGGCAAGGAAAGCTCAGTCAAGGAAGATTGTCTCGTTAGGGGCACGTGGCAGCATGCACAACACAAATCCTGACATGCAAACTGCAACGCCCCTTCTAACGCTCCCAATCCCACCTCCGAAACCCCAACAAACCACCCCTGCACCACAGAGGGCTCTGGCTGGCCTGCGCAACCACGACTGCGCTCGGCCGGTGTCCATACGCCACTGCGCACGCGGCCTGACGCCCGGCGGCACACTGCACACACCGACCCACAACTAGCATCAAACTGGAACTCCTGGAACTTTGGACAAGGCTGCTCTCGGCACAGCGTGACAGCACAGAGGGGGCAACACTCTGCTTGGCTGAACATAAGCACTGGGCAGAGCTGAGGTGGCCGCACAACGGACTGATCCGACTGCAAGGTGCGAGCAACCAAAAGCTTATCCAGAGGCTGGGATTCAAGGGCCTCGCCTCGACCTGACTCCTGAGCTGGCTCCAAGCTGCATCCACCAACAAGGCAAGTACGGCTATGACCGAATAGCGAAGAAACAACCCGAGAAACGCCGAAGTCAAGAACCCTAATCCCCGACCCCTAACCCTGCTGCGCACTGCGGCCCCTGCTGCGGGACCTGGTTTTGCCCTTCTCCCTGTCATCCTCCTTAGCGGCCTCCTGCTGGCTTGGCCCTAGCCCAGCCTGACCAGTGCTAGGCGGCGGAGTCCCCAAGGCAGATGCATCAGTGCGCCTGCGCTTCACTGCTTCATCAATCGCTTCGACAACGCGCTGCCGATACTCATCCAACTGATCAACCTCCATGTCCTCGACCTGCTTGGCGATCACCTGGGTTGGTTCTGGCAGGGCCTCAGGAATTGGACCCGCAGCAACAGACTGAAGTTCAACCTGCAGAGATGACACAGCCTTTTGACGATTATCCAAGCTCTCATTGACCGACTTCATCTCAGCAAGCATGGCAGCGTAGGTTGTTTTGTGCTTGTCGATACGTAATTGCAGCGAGGCTTTCTTGGCAATAAGCTCACGCAACTCCACCGTCGCAGTCTTAAACTGCTTACTCTTCTCACTCATCACTTCAAAAGTTGTCGGAGGCTTTTCAGGAGGGTCCTCAACAGCCTTGCGAATGTCTGGCGGCAAAGCATTGATATGCTGTCTGCAAAGGTCTATCAGATCAGGCTGTGGCTCCTCTGGCTCCTGGATGCCTAGCTGCAGCAAGAGTGCCCTCTGATCTTCTGACGCCGAGGCAAAGAGGGATTTAGCTGTCTCCAGATCAGCGTCCGCCCCCGTACCTTTGCCGGCTCCTCTGCCTTTGCCTGCCCCACCTTTCACATGACGGCCCGCAGGCTGCTGCGGCTGCTCACCCTTGCCTCCTAAACCTGGCGGAGCCGGGATCCGAGGCTGCCAGCCCGCCTTTTCAATGGCCTGCTTTGCCTGACCCGGGAGCATGTCCCACACAGTGGTCAACGCTTGCTGAGCCGCCCCAACCGGAGGGCTACCCTTGCGAGGCCTGTTGGGCTGTGGGCCTTTGTCCTTCCACACACGTTGTGGCGCAGCTCGTTGGGCCCACGCAGAGCCCTCCACTGCACCAGCTGCACTCGGTTTGGTCTTAGGCCACTGACATCCACATTTTTGGCAGAACGGGTTCGCTCCTACTCGGTCTGCAAAGATCCAGGAGCCTGGCCCGCACTTCTTGCACACATGGTAAGCACGCGACATGCCTGCTGCAGCACTGTACTCTTCAAGATCTGTACCTCAAGAAAAGTTGGCAACGCCTGCAAGAAAACTCTTCGCTGTACTTTTGCAACAAGTAAACGGGCAATTTTGCAAGGCCCAAAATCCAAGAAAATTCTGCACAAGAAAACAAGGATTGGTTCACAAGGTGCAAGAAGAGTTTGCAAGCTGTTTCAAGCAGTGGTTCGGTGCAAATGGCTCAGCTACGCACTTCAGATAAAACCTGGAACTGCCGCTACCCCGCCCCACGCGTCCCGCGCTGCACAGGCAGCCTACGAGCAAACGTGTGGTTGATGTTTGAGACCTGTCGAGACCCACAGTCTAGATACGGACTCAAACCTGGGTGCCACGTCGGCAACAAGCGTCCACTCGCCAGTTTGAACCACCACAGCTTGAGCCAGGAGCAAACTTTTCTTCTCGACGCGCGGAAAGTGGCGCAGCCCGTAGGCAGTCGGCATGCAGCGAATTTGCCTTTGTTTCAAAGGCACTTCACCCTTTCGGTGGCATCGCCAAAAAGGCGGCTGTGACTCGGGCCTACCCTGAGAGCTACAGGCTACCTGACCTACCTGAGCTACTTGCAGGCGTGGAGTCCACTTCCAGGGAGTGGTTCTGCCACATTCCCGGTGAGACAGGACGCGCCGTCCTACAGGGAGGAAACCTCACCCGGAAAGGGTGGTCGGACCTCACCCGGCAGGGCACCCTTGTCTCCACTCGGGAGCGGGTTCTGGCTATGATGCCAGGTAGCGGTGAACCTAGCTCCAGAGGCGGAGCCCGAGCCTGCAGAAGGCTGCCCAAAAGTCTTAGACTCCGAACCCTTTCGGCACTTCTAGCCGAGCCTAAGAAGACACAGGGTGAGGCTAGAGGCCGGAGGTGGCAGACAACAGGGAGTGGCGGACACACTCCTGAGCCACAGTAGGAGGGGGAGCTGGTCCCTCTCTCCCGTAAGCCCTTCACGGAGCTCTGCAAAGTGGACCGAGGGCGCCGTCGCTTTGTGCTCCTTAGCTCCAGAGGCGGAGCCCGAGCCTGCAGAAGGCTGCCCAGAAGCATTGCACAGCCAGAGGTGGTCCCAGCGTTCTCGCGCTTACTAACTGGGACCAAGCACCTATGCCGGAGCCAGCGCTAGGCACTCTTTACCCTTTGCCTGGCCGCCGTAACAGACGCACGGGCTACGTAGCATGGCGGGGTTGAGGCAAACCCGCAGCCTTGTAAAGTGTCAAAAGGGAGCAAAACCGGCATTCTTGCCCTTACTAGCCAGAATTCGCCCCCCCCCTCCCAGCCCAGAAGAGCTAGTAGTGACGGGTTTTGGCTTACCCTAAACCAGACGAAGAGGCTTTTGGCAGCAGCCTTCTTCGGGTCCCGATATGGACCACATTTTTGGGTTTCGGCTTACCCTAAACCATACAGTTGCGACTGCACTGCAGTCTGGGGTTTAAGCTGACCCTCAACCATGTGTGTGAAGCCCACGGAAAACCTCTCCGATTTTTTGCCTCCGAACCCTTTCAACACTTCTAGCCGAGCCTAAGAGGACACAGGGTGAGGCTAGAGGCCGGAGGTGGCAGTCAACAGGGAGTGGCGGACACTCTCCTGAGCCACAGTTGGAGGGGGAGCTAGTCCCTCTCTCCCGTAAGCATTGCCCGCAGGGACCGGCCCTTCACGGAGCTCTGCAAAGTGGACCGAGGGCGCCGTCGCTTTGTGCACCTTAGCTCCAGAGGCGGAGCCCGAGCCCGCAGAAGGCTGCCCAGAAGACTCTGGAGCTTGCTTTGCACAGCCAGAGGCCTGAAACTCAGCGGAAAAGCTCCAGGTGGTCCCAGCGTTCACGCGCTGGAGCAAACTTTTCACACCCCCTCATGCCCGAGAGTCCTCTTCACTTCTCCTCAAAAGTCTTCTTCGCGTTCTTCAAGAGAGCGAATCCTAAACCCGCTGGATACACACCTGACTCAGGAAGAGGAAGGTAGTAGTGGCCGTGTCCCTCAGAGCACTGAGACGAAAGTCCCCACACAAACTCTGTGCGGTTAGACACAAACCACCATCTTTTCCAAGGTCGTTGGTCACCCTTTTCAAAGCAACAACGATCCACAAGGCAACCCTGATCCAAACGAAGCTTCTTAGAAACCCTCTTAAACACAGTCTCATCCCACAGTCCTGACCTCTCAGGCCACTCGTGAGAAAGCAGAAGGTTCGGGGAGCCCACGTAAGGCTCCAACAGCTTCTCGATCCTTTTCCAGGACCTCTTGTGAACGGCCAGAGCCGCTCTCCACTTCTCCAGGGCTTTTCCTCCCTTCTTAAACCTCAGGTGCCTTAAACCACACCCAGCAGAGCACGGAGTAGACAGGTGAGCATACACCTTGACCCCACCTTCATCTACGACTCCGAAAACTTCTCTCAGAAGACACAAGCCATTATAGCTCAGAAGATCAACCTCCTTAGTCACCCCAAAGTAGGCGATCTCGGGGACCTTCGAGCAGGCTTTGGACAACGCGCTTCCTTCTTCACAACACAGTTCAACCACTACGTACTTAGCTTCACCGCGAGCTAGCTTCAACGCAGCGGCTTTCCAGGAAGGCGGAACAGACGGAGTAAAACGTTCGTTTTCATTGGGCTCTTCAAAAGACACGTGCACCTCAGTAGGCTCACTCTCCCAGGCCTTCGGTTCATCTACAAGGCCAGAGGCATCGTACAAGCTAGCCAAACTTTCGTTAGTAGGGCTCTTCGTGAGGGCGTCCGCAGGGTTTATCACTCCGGGTATGTGTTCTATGGTAAAACGACCCCTGGCCACCAGCTCCTGAAGGAATGCGGCACGAAGTTCGATGTGCCTCACTTTCCTCAGGAGGGTCTGCATCTTAGATATACAAACCGCCGATTCGGAATCAGAATATCCCTTAAGAACATAATAACCGGTTTCCCTGTCTTTCGGCATACCCTCGCGGATGGTCTCCACAAGCAAAGCAATGTACAACCCTTCACGAGCAACCTCTGTGAGTGCAGCGAGTTCAGCTTCCGCACTGGAGAGTGCGGTAGTCGTTTGTTTCCTGCTGAAGCTTTTCAGGGAACAGTTCTCCCACGTGATGATTCCGCCGCTTACCGAATTCAGACTCCAGCTCGCGTCCGTAAAACAAGATACAGAGGCAGGGTCCGCATCATCTTCCAAGATCTCCCTTTTGCTCGGAAACCTCTGGACCTTGTGCGGAAGACCCTTGACCCAACGAAGGACATCCCTCATACAGGTCTCGGCAGCCTCGTCAGGAGCTGCTTGGTGGCGGCCCAGAAACCCACACACAAACTGCAGGTCTGGTCGTGATAAAGCCGCCCAGGCCAAACGGCCCAGAGTCCTTCTGTACCTTTCGTGAGCAGCTGGACTGATCGGCTCAGTCTGGCCTTTCTTCAGCAACTCAGCATAGCGGCGTTCAAGGGAAGGGAGCTTTGGTGCAGGTTTGGTGATTCCGTACTCCTCGCAACAGGAACTCAGGTACTGTTCGTCTAGCCCGAAATACACCGTACGTTCCCCTTTCTTACGGCGAAAGATCCGCCGACCGAGAAACGAGACTTCCCCGGGGCAATCTTGAATCAACTCGCCCGTAAGTTTCAGTTTGTATCTTTTACGCAACTCCTCGTAGAACCGGCGCCCCTCAGCTTCATCTTCACTATAGATCAGCAAGTCATCCACATAAAACAACACAATCGTCAAACCCTTCCTCGTAAGACGACGGAATATAGTGGGATCCAAACTTGCTTCGAAGTTCTGAGAGCGCAAGTATTCAGCCAACTCGCAATACCAAGATAATGGAGCAGAGCGCAATCCGTTCATCGCTTTCCGCAATTTGACGAAAACTCGTTCCCCAGTCCCCTGGGTGCTCACATTATTCGGCAACTCTACGAATTCTGCCCTCGCTACGGGAGCATGCATGAACGCTACCGAGACATCGCAGGACAACACACTGCCACGTCGGCAGAGCATTGATAGAAGCAATCTCAGACCCTCCAATGAAGTAGTAGGAGAGTAGATTCCCTCACTCAAGGTGGTGCCTCCCATAGAGGCATAATCCCGCACGACTAGCCTAGATCTATACAGTCCCTTCTTCTTGACCGTGTTGACCCACCTGCTAGTCAAAACTCTCCTGCCGTTTTCCTTAGCAAGACGGCGAGCTTCGCGCTCAGGGATCACTTCCCCAACCTTAAAGGACTCCAACTCTTCCAACTCAAGCTTCATTGATGCGTAAAGGAGGTCGGGTTCTAGCTTCTCTCCCGAAGTCTCAGAAACAGCGTCCTGGGGAACAGCACACCTTATCTTCGTACCCCCAAACTTCAAATCAAACGACTTTGCGACTGCAGTGGAGGCGGCTCGAAGGTCAGGCCCTCGAAACAGGGACTCAAGATAGTGATTCGTGAGCCAGTCTATTTCCATATCCCCCTCATCGTTCACAACCTCCTGGTTCTCAGGCGCTTCCGAAGGAGAATAGTCACCAAGCTCATCTTCGATCATCTCTTCATCACCATCTTCATCCATTCCCACACCCGCCCCCTCATCAGGAGCATCATCACCAGGAGCCTCCAACGGATCAAACAGTATGGGCCTCTCGGGGTCCTCAGTGTCCTGCAGAAGAGGCTTAGCTAAAGATAGCTCTTCCAGGGTCTTGGCATCGTAGATGTCACCTCCCTGAATCATTCTGGCGACGGGGAATATATCTATTTCACTACCTCCGACAGGGACGGCAAAGATGCCGCCACCTTTGGCGTGCACCGGTCCCAGATAAACCGCTTTCACGGTCCGGGCGCCCCTGAACTTATCATGGTGCGCCTTGGACTTACTGACCTGAGCTTGAACCAGACACCCGAACGGTCTCGTCCGAGTTCGGTTCACAATCTCCTCATGCAGTCGATCTATGCTAGTGCTCGAATCCCCGACGCTGGTACACCAGAGGTTATAGCACCTAGCAACGTAGAAAACACAGGCTTGCCAAAGCAAACCTCCCAAAGGTAACCGATACTTCCCAAGCTCAACGGCTTCCGTTTCCTGCTTCACCTTAGCAACCTCTTTCTCCAGGTCCAACCAAACAGACCAGAAACCCTGTTTCATAGTTTCAACCTGCCGCTCAATCGATCCCTTCGACTGGGGCCTGTAGCCCGGAACCACGTCAATCAAAGTTGCGCTGGCAGGGCTGCTATCGCACTTGGTGAGTTTCTCGGCAAGGGCTCCAAGAGCCGCTTCTTGGTCCATCCGAAATGTAACCGCTTTACCGACTAATCCCATTTCGCGAATCACACGGTTGATGTTGTGGAGCAGGTCAGGGTCATCGAGGTGCATCGCAGGAAGAGAGACAGTATACTTAGAACCGAGGTGCATCATCAAGAGTACCCTCAGTTTTCCGAAATAGAAGAAATCAAGACCTATGGTCTGGTTCTCTCTCTGCAGCTTCCTCCTCAAGCGACGCGCTGGAACGCGCCCTTTCGAAGAACAACACGCTTCACAATTGGAATCAAACGGAAAATGCCCTCGGCTCCGATGATTATACAACGACACAGAAGAAAGAGGAACCCTCAGGTCCTCCTCGTCCTCAGGTCCAACCGGGTCGTCAGGTGGTGTTGGACCCTTTTCTTTTCGAGGTTTCTTGGAAGAGCCAGGGGCAGACCCTAACGGTTCAGGGTCCTCATCGAAGATTCCTTCAGGATCTAAAGGATTACGACTAGAAGCTTCAGGTTTTGAGGAAGTTTCGGGAGCAGGTCTCGAGGAAGGTTCGGGGTCTAAGTCAAACGGATCAGAACGTGTACCGGTCCCTGGCGACGGTAAACCTCTAAAGCGCACGGCTCGGAGCACGTGCTCAACTTGTTCCGTCTCCTTTGCCGGGGCCGGTTCATCATCTCCGGCACAAAGCATGCCAAACATGACGCAACATGCGCACTTCAAGTTTTCAAAGACATGCTCACAAACGCGCTCCCCAAAACCTTTCACCTCACGACTCAAAAGAAGTTTCCTACTCACCTCGACGCGGGCCCAACGGTCCCGCAGCTTAATCCTAAAGTAGCTTCCGCGTTTTCTAGAAAACACCCTGTAGCACTTCCGTGGCCTCTTTCGAGAAACCACTTTCCTGAAACACCGAAGTAACCCTGAAGAAACCCACAAAGCTATACCCCAGAAGAGGCTGTAGACCGTCAGGAGGAGCACAATGATACCAATATCCAGTCCTGGCGTGAAACCATTCCTGAAAGCGGCCGTGGTTTTAAAGGTGCGGGTTTCGAAGGTAGGAGGGTTCGAGGTACGTTGGGTTGGTCTTCGAGCAAACTCAACATGCCACAGACCATGCCAACGCTCATGCCACACAACCTGCTGCTGCAAAACGTGCTGCTGCAAAGTGTGTTGCTGCAAAACGTGCTGCTGCAAAGCGTGCTTTTGCAAAACACCCCTCGTTGCGGATCGCCGCAGATTCACTCCAACAATCTCTGGCCCTCTTCGAGGGCTTGCCTCACCTGCGCAGTCAATTGACTGTGGCTTAAAGATGGCGGGCTGAGCACAAATGCCCGTTCCTGGGCAGTCTGTCCGGTGGCAGAACCACTCGCAGCCGCACTCATAGCCCTCGGAGGCGTTGGTAGCCGAGATCTTTTTGGAACCGACGGCGGGATGTTCACGCCGTGCCTTCGATAGTCCTCCCTCTGCATTCCCTCCGGAAGCGTAGGTGCCGAGACCCTCGGGAGGTTGAATGCCGTAGCCACCAGTTCTCCAGGTGGCATTGAGGAAGCCGGGCTCGGCGGCGCCGGCTGTCCCGCCTCGGCAGGCTGATTTCCCTCGTCGGCCGCCCCAACATAGCCATCCAATTGGGACAACCTCTGGCCGGTAAGTTCTTCCAATGTGCGCCATATGGCGAGGTCGGATAAATCTTCTTGGCCCTGGGCCCTGTTCAGCGCAGTAAGTTCCCCTTCTCCAAGGAGCAAGGACTCCTCGTCGGAGCTCGAAGAGGTGGTGTCCACTACACCACCCTGAGGGATCGCTGCCGATTTGGCCCTTGCCGCTCGCATGGATTCCCGGGCCTCGTGGAGGCGCTCCTCCTCTCGTTTTCGCCTGTAATATCGGGCAACACGGAGATATATGCCCGAATCTAGGAACGCCCAAGCCGTTTTGAGCTCGAGCGAGGTGACCGACTGGGGCACCTTTACGAGCAGACTCGAACGTCCTCCCACCAGTCCCTTGTATCCAGCAGGCGTAGCCAAATAGGTTTGCAAAACGGCTCGACAATGGAAGATATAGTGGAGCATAGACACAGGGTTGGGTTCCTGAAACCTTCGCTTCCACGCTGCCCGAGCGGCCCGTGGAGCCTCCAGAAGTTCGGTAACCCTGACAGCGAACTCCACATCTACCATATGAAGCCCGTACTCTGCCAGGCTCTTGCCCTCTAGGCAACGTCCCAACCAAACCTCCCATTCCTGCTGCCCAATGATACATTGGGCTTCCGATTCCACCATCTTCGGCCTCGAAGCCCTCACTGGCTCCTCCGGATAGGCCGCTGTCACAGGAATCACCGGAGTGGCTGGTAGCCAAGCAGCTGGATGCTCTAGGTCGGGCAGGCCTATCGGACCAAGCATCGTCGCCGCCGGAGAGCAAAGTGCTCTCAAGGCGTGTCCTGGCGCACAGAACGCCAGGGATGGGGCATCGTAGGCATCTTCCATGTTCGCTGGAATCCCCGCCAAGTGCGAGAGCAACGGAATAGGCTCGGTAGAGTCGACCGAGACCTTTGCAAGGCCCAGCGTTTCCGCATGCTCCCATCTGCGGCCAGCCTCCAGCCTCAACGCCCTCAGGAGGAGTTGGGTTCCCACATCCATCTGAACCGCACCAAAAGGAGGGCTCAGCGAGCCCGGCGAGATATTCGCCGGGATTCCAACCCGCGGTGGAACAGGCCCCTCGACCTCTGAAGGACCCCCAGCGCGCAGGCGCTTCGAAGGATTCGGCCACTGGGTGCCCCAACTCTCCTCCCCATCGCTCTCCTCCGCTGCTTCCGTCACCACTGGCGACGGGTAGACCGCCACCGGCGACGATGGTCCCCCACCCGGCGGCTCTACCCCCGGTAGTTCGAAAGAGGGGCTCTCCAAAGCCGGTGGAGTAGGCGGATTCCCAGGAGAGCCTGGGCTGCTCAAAGCAACACTCGGGGTACCCAGAGAACCCAATAGACCTTAATTAAGAGTTCAGCCTTTAATTAACTTAATGAGCGCTTAAAAGCACCCTTAATTAGAGACTATAGTGCTTAATTAAAGACTATAATCCTTAATTAAAGAAGAAAACCATTCTTAATTAAGGTAGTAATCCTTAATTAACGACAATACGCCTTAATTAAAGAAGACAACTTTCCTCCTTAATTAAGGAAGATTCGACGTGAGGTGCGGCATGGCAAGTTGCATGTTAAGTTCATGAACTGCGGGCATCTTGTTTAAGGAAACAGGTGTAGGGAGGACTTGAATATTTTATGCCCTTCGTTAAGTATGAAAAATTCACATGCGGCATTCTGTTTAGGGAGCATGTGTTCGGTGTCGTGGGAATATATCAATGTACATGTAGTATGCCATACAGATATCGATCCATGCACATGCATGCAGTCATGCATCCTACTATATGATATATGTATATATATATATGCAAATGCATGACTCATCGATATCGGCTTCAGATTGCATAGAAACTCCACATGCGGCATTCTGTTTAAGGAGCATGCATGTCATGGTATTATAAAATCAAAACCATGCATGCCATGTATATATGTATCATCATGATTATAAATGCATGCATGTACATATATATTGAAGCCTTGCATTTGCAGCACCGTAGATTTCAAGGAGGGCACTCAGCCCATCCTTTGAAAAGACACCTGCAGGTGTCTCGCCCAGGAGGAATAGTCCCTCCTCATGCATGATCATGCCAGCATTATCATGTAGGAATCGTGCATGCATGCATGGAAAAAGAACAATGCATATGTGTTGTGCATATATATATCGAAATCATGCATGCCTAGAAAAAGCTAGCTTAAAAAAACAGCAGCTGCAAAACCAACTTTGTTCTTCGACTTCGCATCATGCGTCGCAGTGCATTGCATGCCATGCATGCATCGTGCCTGAACTGTCGATAAGGCACGATGCATGCTCACCTCTGGCATGCAAGCTCGCTTTTGAAATCTGGACATCATGTGCTGGAGCCGCCATGCACGGCGGCCTTCCATGAATATATAACTATATTCGAGCCAACATGCATGCAGAGTTTCGACATTCAAGCTGCAGGCTTGCAAAGGCCATGCCTGCATGCATGCGCATGCATGCATGAAGCTTTCGATCTCTCATTTTTTCTGCACGGGCGATAGGCATATCAAAGCACAGGCACTTTATGCCCCGAGGTGAAACGAGAAAAGAAAGCATTGGCCAAGGCATTCGGGGTGTTGGCTCCTCCTTTGCTGGCTGCAAGAATAGCCATCTTCCCGCCCCAATCCTCATCTCGGTATGACCAGTGCACACTGGGGCAATCCCGGCCTCGATAGCTGATTTCGCAAAAGAGATGCAGTTTAGGAGTCACCTTGAAGAGGCAGACTCCTTGCACCGTGAAGTGCTCATGCAGAGCGACATAGAGATTTGCGAATGCAACTCCATGCTCGGCCAAAACAGCAGCATCGAACGTTCTGCTACTCAGTTGCTCATAGCATTTGTTGAAATGCCAGGCACACTTGTACATGGTCTGTTCCACCTCATTGTCAGCATCCCTAAGAGCATCAGCCATCTGTGCAGCCCAAGGCACCAGGCATCGCGATTCCCCAGCTTTTGCTCTAAGCTTGGGGAACTTCTTCTTAGGATCCTTGATCATTGAAGGCTTTAGATGATCCAACCTATATTCCACGGCCTGGACATCATAGAACTCCAAAATGCAGCGGAACATTTCTCGAACCTGCTCGTCAAACGTCCCTTCAAACTTCGAGCAGAAGTACTTCATTATGGATCCCAGGAACTGCAAAGCAATTCCTATGTCCACCACATGCAACCAATCCATTTGGATGCACTCAGTTCCAACATACGGTGTTGCGAAAATGGGACTGATGCTAGGAGCAGCCATGAGTGCCTGCCACGGAGTCTTCCTGTGCTCTGGCTGCATCCAAGCAGCTTCACCTGAAACCTCTCGGATATCTTCAGGCTTAATGTCGCACATCCAACAACAACCAGAGGCTTCGTTCCTGCCGGGCTACAAAAGGGAATAATTACTAAATAAGTACATGTATGCAGGTACAAAGTCAAAGCATACTAAATGCAGCCAAGACACCATGCCGGCATATACAGCACCTGCTTGAAAAAAGCCCAGTCGCCTCGTATTTCCAGCAAAACACTTCGAGGCGTATGGATCAATGCCCTTTGTTTTCTCCATGGTTCCTTAAGCGGCTGCAGACCTGTGTGATCGTACTTTGGCATTTGACCAGAAGTTGCACATGTCAAAGACCACCGAAGCACATCCATGACAGCATCCCATGTAGATCCCCCACGGGCTAGCCAATGTTTCTGAATGACGAAAACTGGAATTCGCATTGTGCTGCGAAGCTGACATGTGAGGATGTTGAAGCTGAGCATCTCCAAGCTCTGGTTTCTGTTTCGGGTCATGGGAACACCATCGCCCCAAATCCCGAGCCCGGTGAGGCTTTCACGATCGATCCCCATGTCAGCTGCAGCCCGAGCATGCCTTTGAAGCTCAGACTCCTGGAGATGGGCTAGATCTGTTAAGCCACCACCCTCAGGGGACTTTTCGTTCATGACATACAAAACCTCGTGGGGCAGCATGCATGTCAAAGTAGCTGTTTGTTGTCGTTGATTCTCTTTGTCCCAAACCGGAGCTTGAAACTTGTATGTAGGAGGCCAGTGACTGTTTTTGGATAGGTGCCTCCTAATATCCCTGGGTCGAGCGAGGCCATCTTGCCTCCTTTCACCGATCTCGGCCAATCTCCTTAAGGAGGAGACACCAGAGTCGCGAGCATCCCGAGCCAAATCGGAAGTTTCCTCTGCACTCAAAGTGTTTGAAAGAAACAAGTTCTCCACTCGAGACCTGAGGCGACGATCGGCGCTTTCGCCTTTCTCTGGTCTCTTCTTGCCTGGTAACATGTATACATGGCACGAGAACAACAACCGACACCTACAGTTGTAAATCGCTGAAGCATTTGCCAAGAGCCGACGATGCTGCATGCATGCATGCATGCATGGACACAAGCACATCCACATACATGCAAAGGGTCGGAGTCATGCATAGCAGGCATGTTCGAACATGCAAACACATGACTCATGTGCCAGCTGATTGCATTTTGCGGCTGCAGGGCGATCCGGGCATCATTCAAAAACCTGGAGCTGTGGAACTCTAGGCGGAGACCTCCTCAAAACTTGTTCGGGGTTGCAAATCCAAACGGCTGACCTATAAGGTTTAGGGTATATATAGATACCTTAATAATACGTATGCGTGTGTATATATGTATTATATGTAACCTATAGACCTATAGCTAATCTAGCCCTGATCTAGCTTGTATGTAGTTTTAATCTAATAGTAAAGCTACAATGTTAACTATATATATATATATGTATATTTATACATAATGTATAATTATAATGCATATATACACTAAAGTGCATACAAGTTAAGATATGTCGGTATACCAGATTTATGTATACATATATACACAACATATTATACATAGATCTGTTATATGCATGATACTTAGTTATAACTCATAATTTCTGCGATATGCTTTTATTATACGGTATAATACAGAATAGAAATATGTATGTATATATATATACATATATGTATGCATATTTATAACTATATATATTAATATATTAAGCTTTTGTATGTGTAATATATATATATATATATATATATATAATACATATATATATATAGATATAAATGATTCATGTAACCTACACCCAAAACCCTAAACCTTCCAACTCTAATCAAAACCTTTCTATAAATCTTCCCGAAACGTGTACACAGGAGGTCCCCTCTGGCAGATGGCACATGGCTAGCGAAGGTTCTTCGCCTTAGTCATGGCCCTCTTAAAGGCATCCAGATGTGTGTCGGCGATATCGATTTCTGCCTTTAGCTCAGCCACCACTTCCTTGGTAACATCAGGAGGTTGGACCTCCTCGGCAGTTGCGATCCGCTGCCTCAGGGTAGCGAGGTAGTTGTCGAAGGTGTCAATCGCATTGGCCAGATCGGTCGTGTCGTAGCCGCCGCCGGTGGCAAGCTTCTGGCACAAGTCCTTGCCTGTGTTGAGCTCCTTCTGGATCTTCTGCTTGCCGCTCTTCAGCACTTTCACGCTCGAGACCAACTCCACATGCAAGGGGAACTCGATCTTCACCTTGGCGGCGGGGTCGGCGGTGCTTGTGTCCTTGTCGTTCAAGAAGGAGTCCGCCTTCTTCTTGCCGAGATCTCCTGCTGCGGTGATACCGGACTTGGAGCTGAAGGAGGTCTTCTCGGTTGTCATGGCATTCTTCTCATAGAAGAATCGCTTTTCACCGGCCTCCTTGAAAACCTTTTCTCTGGGCACCGCTTCGTTCCAATCGTAGTCGAACTTGAGACCGTCCAACAACTTCTGCAAGAGCGGGCTGTCGATCGGAAGGTTCTCTTTGGCGGCAATCTCCCATTGTGTCACAAATCCCGAAGCCTTTTCATCCTCGGTTTTCGTTTCGGTGGAGATCTCCCGAATCTTCTGCATGTAGTTGTTGCATGTCTTGTCTGCCAAGAAGGCAGCCAACATTTGCGCCTTTTCTGGATCATTGCGATCCAAGCTCACATAGCGATCGAAAAATTCGGCCTTGTTCTTGAGGTTTTCCAGCTCGCCGTCGCTGACCTGAATCGTGCCGTTCTGCACTCCCTGGAGCTTGGTCTTCGCATTCTTGAGGGTAGTGACCAAGTTGCTTTGAACTTTTTTCTTAGCAGCCTTCTCCATCTCCTGCTTCTTGAGCTCCTTGGCAGTGGCTTTGGGTGCTGCCTTGGGACCGTTCTTCGCCTTGGCCATGGCCTTCTTGGCAGCTGGCTTTCCCATGAGTGACGGCCTGGTGTCACGACGGCTGGGGACAGCTGGCTTGATGAACAAAGCTGAGGCAAAGGAGCAGAACATATGCATGCTTGTAGGCAACAACAGCACCCAAGCTGCGGCCATTCATTTTCCTGGATCATAGCCAAGTCAGAGACACGTTGTCACCTCAGGGGCACGGAGAAGTTAAAGAGGAGTTAAAATTTAACTCCAATTTAACTTGCATTTAACTCCCGGTTAGTTGCCTGGTACTTTTATATGGAGTTAAATCCAAGTTAAATCAGATTCAAATTTTAACTAGTGTTTAACTGCTTGGTCTGTGGAAGCCCTCCTTGATCAGGAGGGTTTCCTGGAACAGATCATACCAGGAGGCATTCCTTAGCCAGGGGTTGCCTCCTCCAGGAAAAAAAAACACAGCCCAGCAAACGACACCACAGCAACAGCCACCTCGACGACATAGTCCGTGAAGTCGGGCCTCGGTGCCACAGGCATGCAACACACGAGGCCGGCAACAGTGCACCACACCTGCAGGAGCAGGAGCTTACTTGGCAACAACAGCCTCCATGTTGTAGTCCCTGGAGAATGCACACCTGCAGCGGCTCCGAGGTGTCGTGCTGTGCGGCACGGTGGTTTGGGGCTTAAGGGTTGGAATGGTTTTGGGTTTTAGGGGTTTGGTGCTTTAGGGGTTTAGGGGTTGAGGGGTTTTAGGGTTGAGGGGTTCTAGGGTTTTAGGGTTTTAAGGCTTAAGGTTCTAGAGTTTCAGGGCTTTGGGCGTCTAGGGTTTTAGATCTTTGGGTGGTTTAGATTAAATCTATTCACACCATGCACACCAGGAGGGATCGCCTCCTGAAACCCCAAGGAGGCACTCCTGCTGAAGAGGAGTGTCTCCTGAACAGACACAAACACAGCCAAGGCAGCGGCACCACGACCAAGGCCAGCCTGGATGGTATAGTCCCCAGAGCCAGCCTCAGCGACACAGACCACAAACTTCAGTGCGGGGCCGGCCCCACATCGTCCCCGCAGTTCGGCATGTAGATATACCTGCACGAGGAGCATACACTAGCACCCAGCCCATGCATGATAAGCCCGGGTGCCTCGGCTTCGTCGGCACTGTCTGGGTCCTGCGAGGAAGTGACTTCTTGAGAATGCATGAACTGCTATATATATATGCATGCATGCAGACATGCAAGCACAAACAACCGAGGCTTCAAAGCACACCTCAACTCTTTTCCAAGCGAAGATGCATCTTCAGGCGACCAGGATCGGTCCTTAAACCACGTGGATCGGCGGCGGCAATCCTGCCGATCCTGCTGAATCCACTGTGCGGCCCGGATCATCGTGGTGGTCATCGTCGGGGCCGTCCTTCTTGCCCAGGGGCTGGTGGTTTGGATCCACAGGAGGAGGGGCCTTGCCTTCCTCCGCATCTTCCTTATTCTCCTCATCGTCGCCCTGATAGTCGCCGCCCCACTTGCCGGCCTTTCTTTCCAGGTGCTTTTGCCACCAGATTTTCCGCTTTTGCCCGCGGTTTTTCTTTGCTTTGTGCACTCCGTGGTTGAGCACCGAAGCCTCCACTTTCTTTCCACCCCAGTTCTTCGCCACGTTCAAGTCCACGTCTGGCCGCGACCAAGCCAACTTAGCTAGCATCTTGTCCATGGAACAAAAGCAACGAACTTAAGGAGGCAGCCCCCGAAAGGCCGGCCTCCTATCTTCAAATTAGATCTCATGGTTTAGGGGCTTAGGGGTTTGTGATTGGTGGTTTAAAGGTTGATTTATAAGGGCTGCAGGGTTTAGTAGTCGAAGGTTTAGAAAAACAATAATGCAGCCAAGGCACGGAGCACCATTCGTTCAGGCAGATGCCCTCCCTGAAGTAGCTCTGCTGCTTGCAGCGGTTGCACCACCTGAGATACTGCTCAGTTTCCGCTGGAGGCGGGGGAGGCGGAAACGGTACCGGAGGAGCACCATGGGGGGCAGCTCCTGGAGTCGTGCTAGCTCCGCCTGCTGCAGCATCCGACCCACTGGGGGGCACATGCACGTGAACCCCTGGGGCAACAGCTCCGGTGAGTGCGGAGAGTTGCTCTGCTCCCAGCTGTAGCTGGATCACGATGGGGGCTGGGGTGTTATTGGTGTTGCCAGAGCTCGCCGGGTTGTTGTTACCCGTTGTCGACTGGGCGGCACCCATGCTTGTTCGCACAAGAAGATATTGGATCGAACTTCTTTTGTCGCTCGAGCCGCGATCTCAGGAGGCTCGCATGCTGTGCTCATGCCTTCCTATTCAAAGGAGACACGAACATTCAAGCACTGCCACTCCTGCATGCCTAGCTCTTCGAAAACATGCAGATGCAAACATTAAGCACTGGCAGTCCTCGTGCATGCCATGCAGATAAACCTCGAAGATCATCTCGATGGGCCCCATCACCTGCAAGGAGTTTCATGCGACAAAAATTTTTAAAGGTCGATGCATGCATAGCTAAGAAGAAAACAGCAAGCCGGGCCTGAGGGCAAGGTTGGACACATGAAAAGGGCTGCAGGACAAATTTCTATGTATATATATATATATATAGCTACATATTATGTATATATGCTTAACTCGTGCCAGAAATCATGCAAGGAGCCTCGCAAAGCATTCCTCTGCATGCCAAAATTGCCAACATGCACATGCACATGTACACAAAAAACACACACAGACATGCAAACACGTGCACACACACACACACTTGTTTCAAACCGATGGCAAGATCAACCTCAAAACCTGCCCAAAGCTGCATCGATCTCCGCAAAACCGGGCTGGGCCCTGGCATCCCTCGATCAAGCTATCACTCAGCCTGCCGCTGGAGGACCTCCTCACGGCGGTTCCGCATCAGCTCACGAAGCTCACCCCAGGGGGTAGTCGAATGAAGCCGCTCAGCCTCGAGGAAAAGCTCCTTGACCAGATCCCGATGCTTGTCGGACTTCCTTGAGTGGATCTCGATGAGCAAGGCCTTGGTTGGACCGAACTTGCCGGTGATGTAAGTGCGATCGGAAGCCATGATGTAGTGGACGGAGGCACACATGAGACTGTCCCTGTTCGGACTGCCAGCCTGGGTAGCTGCGGCCTTCGGGGATGGATTCGCTGCGGACTTCGGGGATGGCTTCGGCGAGGACTTGGACTTCGGAGTCGCTGGCTTCTTGGGCGGGGGTGTGGACAGCTCAGGCTCCTCGGGCTCTTCGGGCTCCTCGGCCTCGCCATCTGCAGATGCAGACCCGGCAGAAGCAGGAGCCTTCTTAGCAGGAGCCTTCTTAGCCGTTTTCTTAGCGGCTGGCCGCTTCATGATCTTGGAGATGCCACCACGGCCTGCTGCATTCTCGAAGGTCTGCAGGAACAAGTTGGGCACATCCAGGTCCTTGAGCTTGCCGAAGACCTTGGTCTTGAGAAATCCTTCAGGTCCTTTGAACACAGCATGCCGCTTTTCTGTGCCGTCCGCCATCCGAGTGATGTACTTGCAGGAGGCCTTGCAAAAGTACTGCAATGTGATCCCCGAGGATCCGGAAGCCTCCTCTGCGGGTGCGGTCTCGAGATCCTCCGCAGGCTGGCCATCGGAGCTGTGAATTGTATTGCAGCTAGCGATCGAGATTGCGGGCGATGCAGGAGCCGTCTTCGACAAGGCTTCCTCAGCACCACGGGAGATACCGTACATGGCATAGATGTCTGCAGACGTGGATGCCGAAGTCGAAGTCGTGCCTGTCTTGCTTGGCCTAGGATCTCGAGACGACTGAGACTTGTGCCTCTTGCCAGGACTGGCCTTCGCCTTTATATTCGCACACCCTTTCCACATGTGCATGCCGCCCGCAGACCTGTCTGGGCTATGCACTCTCTTGCGAAGCGAACTCAGGCGATCCTGCTGCTGAAGCTCATCTGCATCTAGCTTCTGCAAGCACTCGCAGACCCGCTTGATAGCCGGGTGAGTCTTCTTGCCAGACGTCACGGCTTTCATTTTGATGCGAACATAGCTCAGCGAATACGCAACTTGGCGGGCGAACATATCAACGTCCGCCGAGGATTCTTTTTCAAAGACCTTTGCCGCACAACGGCTGAGCTGCTTCGCTACCAGCCTTGGTGAGACCTTGAGAAAATCGACTATGAAGGATTCATAGCCTGCCACGATCAGCTCCATGTCCGTCTCTTTGTAAGCCGTGCCCAGGTTGCTGAGGTTGCTCCTGAGAATCTTCTTTACCTGCTCATCGGTGGCGGTGTTCCGAGCCCGGGGCTTGGTAGGGCTGGCGGTTGGCTTCGACATCATGACTAGTCCTCCTGAAGGAAAAGGAGGATCGATTGATCGATCGAGTTATACAAGCAGCTTGCTTGAGCCGAAAAAGCTAGGTTAAAGCATGCTCAAACAAACGAAACAAAAAAATTGCAGGCGTGCAACAAAACATATATATACCCAGTTCAAGCATGCACTCGCGATCTTGCACCTTCGTTTTGCTTCCATGGTTGCAAGTTCGATCCCTTCAGGATCGACCTGCTGCACATATTCAAGAGTCCGTGGGTGTAGCTCGCTGGCCCCCGCATGGAAAACCGAATTATCTAGGTTGCACCGGTGTTGCAGGCTCAATCACGGGGATGCCTCCACCATATCCAGTACCAAATCCTTGCATTAAATCGATCGCAAACAATAAAACATGTTTCAACACGTGCATGTCGATTAAAACCGTCTGCATGAAAGTCGCTGCGTCTCTCCGAGCCAAAAGCTTTTCCAACACCATCGCCATTCCAAGCGAACAGGCCGTGGCGATCTCGATCTTGAGCGATCCTGTATACATGCAAGTCGCAGAATAATAGCAAACTTCCAGCAGAGCAATGCAGCACTATCTCCTCTGCAACCATGATTGCAAGGGCAAAAACTCTGTCCGGTGGTCTTCTTGTGACCTTTCCGTAGACGTGCCCGGAGCTTGAGCCGACAAAAAAAGACAACACATAAATCTAATGTGTCGAACGTGCATTCAAGTCCGTCTCATGCAGTGCATGCATCCCAAAACATGGCAACAAAAATTTTGCAATGCATGCATGATGCATGTGTGGACATGCGTATATATAGGAGAGCATACAATAACTCTCCTGTGTGCATGCATGTATGCATGTGCAAAAAGAAGAAAATATGTATATGTGTATATAAAATATATATAGAAATAATGAACCTTAATTAAGGAAGGTAACAGACCTTAATTAAGGCCTATGAATTTAAGGACTATAAACTCTAATTAAAGATGAATGTTTAAAGGCGCTTTCCTGAATGGACTATTGGGTTCTCTGGGTAAACTCGTCCCCGCTGGCACCGTCCATTATGATCTCCAAAGGGAGACCTCTCTTCACCACAGAGAAAAACGGCTGCAGATGAATCGTGCGCAGTGCTAGCGCAAACATTCGGCAACATCAGCGTTTGCAAAATCAAGCCAAGCATGCCAACATGCCACTGTTTCCTAGGTTCACGCAGCTGTTTCCTAGACTCACACAGTCGCTTCCTAGGCTCACGCAGTTGCTTCTCAAGCTCAGGCAGCTGCTTTCGCAATCCTTTTCCTACCCTCTTGTGGCTGAAGGGTCTGTCTTCTTCACTTGCCATCGAGCAAGACCCAACCAGCTGCAATGCTACCATCAGCATCGCTCTCAGAATACTGCGAATCTGGAACCTCGTCGTGGGCACGTAGCCATTGCAGCCCCGACCAGTGCTGTATACAGGCCCAGCAATAATGATGGGTGTGCGCAGGTTTGCGTCTGACGCACCCCTGCTTTCCGCACACTTCGCACCGGCACTCGCATTCTGGCTTTGATCCGCCCAGATAGTTTCCCATAGCAGGAAAAAGAGGCGTATTCTGAGTCTTTCTGCAAAAGCCGTAAGGGTAAAAGCCCGCTCGAGCACAGCAGCAAAAACCCACTGCGCTTGCACAACCATGTCTCTCATGAAAACATGCCATCGCAAAACCATGGAAAAACATGCCAAAAACATGCAAAGCACCATGCCAACATGCGACTGTTTCCTAAAATCAAGAGCCATGCCAACATGCGACCGTTTCCTAAAATCAAGCGACATGCCAGCATGCACCTGTTTCCTAAAATCAATCGCCGCGCCCTGCCTAACGTCACTAGACTCTTCTAGAAGATCACAAAGCTCAATCTCCCGTGGTGCAGGCGCTCTTGGAGCAACTTCCGCCCTAAGACCCCGAAGCAGAAACCCAAAAGGAGTGGCAGCCAAAGCGTGGCGGCCAGACTCGTCTTCTTCCGAAGTCTTTCTTCCTTTCTTCAGGATTCCTTCTCCAGGCTTCTGGGGTCCTGCGGTGGACTCCTTGCTCGATCCTAGCAGGTCGCGGTCCTTCAAGGCATCTATCTCCATGTCCTCGATCCCTTTCGGGGGGCGTCTGGAAGAATTCTCTTTCCCCCGGCCCTTGGACCTCCCGCTCAGAGCCCACCAGGCACGCGAAGCGCCCATCAGCTTGATGCTCTTCTTTCCGTTTCCTTTGTACAATCGTGATCCCGATTTGGCTAGATAGGTTTTCCAGCCCCGTTCCGACCCGGTCCAAGGCGAAACAACGTTGAACCCAACATCCGCCACCAAGACCTCTTCCAACCTCAGGAAAACGTCACCAAAGTGAACCTCAAGGTCGACAACCCCCGATACGACGATCGCACCACCCGAGGCATTGAACAGATTGGCCGTTCGGTCGTACTTCTTGACAACACGAAATCCTGAGAGATGTTTGTCAGAAACAATGTGGCAGGTGGCTCCACTATCAACTAGCCACAGGTCCCCAGGAGTAGTCTCGAGGGCCTTGCAGACATGAGCTACGTCGCCGTACTTCAACATACGGGATCCTAAGGAGCCCATAGACTCAGAACCTCGACTCTCAGACCCAGGCGACCCTTCGGGTCCTGAACCCGGCTTCGGAACTACAAGGGCGGACGGCTCAGGCTTCTCAGGCTGTCTCAGAACACGGCGTTCCGAAGAAGAGGGCTCCGAAGAACCACGCCCAGGACAGGAAAACCTCATCGCCATCACTGTGGCGCTTCCTCCCGACTCGGCCTCGGACTCCGGCTCTGTCAAGGAGCGTCCCTTTCCAGGCTGTCCCTTCTTCTTCTTCTTCTGCTTCTTGCCTTTGTCCTTTCCTTTGTCGCCTTTTCCTTTGTCGCCCTTGCCCTTCTCGGAACCACGGGGTGTGCCAGATCCCTTGGGAGTCTGGTCGCCTTTGCCTTTCGGCTTTCCTTTGTCTCCTTTCCCTTTGCCCTTCGGAGCACCACCGCGTTCACGTTCTTCCTTTTGGCGCTGCCAACACTTGTCGGCTGTGTGTCCCTTCTTCCCGCAGTAGTCGCAAAGCTTCTCCTGCAAGGCTCGGCCCGAAGACCCAGGGGCCTCACACAGTCGCAGCTGCTCCTCGTAGTAAGTCAGCGTCCTTCGAAGAGCTTCCCAGTTCGAGCTGGACCCGTGCAGTACCACGTACTGACGTACTTCTGCACCCAAGCTCTGTAACAGGACAGAGCAGCGATCAGCCTCAGACAGCAGAAGCTCCGGAAAGTTGCTCAGCTTCGCTTCAGACTTCGAAAACGAATCCTCAAGATGTCGAATCAAGTCGGTGGGCCTCTTCAAATGCCCAACGTGCTGGTACAACTTCAAAGCCTGTTCTCTCACGAAGACAGCTTCCATCCGCGACACGGTACTGAGAGGTAATCGTTCTAATCACCTCGTAGCCGCAGGCGCTCTGCCCCTGCCTCTTCGAGCAGGACCTCAAGAGCTCGCTTCCCCGCTCCCACTTGGCGAGGGACTGCGTCAAGTAGTAGAACAGCTTGGAGCTACGCGCGGCAGTCTCGGGATTCAAGTCAGCTTGCACAATCTCCTTCTTCACAGGGATACAAAGCTGCAGTTCCCGAACAAACGCTTCTTCCTGCAGGGCAAGCCAGGAACTCAGCGTCTCCATAAAGGAGTGCCAAGTCTCTACCTCCTTCATGCGCCCTTTCCCCATGCCTTGATGGTCTATCACCGGAAGGTTCGGCAGATACTTCTCTGCACGGCCTCCAGCACCAGAGTACCCGGAGGGAGACGGAACTGCCGGAGCTGCCGAACTAGCGGCAGAACTGCTCGCGGGAGCAGTGCTCGGCTGGAAGGGGTCCCGAGTCTTAGCTGCCTCTGCTGCCTGCTTGGCCGCTTCAGCTGCCTCGAGAACTTTCTCTTCCGCTTTGTTCCTTCTCTCTTCCTCCAGATCCATTCTCCGGAGCATCGCAACGAGCTGCTGGTTCATTGCCATCATCTCTCTCTGCTGACGAAGCAATTCCATCATGAATCCAGGCATCTGCTCAGGCGTAAAACCTGCAGAACCAGAGCTGCTACTCGGAGCAGCAGCCTTCGGACTCTGAACAGGTGGAGCCGACGCCTTTGGACTTTGCACAGGAGGCACAGTAGTACCAGTCGGCGAACCCGCCGCTGGTTCTGAAGGCTGTGCTTGCGTAGGAGCAGGAGCCGGACCATGGACAGGAGCAAACGGATTCGCTCCCTGCTGAGCAGCCGCTTCATGCGCTGCCGCAGCTGGTCCTGGACCAAAAAGCTCGAACTCTTCTTCTGCAGTGGTCTCCGGCACAGGAACGTCTGCCATGGCTTTACTAGGAACGCACTCAGCGCTCCGCTACCATGTGAAAAACGCAGAGCAAGTCTCTTTTCACTCCACGCTTGAGCCAAACACCGAAGTGTTCAGCAAGGTCTCTTGCGGAGTCTCGCGCAGCAAATTCCGTCTCAACTTTGCTAAACAAAGGAGGAATGACATGCAACTGTCCTAACACTTCTCAGGACTTCTGTACTCACTCAAACAGCAGTGCACAGCCACTCTGTCCCTTGGCCTGTTCCTACCGGCACGAGCGAAGCGAGGGTCGGCGGAAAACAGCAACAGTGCAGTCAGAGCAACACGCACTTCTTCAAGGATGCCCAAAAGCATCTCTAGTGCTGTAAACGCTCATCATGGTCTTCAACGCAACTGCAAACATGCCAAAACATGTGTTAGCCATGCAAATGCCTGTTCAAGCTTCCAAAAACAAAACAGTTCAAGGCAAAAAGGATGAAACCCTTTTCTCATGCGCAAAACAAGCATGTTGGTACTCAAGGACACACTTAAAAGGAGCAAACTTTTCACAGTTTCAAGATTTGTGGACAAACAATTCCAAAAAATGTACTGTCGCGCAAGGCCATTTTCAAGTGTTTTGAAAAACCACGATAAACTGTAGGACGCATTGAAGTACCCCATAGTAGCATGTCCAGTCCGTCGCGCCACCAACACTGAGCTCACTCAGACGGCGGTGCAACTCGCCAGCAGCCTCAATGGTCACTACAGTGTCTTTGGCACCACGGAGGCGCTAGTTCTGTATGACTCTTCTCGAAACGATCTAGCGCAGCTCCTAGAGGTCGTGATTTCACTAGCAGATGTTGCAACGTTCCCTGCCGTCCCAACCTACGTGGTTTCGGGTTTGCGTCCATGTCAGATCCGCCGCCTGGCTGCTCTTCTTCGCTGGCGCTTGCAACGAACAATTTCAGAAAGTTTGACCAGTTCGTTGTTGGGGTCTGTAGTGTTTCGAAGCATCCGTAGACTGCAGCAACCTGCCCAAACACCCCATCGAAGAACCCGAAGTACCAACCTCTTTGTTGTCGAATGTCGAGTGGCTTGGATGCACGCTGAAAATACGATACAAACTGTTCTGTTAAGGTTTGCAAAAGGTCCATTGTGGTTCGGGGCAAGGAGCCGTCCGAGAAGAAGTTGCGTCGAAAGCTCCGGGTCGAGATCGGCAGAGTTGATGTCAAGTTGCGTGGCTTGAAACTCCTATTACTAGGGTCGTTGGATCGTTAGCATCGCCGTTGCTTGGAATTCAGGGGGGTTGGCTCCAACCCTCCATTCTAGCCTGTGGGTTGACCACGCTGACTTTCGGCCTTCCAGAGCCTCGCACGGTTTTTAAATTCTACTTGCTCTCATGTCGACTTGTTTGCAGTATTTGTGACCCAGAGAAGTTAGATGCACGGATATTCAAGATACCTCAGCGGAATTGGGTGTACTCCATGCCAGAAGTGAAACAAAGCTGCCCAACCTACGTGTGTATGCAACGTATTTCGGAGCTGTTGCCTCTGTCACAGGTCCGAACAAGAAAAGTACGTCATCCGAAGTGCGTCGAAGCTGCAAGACTTGTTGAGATGCATGTGTGTTCTCGCTTTACGTTGGGAGTTGGGACTAGTGTGCTTTCTTCATCTTTTTCATCTTAGGCAATGGTTTGCGTAAGAGGCTCGGTCTTCGATCCAAAGCTTTAGGACTCCGAGTTTACGCAGACTCCGGCGAATGGGCCCGAGAAACGGAGACGGCGAGAAGCTGGCAATCCGCCGCGTCCTGAATGTTCGCTGGCTCCGTCGGCCCGGCAAGTGCGCTACCAGCCATAGTATGGATCCTTTGAGAGCTGTCTCTGTGTAGAACCGCACAGAACTGCTAGGGTTTCTCTGTGGTTTCGTTGCTGGTTGGTGGCTCTTGAAATCTCACCTGAAGCTCCAAGACTTGCTGAGTCTGCGGATAAGCATAAAGTCCAGTGCTCCGTCACGGTGTATTGTGATATCATCCAATCGAGCAAATGCGGTAGCAAGATTGGTTCGGAGAGTGTGCTGTTTGGTTTTGGAGGCTTCGAGAATTTCTGACTCTGGATTTCAATATGTCTATAGAAGCTTTAGGACACTTCTACGGGCTTGGACGGAAGTCGGAGGCAATAGTTTTCGTAATATGGAGATATGAGTCCCCTTTTGAGTCCGGGGGGCTGTGGGAGTGCACTTTTTTCCACAAAATTGGAGTATCGCATGGTCGAGCCACCTATTGAACAACCTGGGAGAATAGGATACAAGCACACGCGCACATACTTAAACAAACATTCATTCAACTTTGTTTACACACATGTGTACCAACGTATGAGTACACAACCGACATTCTTTCGTTTTCGTTCGCAAGCTGTTATATCGTTGCCGCGAAAGCTCAAACAGTCTTTCTTGGTGTTCTCGTTTCGTATCTCTGAATCCATGTCGGATAAACCAGGTTTGTTTCGTGAACTTGGAGGGCGGGATGGCGCACTTACATTCGATGAGGCTATCATGCGCATAGATATACATGCAGAATAAAGATATACGGATAAATGTATATACATATGTGTATATATATATATCCATATACAAATACGGGTATATATATATGTATATACCCTCATATGTATGTGTGACATTGTGCATAATAGAGAGCTCGGCATATATATATATATGGGTAGGTAGTCATTCCCCCACCCCTGCATTTCTGCAACTTTGCTTTTATATTCATGGATTCTGCTACCTGGTTTCGAAACTAGTGTCTGTTTCGAAACATATCCGTAGGAGGCCCCAACCCGACCCATTGACCCATTAACCCAATCATTTGCCCAACCCATTAACCCATTAACCCAATCATTTGCCCAACCCATTAACCCATTAACCCAATCATTCTGGCCAAATGAAATTGCCTTAACCCATTAACCCATTAACCCAATCAGTCGCCCAACCCATTAACCCATTAACCCAATCATTTGCCCAACCCATTAACCCATTAACCCAATCATTCTGGCCAAATGAAATTTAACCCATTAACCCATTAACCCATTAACCCAATCATTTGCCCAACCCATTAACCCATTAACCCAATCATTCTGGCCAAATGGATTTGGCTTAACCCATTAACCCATTAACCCATTGACCCAATCATTTGCCCAACCCATTAACCCATTAACCCAATGATTTGCCCAAGTGGGACTGGACTCTACTCCCAAGTTCAGTTGGCCAGATTGATTGGGTTAATGGGTAAATGGGTTAAGGCAATTTCATTTGGCCAGAATGATTGGGTTAATGGGTTAATGGGTTGGGCAACTGATTGGGTTAATGGGTTAATGGGTTGGGCGACTGATTGGGTTAATGGGTTAATGGGTTATGGCAATTTCATTTGGCCAGAATGATTGGGTTAATGGGTTAATGGGTTGGGCAAATGATTGGGTGAATGGGTTAATGGGTTAATGGGTTAAGGCAATTTCATTTGGCCAGAATGATTGGGTTAGTGGGTTAATGGGTTATGGCAATTTCATTTGGCCAGAATGATTGGGTTAATGGGTTAATGGGTTAAGGAAATTTCATGTTGGCCAGAATGATTGGGTCAATGGGTTAATGGATTGGGCAACTGATTGGGTTAATGGGTTAAGGCAATTTCATTTGGCCAGAATGATCGGGTTAATGGGTTAATGGGTTAATGGGTTAACGGGTTAACGGGTTAATGGGTTAATGGGTTAACGGGTTAAGGCAAGTTCATTTGGCCAGAATGATTGGGTTAATGGGTTAATGGGTCAATGGGTCAACGGGTCAATGTTTTAATGGGTTACATACTGGGTTGGGGCCGTGGCAGGCGCGTGTTTCGAAACATACGCTGTGTTTCGAAACTCACGCCTAGCTATAGCCCGCTACAGGCTAAATGTTACGTAAACTGACAGTTGTTCCAAGCAGAGCGAGCTATGTATATATATATATATATAAGAGTATGATCAGGCCTCTGGCATTACGAGTGTGAGAACTGACAGCACAACAAACTGATGCCCAGTTCGCTTCACCAAGTTGTCAAGAGTCAAAGCACCGAAAGCCTTAAGGATCAGTAATTCATGACCTATTCCATTAGATCATATTGAAGTATGTTGTCTTGTTTTACATATGGTTCAAAATATACTTTTCTCCCTATCCCACAGTGGCTGAAGATTTTGCAAATGCATACGACTGTGTGGTACTATGTAGCATCTATATGCTTTCAACTATATACGAAACCGAACTGGTATCTACTGTAGCCTATGCTGTCGGCTCTAGGCTAGACTACAGACCGATATTGCAGATTATACTATACACCATAATACTATACTACAGACTATATTGCAGACTATACTATAAACCATAGGCGTTAGTGTACAATGTACTTGTTCTGCACGAAAGACTATTCCATGCGCTCGAGGAGACACATAATACATACCATGTCATGTACTATGCTCTCTAGTATACGCTATTTTCTAGGCAGTATACTACATTGTGATCTACACTAAACTTTTACAGTTCACTATACTCTTCTTTCCTACACTATGCTTTACTATACAGGTATCTTATGCGTAATTTTGTTACAAGTTGCATTCTACATAGTTGTTATCATACATAAGCCCAAGAAATGATATCCTACCATGCTGTGCGGCATATGTTAGTCTGCTACTGATACTATATTCTTCCAAACATTGTGTTGTACCATGTTTTGATGCATGGGTTATTTTGAGTTAGACACAGATCATAATGGGCTATACAACATGAGAGTATATTACATGTGGTACCAAAGGCTTGGTTATATTAGGTCATCTCACCCTATACCGCGTCGTATCTATGTTAAACATCTGGGTATGATTCAGTATTTCACATTATTTTTCATTTGCAAAATACTTGATGTAACGGCTGATGCTATACACTGGAATAGAATCGTATAGTACCATATAACGTAGCCCATGATAGAACATGTTATGCTCCAATACAGCACGACTTAAGTTGGCATGGTACAGTAAACATTTTGATGTGATGTAACCTGAAAAGAAAAAGTATCTGACAACCAGATGCATGCTCTATGTGACACAATACAGTCTACGACCATCAGATATAGCGTGGCGAATGCCATTCGGAAAAAAGCAGTATTCTATCATGCTAGAGTACATTCTGTCTTATATCATTGTGTCGCACGAAATACTGCACATCTCCTAGATATTGTATGTTATATACTCTGAACCGTGTATGTGCCATAGTTTCTGCTATGTGATTTGAAATATATCGGTTTATAATTATACCATACTTCGTGGTATGGGGCATCTTATGCGTAATTTTGTTAGAACCGTGTATGTGCCATATTTTCTCTCATGTGTTTTGAAATATATGGGTTTATAATTATACCGTACTTCGCGGTATGGGGCATGACTGCGCACCGTTCGCACTGTATTGTATTGGGCGCAATACCGAAGATGCTGAAGTGTAGGGGTGGGGGAATGACCACGCGCCCATATATATATTATATGCATATATTAAATAAAGTGCCTTACATTAATCGACAAATGTCGACTTCTCACTATTCATACATAGTTACATACACATATCAGTGTGTGGAGCATGCTTCTAGATGAAGTTCAAACTTCTGATCTATAAGTGATATTTTATTTGATTGTATTCCTATTATTATCACCAACCATGCCTTTTGCATTAATACTCTTATCGATACATTTTACGATAATAACCGAATATTCAATCCAAATATAGACAACAATAGCACTAGATATACAAAACTTTTCAATACACACCAAACCGATATTCTATAGATTACCAGCAACAATTGCGTTGTAAAGTGGCACATAAATGTATTTATCATATTTTAATTACAGTCATAGAAGAATAATCGGAATATAGAAAGCATATTGGATTACCAGCAACAAATGCGTAGTAAAGTGGCACATACATGTATTTATCATATTTTATTTATAGTCATATTCAGAAGAATAATCGAAATATAGAAAGCATATTGGTATGTGGACAAGCTAAACATATAAATCAATGAACAAATCCTCTCACAAGAACGAAATATAATTTAACATACAAGCATAATATGATCTTTAAGCTTATAAAGTTGATGGCCAATACAATATATAGATATGCACCCATTTAGGAAAGCCTAGGTCTTCCAAATAATTGATTTCATATAGAGATTTATATACAATAAGATAACATATAATCAAGATTATGAAAATCGACAATAACGAACCAGTATCGTAATAACGAACATGAGATTAAAGATGAAATTTCTAGTATCCAATTACGATATTTAAAATTAGCAAATATTTTTTCTTATACAATAACGTTATGATAAACAAATAAAAATTATACAAACGAATGAAATAAGCTAGATTCACTAATTATGCCTTCAGTTTTTACTTACGAAAGAAAACAAGGTCTCGCATAGAACAGTACTAGTATTTTATTTTTTATATCAACACAGTTTACACATGCATTTCAACAATAGGTACTCATACATATTCACGTATATATATATATATAGCACACATGCATACTTACATATTTCCCACGCACAGGTATCTATACACATCCAAGTTTTCTAGTATACTAAGAAGAGCCTATGTGAGATTAAAACAAGATTGAATAACTATACCAATTTACAACAATATAATCACCAGTACTATACACGTCATCTTTGTTTTGTTAGAAAAATAATCACAAAAAGTATCGACGAATCGGTATCTACCTATATATTTCAGAGACCCATTTAATAGTCCTCGTATTAACACTAAAAATGGTAGTTACTGTAAAACAAGCGGAGTTCGACAACTAATTGATCGCTATATCACGCAGGCGCCGAGTAGCCTACCAGAATGACGAAGGCATAATTAACGAATCTAGCTTATTTCATTTGTTTGTATATTTATTTATCTGTTTATCATAACGTTATTGTATAAGAAAAGTATTTGCTAATTTTAAATATCGTAATTGGATACTAATAGAAATTTTATCTTTAATCTCATGTTCGTTATTACGATACTGGTTCGTTATTGTCGATGTTCATAACCTTGATTATATGTTATCTAATTGTATATAAGTCTCTATATGAAGTCAAGCAGGGATACCCAAATAGCAATCCATATAGAACTATGTAGTGTTTGCTTGTGTGTGTACGATATGAAGTCTGCACTCAAGGTGACGTCGCTGTAGTTTTGATGCGCCTCGCATACCCACAAAACTTCTCATCATCCTGAGAACAACAAGTGCTGATGTGCAAGTGCGGTATTTCGCACTGCTATCTAGTCGTATCGTAGGCCATGCTACGTTATGTCCCTGAGAGTGCGCATCTGCCGTGATTTACGCGCGAGTCTTTCGAAAAAATAAAAAAAAACCCAAAAAACCAAAAAAAACAAAAAAACCAAAAAAACAAAAAAAAAAAATTATCAGAGACTCCTGGACTGAGGTGTCCATGGCCGGAGAGTGTCAGATCTTTGGTTTTTTGGTTTTCATGGTTTTTTTGGTTTTCATGTTTTTTTGGTTTTTATGGTTTGTTTGGTTTTTATGTTTTTTTGGTTTTTATGGTTTTTTGGTTTTTATGGTTTTTTTGGTGTTTATGTTTTCTTTTTTGTTTTTTTTTGTTTTTTGGTTTTTATGGTTTTTTGGTTTTTATGGTTTTTTGGTTTTTATGGTTTGTTGGTTTTGCGTAAATCACGGCAGATGTGCACTCCCAGATGACCGACAGCGTGACATTCTGCTCTGTTGCTGACCAGGCTCAAGGGCTGACGAGCATCTGCCCAAAGCTCAGAAAGCTCGTGTTATGGGAAGCCTTTGCTGCTGGCGATGAGCAGCTGTGCGTGAGAGTCGAAAAGTCCGTTTTGCAAATCACTGGGAGTTCTTGTGCATGATCATCCGTTGTGCAAGCTCCATGCTACACGACAAGTGCGTGGCTTCTACCTTTCCAAGACGAACGGCCACGGAAACCTTGCCCTTCCGAACCTTTGAGTTTTCATGCAAAAGGTAGGAGCAGCTTCAAGCGGCCGCGTGCTGCTGGGTTTGCTTGTGTTCTCCATCCCAAGAACATGGTGTTTGCTTGCACGGGCCGTCTCAAGGATCAGCCAACCGTACCTTTCCATATTCCTCATCCGGAACGAGCCATAGCATTGCCCCGGGAACAGAAACATTTAACAAGTATCGCAGCATCATCTTCATCCTCGACTCCTCGACTTGCCGGTTTGAAGTGTTAAGTTGCGAGGATGGTATGGTGCTGGAGACTGGTTGGAGCTTCCTTGCTCCTAGTCTTCTGCACTTCTGCAAATGGCAGTTGCGACATGGATGCTGGCCGGAGGAATTCGAGCGCATGTCACAATGTTTTCGCTGACGAGAATTCCTTCGTGCAGAGTTGGAAGCGCTCAGATCGCGTTCCAGCTGACCAGCACGCCTGGCTACCAACGTCAGGGCTGCAGCTGAAGACGATGTTGTGGGCGCCGGTCATGTGGCTGGTGGTGCTGGTTCCGCTTGCCGTGATGCTGTGCATGGCAAGCAAGCCAGAAAAGGGTGCTACAGAAGCCCTGCTAAAGCAGGGCCGAAACCAGGCGGAGCGAAGCGATTTGATGGGGCAAAGGGGGTCGGGGCCGTACCACCTGTCGTTGCGGGACAGGAATTCAGAAACTTCGAGATGGAAGCGAGCGGCTCCGGCAAGGAGAACCGAGTCAGATCCAAGAGCCCTTTAAAACCACGGGGTTTTGTTTCGCGTTTTGATCAGGATATGCATCTCGACGTCGCTGGTCTCCGGAAGATCTGGCTGCGTGAAGTTCAGAGGCGCCAGCCCGCACAAAACGAGACCGACTACTCTCACTTGTCTGCAGCTTGCCGTATGAGGCAGGGCCAGCAGGGGGCCAGCTTGATCAAGGTTCGAGCGAGGAAGCGGACGTGATTCCGAAGTCTGAACAGACTTGGCAGGTCTTGTTGAAGCACTGCCCGGCACTTTCAGCCTGCTGTGTGACGCTGTTGCAGGGCCTCTAGGCCTAGGCGTTACTGGCTGGCTGAGGCATCTCCGAAAGTTGGATGGCGAATGTTTATGGCAAAGAGCTGAGTCTGAGTGTAGAAATCCGAGCAGCGGCCTCCAAGATTTTACGCATCTTCACCGAGGCACCTTCCTCGGGGCTCTGGCTTTTCTTTGCAGTTTGTCTCTCTCCATCGCTCTTGGGCAGCTGCCGGAGCCCTGGCGCCCGCTGTTTCTGCTGGCTGCGTGGGAACTGTTCAGTCCTTGCAGGCTTGCTGGTATCCGACGGCGCCGACCTCAACAACCCCTCTGGGGTTGAGAAAGCCTGCCAGAAGTTGCCCTGTGCAGGGCGTCGCCATCCTCCGAGAGCTTCGATGGTGGACCGCCTACTTTGGTCAAGGGTCTTTGCATCCCATGTCGTGAAGACATATATGTGGACAAACCGTCAGCATGCACACAGCACATGGAAGGACTTGGCTCAGCGCACAGGTTTCTACACAGCAGAAAGTTTGAACTGTGGCAACGTCAATGTCTTCCAAGACGGGGGGGGCTTTGGTGTGATTTCTTCGCAATCGCGCTTAAGCAGCGCAGGGCCCGTGGCTGGTTTCCGGCCCGAGCCGTGTTTAAAGAAGCGACAGGACCAACAGCTGACGGAAGCGGCAGCTAAGTATCAAGATCGAAGGAGCAATGGGCTTCCATGTGCAGACTGGACTAGAATCTAAACCCTGAGCCTATGTGCCATGTGCGTTCTCGTTCCGGTTCCGGTGTTGGGTATTGTTAGCATGGAGCATCACCTACGCGGGCCTACTCCTGCTCAGCGAACTCCATGTTGCCATGCTGCTGCACTATAGCGAAGAATCGCCATAGATATCCCGGTTATCTGAGGGTGGACGATCGTCTTGGCCTGTGCACTTCTGCCTTGTGTTGTGGGCTTCTTGGAAGCGGAGAGCTGCACAAGGACCCCTTGAGTGACCGGGGGTGCCTCTGCCTCAGACGCATTTCGAAGCTTCCCCTCTCTTGAGGAATGCCCGCTTCAGCGCCCGGAGCAGCGCGGCTCCGGCCTCAGCGGCCCAGCGGCCCGGCAGCGGCCGGGCGGCCCGGGCGGCCGCAAGGAAGCTCCTGAGCTCCGAACCCATTTCCGCCGAGGCCTTGATGGGCCTCTTGGGTGCCAAAGCGCAGCAACTCCCGGCGACCAAGGCAGCCTGGCTGTGGTCAGTTTTCTCTCTCTTTCGCGTTCTCAACGCAGGCTGGGATGGATCCGCTTGCATCCCTGGGTGGCATCGAAGGGGCAATACGAGTTTCCGACCAAATCGGAGAGGCATCGCGACAGCGTTTCATTTCACTTGATCCCAAGACTCTCTGTACGGGTCTGTTCCAGACGAGTTCTTGGTGCAAAGCTCCAAGGCCGTGCCTTGCCTTTGGCGCGCTGCTATGGCTTGTGCACAGGTGGGCATTGGGTGTAAATGGTGACAGAAGGGAGCGCGGGCACAAAGCAGGCGACCGTGCTTCTGGCGTGGTCGCGAGCTCGGGTACCCACTACATAGCTACTCCAGCGTTGCTGCATGGTCTGCATTGTAGCTCCGAACCGGGGATGTTTGGCCGATGCGTTCAGACCATCATACACAGACGAGCTAGGTACCCCTTCCCAAACTTCCAGAAGGATGCCTTGTCGCCGTTCCAAGGCTGTGGACACGGTTCGGCGCTTTGGTTTGCCTCGCACCGCTAGGCCCTTCTTCCGGCTTTCCTTCTCCTCCCTTCCTGCGTTTTGCTTGTGTCTGCTTTCTTCATTTGTTCGTCTCTCTCTCTCTCTCTCTCTCTCTATTTGTGGTGCGGATTTCTTGGAGGCTTTGTCCCGCTTCTCGTCGTGACTGCGTGCCGACTGCACGGCTTGGCCGGAAGCCTGCAGGAGGTTCAAACACCAAAGCTTTCAGAGCCCTCGCTGGGAGGTGGAGGCTTACGTCTCCTACGAGACTGCCGCCCAGCTTCCTGGCTTGCAAGCTTGCAACAAAAACCCAGCAGTTGCAAGATGTCACATGCAGCCATGCATCTCTGTAACTCCAGGCTTCGGCAAGACTTTGTCAGTGCCGCCGAGCTCAGAGTCTTTCTCCACAGTGCGTGTTGAACGCTGCGTCTATGCATTCCCGACGCGCTCGCGAGAACTTGCGTCCTGGCTTAGGACGCCCAGTCCAAGCACGGCTTGCCCCAACTGCCGACTCAGGAGTGCTTCCTCAGCCCCGAGCGAAGCCTTTCAACGTGACTCATGATCGTTGTTCGTGCCAGAATTTCTTGGAGCGTGCACAGCGTCTTCGGCGTGAGGCACGGGATGCATGGGAGCTGAATGCTTTCCCGGCGGATGATCCTGAGCTTGGTCCCATCAGGAGTTGGACTTCTTGTGGGTGATGCACAATGTGAGCGGGGTTCTTTGCTCTTGTGCTTTCTGATTCTGCTGCTCGCGGATCAACTGCTGGCCGCATGAAGGCTACCAGGTAGCTTTGTTGGCAGCGCGCTGGCCACAACTGGTTGCAGGGATCCCAGCTACTCGATTTGGTCTGGGGCAAGTGAGACCATGCTTGCTGAAACCCAGAGGCCCTCGGGTGCATCGTGACGATTTCAATCCTGGCCCCTGGACAGCCAGAGGTCCGATGGGAAGCTTGGGTCCTGGGTCCTCAGGGCTTCGGTGCGTTGACTCTGTGGCCAGGTCCTGCTTCCTCTGTTTCTACAAGTGCACTGTTTGCTGCGACAGCTGCAGGGATCTCAGCTTCTTACAGTCGGCCAGTGGCAGTTCTGGTTCCTTGCGACAGGAGGCCTAGAGGGCTCTCTAGGAACGGAAGAAGATGCAGCTTGAAGGTCAGTATGCAGCAGTTCCATTACGAAGCTCGGCACTGCCAAGCCTGCCTTGGCTCGAGTGGAGGCCGGGCCGCGCCGTGCCGTGCGCCGCGTCCGCCTGACCTGCTCAGACACGGCTCCTTTCGAGGCCTTCCTCTGCCGCCCCGAGCTGGACTCGGAAGCGAGGCCCCAGGACCTGCAACCGGTGCTTCCGCAAACATGCAAAGATGTCACCATGATGTCACATCGGAGAGGACCCCGGGCTCGGGCTGTGCTTGCATCTCACTGGGAGCCGTCAGCTGAGTGCAACGATCGGGGCGAACGCTGTCCCCAAAGTCCAGGCGTGGCGCCTTCCCTGCCTGTGGCCCCGAGGTTTCGCGTGGGAAGACAGCGAGATCGAGTCATTGCAGCTTGATGGCAGCCGGCGCATAGAAAAAACACGCTGCTGACACATCGGGCACTGAGACACGGTTCGAGCGTGATAAGGCCAGTCTTGGTCGACTTGGACTTGAAGGCACCCGGGCACCCCGCTCCCGTCTTGAAGTGCCGTGCCGTCGGGACTCACGCGGCCGCGCTGCAGGTGCCCGCTGCTTCGCTCCTGGCTGTCTTGGGCACCTCGGGGGTCCCTGCACTCAGTGGGCTCCCACTCAGCCTGAAAGGCAGAGACGCGCTCCTGCTTTGCTCATGGGAGGCAGGAAAGACGTCTTTGTTGTACGCAGCTGCTGGAGCACTTCGCCCGCTGACAGATGCCTGCGTCTGCAGGCGTGGAGCCGCGTTTGACAGCCGCAGAATCTGTGTGTGTTTTGATCTGTGCAGGACACCCTCCGCTCTGCTACTCCCTTCGAAGCCTTGGATTTTTCCAGGATCATTGTCCCGAGCCTACTTTGCACGTTGAGATTGCTTAAGAAAGTCGACATAATTTACGAAGTGTTCGCCTTACCAGCTTCCGCTTCGTCAGGCAAGACAACATTCTGTGTGGCAGATGCTTAGAGCTGGACCGCTACCAGACGATTGTCAAGGCAGGGATGGTGTTCACGATGCGGTGCTTTGGCCCCTCCCCCTTTTGGAGCTCACTCGTACCGCGGTCTCGACTGCTGCTTGCGGGAACGCCGTCACCCCGAGACCGAAACTCACGTTAGGATGTCACCAGCGTCGCAACGTCTGCTTTGGGCCCGAACTGTCCCCAACGCACTTGCGGCAAGATCCACGCTTCGTGCTTCTTGGCAACATGTATGTCAACGGATTGGATGGCTCAGGGATTCGTCACGCGTGAAAACGTGCCGACCCTGCCGCCCGTCCCTCCTCTTGCACATTGAACAATCCTGCTGCAGACTACAGACATGCAGGAGCCGCGAGCCCATGGTGCTGGTTAAATGATTTGGGACTGCGGTGGTGTCCCCCAGCTACCATTACCCCACAGAGACGCATGAGGGCAGGGGTGTGTAACCTGGGAACAGAGCAGAGAAGGGAGCTGCTCGGGAAGGATGTGCACACATTGGGTCGCCTTTGCAGGCGATGGGTCTTGAAGCGCTTTGTCAAGGCTCGTGCTGTTTGTGCAACCTCTCTGTGTGCCTTTCGTGCAACATCTCACAGCATGCAGACAACGATCTGGACTCTTCAGACACAGCCAAAGTTGCTCTGGCCCGTGCTGCTTACGGTCGAGAGGCGCCGGGGCTGAAGCGCAGGTCTCTGCAGTCGCTTGAACGATTGGGAGGAGCTGGTTCTCATGGACGATCCTTTCAATGGAATGGCGGCTGCAGATGCAGAGAGCATCATCCGCGAGGTGACGTGACTTGTTCGGGACTTATACAATTGATCTCGAGAGCTGGCACTCGACAGGTTCTGCAGGGTCCGCTCTTTGCCGGGCGATGCTGCATCGTGGCCTTCAGCAGCAACACGGCTCAGCTTTCTGAAGGCTGGAGCGCCGCAAAGCCTGACGGCACTTTAAGCCTTCGTGAGGCCGTTTGAGTGGGAGAGCTTCCCCCGGCAGGCTTTTCCGCCATCATCTTGGAGGGTGGCGCCGTGGCAGTGCGGAGCCTACTTCGGCCACAATAGATCCTTGTAGGATCCCTGCTGCTTTATCCTGGCTTTCGGGGGAGTCCATATCCGCCCCCCGAGGATTTCAGCCACGACTGATAGACCATTTCAGCCGACATCAATCATTTTCTACAACCCGACTGTGAGTTCCAGTTCGGAACTAGAGGGCTACACAGCCCCCATCTCACGCCCACATCTACGAATGTAGAGCTGGCCAGCGCCCACCTGCAGAATCCATCTTGAGTAGGACAGTGGTCTCGTAGCGCCCGTCTTTAGAGCCTCCTGCACTTGCAGGCTGCGGGGAGAGCCCTGGACTTGTCTGCAAAAGTGGCGTGCGGCTGGGCTCCGAGTCCTACGCCTTCTTGCGCCCGCTTAGAGCGCCCTCTAAAAGGCGGCAAGCTGGAGCAGAGATCGGAGAAGGAGGGCCGGGACTCGGACCAGGGGGACTCTGAGAAGCGCATGGTTCCGGCGGCGGGCGTCTTTGGGGCGCTGGCCTTCCTGAGACTGGCGGGAAGAGGACGAGTCGCATGCGTTTATTTGCTACTCCTGGTGGACCAAATTCTGCAGACTGGACTGGACTGGGTCCTGCTCGTCGCCGCTCTCCAAGTCAGTCAGAACAGAAGCTTCCTTTCTTTTAATTGGCAATTTGCAACTTGCTGGGTCAACCTGATGTTGAAAGTCGTCTTGGCGCGAGCTGCTGCCTCATGTTGTGCAGCTGCGGGTGAAGCGTTTCATCAGCAGTGGCTCAAGCGAGTGACAAAAGCCACCAATGCGTCAGCCCTCAATGTGGTGACGAGGGACATGAAAGTGGTTGACATTGGCCTTTCACATCAGGTCTGGGTTCTGTTTGCAATGCTTTGCAGCACGCTCGGATTGCTATGCTTGGTGCATGTCCGGCTGCCCCAACCAATATTTGGACTGCTCTTGGCCTTACCCGCTTACGTGACGGCGTGTTGGTGTCTCCTGAGAAGTTTCCGACAGCGCGCGGAGTTTCACAGGAAGCAGTGCGCCTGCAAATATTCTGTTTGCAAGCTGCTGCACGATTGCTTCACTCCTGGAATGGCAGCACGACTCATGGCGAAGGACGCTAAACCTGCTGCGTCACTACTTTTCCAGGTCTAGATGTAAAATGCAAAGCCCAGCTTGTCGTTAGCTTCGCGTAGGAGCCTTTCGTGCTGGAGGTGGAGGAAGGGGAAATCGCTTCTGCAGGGGCCTGGGTTGTTTTGTGTCTCCCGCGAGGAGAAGGCCCTGCAAGCTTACGCTCGTCAACATGTGGCGACCGGAGCGCCCTCGGCGTCCGGTCCTCAGAGCAACTTTGGCAGTGCATTGTTTTGAAGCTGGGCGGATGCAAGCCCGAGGTCCTTAATGGTGCAGCTGTCCCTCTGTCTCAGCGCTGTGCAGCTGGACGGCACTATGTGGCGATGCGGTGGTTCTCACAGTTCGGACCGCTTTCTTCCGTTTGAGAAGCTCCAGACAACAAGCATAATTGCTCCCAATCCAATCCCGATGTCGTCATACAGCTGCGAAGGTGGAGGTGCAGGCAAAGTGATGCTGAGAACCGATGAGGTATACCGTGGCGGCCGTGCTGACCATCTCGAACGGTGATGATGTGATGGAGGAGACCGGGCGGCTGCTTCGTCCTTCCAGGATGCTGTGAGCTGCTGCCTGTGAAGGTCGGTTTGACCTTGGCCCCGCTGGCCCTGTTGCTGTAGTGTCCTCAGACTCATACAGTAAGAGATGCAAAGATGGTCAAAGCGGGATCGCCAGCAAGGCACTTCCTTTTGCCCTGCGTCGATGCTCTAAATGGCTTCGAGGATCTGAGATGCCGATGTCTGGCGTGCTTGAGTGAAGGAATGTAAAGCTATCTCTCAGAGGACGTCGGCGCGGCTGCTGGTGGCCTCGTGCACGAGCTCGAGGAGCAAAGAGCGACTTTCACTACCTGAGCGCCGAGGAAGCCCTGGCCCTACACCTTCCTACTCTGCAGACTTTTTGCTTGTTGTGGCTGAGCTGCCTTCTGACTTGAGGCATGACGAGGCTGCGTTGCTTTGAGGGCGGAAAAGTTCTGGCCGACACGGCTTGAGCATGCAATCCAGCAAGAGTAGCTGAGATTAGCTGAGTAGCTGAGCTCTCCCGCCGATTCTTCGCTGGTTCGAGGCCGTTCGCGCATCGGTGTCTTAAGGAAGGATGTGGATCTGTGAGCATCTTCAGCATGACCCATCCATCTACAAGAAATTGTGCACCTGCAATATCTGTCGTGGTTGTTTAGAGATGTATAGTTTTCTAATGAGAGAAGCCCAACAAGCCTCCCTTCTACTGGTAGACTTTGAGAGTGAAGGCCCCTCGATGGAGTCCGGGCCCTGCTCGCCTAAGTTTGGCGGCGGGGAACGGGATGCAGATGCGCGCGAGCGGCCGCGACCAGCCACAAGTCAGGAGCAAAGGCCTCAGAAGGGCGGCGACGTCGTCGACATTTGCAACGGACGGCGTGGCTACGCCGTTGATCTCACCCAGTCACACTGCAAAGTGCGATTCTTGCGTCGGCAAGCCTGGAGTAAGCATTCCGAAGATGGCGATGGCAGCAAAGACGTGGCGGAGTCTCCTCAGATTCTGCCCCTGGAACACATCAGGCCATGGACACCTCAGTGGGATGAGACCTTGTTTTCCTGCGGTACACGGGCCTGCCTGGAACCGCATGCAGAGCCCAAGTCACGGCTCTCTCCGGTGCCCCTGCGAACTTCGGCTAACGCTCCGAGCAAGCTGTACCGTGCACCGCTGCTGTCAGTCAAAATGAGAAAGCAGGTCTTTCGAGAGGAACGCGAAACCGTGCGAGGCTTCCGAAGGACGGCAGAGACTGTTTGTGGCTCCATTGCCGCTGCATGGCGGCTTGTGTTGGACAAGAAGCGGGCTGGACGTATCAAGTTTACTGATCTTGTGCGTGGCGGACGCCAGATGGGATTTTTAGGGAATTACCGACACCTTTGGCAAGAGCTGACAATGCACAGGTCGTTCCACAGTCACTGGATAGGACTAGGAGATATAGATCCTCAGGCAGCAAAGCTCCTGCAAGAGTTCTGTGACGTGTTTGAGCGTCGCGAGCTCACTCTGGAGGATCTTTGGGAGAAACATCTGAAAGGAGAGGGAGATCAGAGATGTTCGCACAGAGAGTTCATGACCGCAATGGAAAAGTTGGGCTTTTCCAAAAAGAAAAGCCAAGCATTCTTTCAGTTGCTTGATTATGGCAACCAAAACGACTTATCCATCGACGAACTGGAGCTCTTGGACCTGCAGCACCGAAGTTCGAGTGTACATCCCGCTATGCCGAACGTCCGAGAGCGTGGTAGGGAGCAGGATGCTGCTGCGAAGAAGGAGGCGCTGGGGGACTTCTATGCTTTCCTCTCCCGAAAGTTTCGCACACTTGTGGCGGCCTGGCGTCAAGGCTTGGATGCCGATGCTGATGGACGCCTAAGATTTCCTGAGTTCTGCAACGCCTGCAAGAGGCTAGGGTACAGGGGCAGGCTGAAGACCGTGTGGAGAGCATTGGACACCAACAACGTCGGATACCTGACACTTGGTCACATAGATCGGGTTGCCGAGGAGGGTTTGGATGACTTCCGCTCTTTCCTCGAGGATAACTTCCGCACGCTGGACGATGCGTGGGAGAGAGTTTTCGACAGTGACAAGTCTGGGCGATGTAATGAGAGCCACTTCGTGGATTCTTGCAAGAAGCTGAGATATCCCGGCAACGCGCCCCGCGTCTTCAAGTGGCTGGTTGCAGGAAGACTTGAGAACTCGGATGTCGGTGGTGTTAGGCGGGATTTGTACATAGACGACTTTGACATTTTGGGACTGCGTCGGCGTTCAGAAACTCTGAACCCCACAGCCGAGCAGCGTGTCCTGGAGCGCCAAGCGAAGGATCGGGCCGAAGCAGAGGCAATGCTTGGCAGGTTTAAGCTTTTCTTGAACCAGAGATTTGGCAACTTGGTGAGGGCATGGCGACAAAGTCTGGACTTGAATAGAAGCGGCACGGTTCATTTTACAGATTTCTGCCAAGCTTGCCGCCAGATGGGCTTTCAAGGCGGGCGTGTAAACATGCCTGGAGTGGTAGCAATCTCTGTATCGTCCGGGCATAGAGTTAGGTCATCAGTTGGCATTTTGTCCCATGAGGCAACCTGAAAGCCTTGTGGCTCTCCTTGGATTCCGCCGACAAGGGGGAAGTTTGCCTGGACGACCTGGACCCCGATGCGGTGACCTGCCTGTTGGATTTCACTCGCCTCCTTCGGATCTTCTTCGACGACTTGGACTCGAGCTGGTTCGCAGTCCTGGACCCCGAGTCATCGGGACGGTGCACGATGGATGAGTTCGAGCGGGCCTGCAAGGTTCTGGGCTACATCCGTGATGCAAAGCAACTCCAACGGTTCCTTGACATCTGCAACAATGGGGTCATCACTATTGATGAGCTCGAGGCCGTCGGAACTCCGGAACTCTTCGTTTGTGACGTTAGACCCGTTAGCAGTTAGCATCATGCGGCAGGTGCTTGGCCTTCCCAGGGGATCCGTGGAGGAGGCGGGGAGCCAGGGGAGCCCCTTGAACAGGGCAATGCGTTTCTTGCATATGTGTATGTAACGTCCGTTCGCCCGTCGGTCCGTCAGTCTGTTACGTATGTATTACATATGACCTACCGATGTATGTTTGTTGCATGTGTTCATGGATGGTTGCATGTACGTATGCACTGCACGTGACGCCTCAGAGCCTGACGAAAACACATATGGGTCGATGATCAGGGGCTACAGTATCACGCATGCGACGCCAGCCGCTCTTGTATGCAATGCACTTCAGGGCCCGAACATTCAAAAAGAGCTTGAACCAATCGACAATGAAATTCATATGTTTCCATCATATAAAAATCGATTTTGAAAATCAGCTTGGAAGATGACAGATCCCGTGTTGCATATGAGGGAACGATGTCTCAATACTCCGGGAAGTTGAATGGACTACGCCTTCTCCACCGTGTGTCCATGCATGAGTACATATTACTAATAGTCTGAATATCCAGATCAAGATTAATAATCTATATACTACACTCTTAATATCGATGTTAACAGATGTGTATTTATAGTTTGACTATATGTAGATATGTATTCTCTCTCTCTATCTATCTATCTATCTCCCTATCTCTCTCTATCTCTCTCTCTATATATGTACATATGGATCTATATGTATATATGTATACATATAAATATATATGTACACATACATATACATAGATATATATATATATATACAGATACATATACATATTTCCATATGTATGTACAGACACACACACACACACACATGCAGAGAGACATACACCATGTCCCCGCGAACGCATGTAGGCGCAGGCCAGGGCCAAGGCCTGAAGCCCGGCTAAGTTCAGCGCAAGTCAGGCACTTGCCATCGTGACGGCACTGAGGTTCAGCCAAGTGAAGCCCGGGAGGAACTCGACAGGATTCTCCAGGAGCGGCAGGATTGGGTAGAAGGGCTCCACCAGAAGGGCTCCACCCTGTTGTACAGAAAGCTTGTACTGGTGGGTTCTTCCTTTCCATCACAATAAAGCCTTGATGTCCTTGGCCTTCTCCGAAATTCTCACGATGTCCAAGCTCCGCGAGGCTAGATTCGGTCCGAGTGCAGCGCAGGGTTGGCAGGAGGCCAAGTTTGCGAAAACGGGTTGGGTTGGAGTCACAGAAGCGAGTCTTTGAGTCCTGCTGCCAAGGCGCCAAGGGCTCTGTGCAGGGCCACTGGAGCAGCAATGGACCGAAGAAATGAATGTGGAGGACCCATGGGCTTGCGGTGAATCGATATTGAATAACAGTTTATTTGATGTTAGGAATGAAGTGAGGTCAGGGCAGGAACGGATCATTGCCATGATGGCCGTTGCGCTGCCACTGTTTTTTGCAAGGAGTTCTGCAACCGTTGTCGTAAGCTCGGTTTCCAGGCACCTTTCATCCTTGTGATGCTGCTTCCAATGACAAGCCGCCTGGAAGCCAGGGAAATCTCCTTGCGTTGTGGGCGCAAGTGCACGGAGCAGGTCCCTGCCTCTCGTCATGCGACTACTGTTCTGTGCATGATCAGATGACAGCCTTCGCGACCCGAGATCCGCACAATTTGCAGCCTTTCTTGCTCGAGCGAGTGCTGCATTCTGTCATGTCGCTCAGCATAGCTCCGCTCGCGTTGCCTCCCACAGCTACCCTGCCGGCATCCTTGCAGGCATGCAGTACCTGTCAGAGACAAAGCGCTCGGCTGTCTGATAGGAGTGGTCACTCGTGGCTGGGTCTTTCTCTCGGGGGCCTTGTGTTGGGCTTTGCGTCCAGCAGAGGGAAGCCGCTAGCCAAGTCTGTGCGCTCAGCCAGCCAGGCCCAGGCCAAGCCCGGCTTTGTGCAAGGGCTTTCAGTCAGTTCATCGAGGGAGCTCAAGTGCAAATTGCAAGCTGTTCCGACGGAGAAGCCATCCAGAACGCGACTTGACTTTGACTGCACGAGTTTGTTTTGTTGGGTCTCTTGCCGTCTCGGTAGTACAGGGGCTTTGCCAGACCTGACGAGCAGACAAGGACACTCTTCACGAAAGCTGGGGCGGACGGAGTGTCGCTGGGCGACTGCCCCTTCTCGCACTCAGTTCAGATGGCACTGAAGATGAAGGGCGTTGACTACGATGTGGTTCCTTGTACAGAGGCAACCAAGCCTGCTTGGCTAGTGAGCGAAGTAGACGGCCAGATGCCGTGCGTCGTCCACGAGGGTGTGCCTCATGTGGACACCAAGCAGATTCTGGGATGGATCGAGAATCAGTTCCCAGGACCTTCCCTCGCAGTACCCGAAGAGTACGTGAGTGTGGTAGACAGGTCGCAGATCTTTCCCGAGATTGCAGCCTATACAAAGAACACGGACAGCAGCAAGGATGATGAGCTCAAGCTCAACCTGCAGATGGCCTTGACGCGACTGCGGACCCACTTGTTCTCTCTCCCTGTGGACACGAGGTTTCTGGCCGGAGATACACCTTCTCTGTTGGACTGTGATCTCCTGCCCAAGCTCTACGTACTTCAGAACGCAACGAAGCACTTCAAGGGCTACAGCCTGGATGACCTGATGGTGACAGATGACGTCCGGATGTACTACGAGAGAGCATCCGCACTGCCGCCCTTCGTCGACAGTTGCTATCCCCCAGACGTTTGTATCTCGGGCTGGCAGCAAGCTCGAGGTGGATGACATGGGTCTATTTTGCTCGTGCTACCGCATCGGAGGCATCATCAGGCACTTGGTCTACATCTTTCAATTCTTTGAAGCATTTTCCGATGTTCGCGCATGACACTTTTGAAGATCGTCAGCCAAAAAGAGCGGCCGCTGTAGCGCACAGGGCACAGAGAGGATCAGCGCGAAGGCTCCTCTTCGCTCTTTTTCGCTCTCTCTGTGTGCACTGTGTGGCCCCAGGTCTCGACCCCGAGCTCATGCAGGCGGCGAAGCAGAGCAGAGCAGAGTGCAGAGAGATGCAGAGAGCTGATTTCCGCCTCTGCCCAAAGTGGAGAGGAGAGAGGAGAGCCAGGAGAGGGTGAGAGGGTCAGCCTTTTTTGGTGTCCTGTTCAGGCGCACCAGTTGATGCTGATGGGTCGCAAGAGAGCTGGCAGAGCCCCCAGCTTCTCGTCTCTAGTGTTGCTCCTCTTGGTCTTCTGAATGTCTGGGAGGTATGCGCACCTCCACTGCAGAGAGGCCTTGTTGAGTGCCGGAAAGGGTCGCGTTCACCCGGCGGCTTGGCTCAGGCGGATCCGCCTGGCGGCATCTGATGGCGGTGCGTCAAGCCGCACCAGTCGCAGCCCTTGTTGATGGGTTCCGTCGAGATGGTTCGCGTCGATTGCTCACCAAGGCACCGTGCAGACCTCGACTCTGAACCTATTCGAGAAGCCCGTTCGTGACGGGGGCGAGACACAGGCAACGCGATGGACGCAATGATCGCAAGCGCAGAAGCACAGATGTGATGTGCCTGGAAGGTCAAGTTGCTGGGGCGTACGGTGCTCAGGTTGAGCTGCGTTGAACTCAAAGGATTTCTCAGCATTTGAGGCATTTCGCTCCTCGACTTCCTACCTGTTAGGAACTCAGGGGTCCCGCCGGGAATCCAGGCCACCAGGCCTGCAAGTGGCAGTGGTGTCACGTGCCGAGGCGCTGCACAAAGAGCTTCTCCAATTCCGGAAGAAGGCAATGGCAAAGCAGCATTCTCGGGTCCCTTGCAAGGGCCGAGAAGTCAAAGCCCTCGCCATTCGCAAGACTTGGCCTGTCCTCTAAGGTTCCATTCTGCAGAAGACCTATGGGCAGTTCTCTTGCAGGAGTCTGGTGCACCAGAAGCAGTAGGAGCAGCAGTACCTGTAGTAGCAACAGGAGTCGTGGCCAGAGAAAGAGTATGTTTCAGTTCAAGCGGATGCAACTCTGTCTCGCAGCTGAACTCGCTGATCCAAGTTGTGAGCACCAGAACCCGATTGCCTGGGCACCATCGCGCGGCGTCAAAGCTTGGAGTCGTCGTTGCTGCTGCTGTTGCTGCTGCTGTTTTTTGTTGGGGTTGGTGAGGTGGTAGACTCGTGTAGACCATCAGCTGACTCCGCTGCGCCAGGAGTCGCTGAAATCAGGTGATTCCCGGCTGAGGAAGGCGGCCTGTTCGTGCCTCTTCTTTCGGTCTGCGCGTCCCTTTCCGGTAGGTCGAATTTGCTCAAGCTGCCCGACGCGCGATTGGGCAGCTTGGCAATGCCTGGAAAGGGTCAGCGTTGGCATAGCAGTGCAGCAGTCGCTGCGAGGAGCAGGAGGGTATCCACCGAAGAAGCTAAAATTCTCGCTGAGCAAGCTGCGAGATTCGAATTGAATCCGACGTCCCCGATGCGGCCGCTAGCTTCAAGCTGTTCACCGCAGCTGGTAGGATCACCCACTTGAGGGAAAGCGCAAGAAGCTGTACTTTGACAGGATTGGTCACTGCAGTCTTTCGCGGGCAACTGACGAGGTAGACCGAGAGGCGACGCTTGTGCTTCGGTTCCTCAGTAGGTTGAGGCTATGTTACGCCGTTACACGTATGTAGGGACGTAAGGTTAGTGGTCCTAAACAGGGCCGATGTGGGCATGAAGGAGATGGACGCGGAGCTCCAGCCATGGCGACAGGCAGTTCAGCTTCAGCCCCGGCTTCGGGCAATCCGGGCAGTGGGGAGAAGTCGCACTTGTTCAACTTCACGGGGGTCTCTGCCAACAAGGCAGGTATGGGAGCTGACAGGAAGCTGGTTGCCGACTTCGTTTACGAGAAGAGCAAGAACTCTCAGTACACGCAACATCAGCTTGAGCTTGATGCAAAGCAGCAGGCGAGAGCGGAGGCGGTGGCGAAAGAGCTGCGCATTGCCGAAGCGAGAATGTCCGAAAGCGAGTTGCTATCGGAACGGAGGAAGATCGAAGCCGAGCTAGAAGGGCTTGAGAAGCATCGCGATCTTTCTCGAACCCACTGTGTTGTTGACATGGACATGTTCTATGCTGCAGTTGAAATTCGAGATCAGCCCAGCCTGGCATCAAAGCCCGTAGCTATCGGAGGATTGGGGATGATCTCCACCGCTAACTATGTGGCACGCTTGTACGGGGTCCGAGCTGCAATGCCAGGCTTTATCGCAGTTGAAATGGTGAAAAACCCAGCTGCCATTGGATCCAAGATGCCACCGGACGAGCTTGTTTTCATCACGCCAAACTTTGCGAAATACACGCAGGTGGCGATGGAAACAAGAGAGGTGTTCCGGCAGTACGATCCGCACTTCAAAGCCATGTCCCTGGACGAGGCGTACTTGGATCTGACAGATTACTTAGCTGCGCACGGGGTCAGCGCAGAGGCTGCGGTGCAAGAGATGCGCGATCGGGTCAAGGCGCGCACTGGCATTACGTGCTCGGCCGGCATCGGTCCAAATCGCATGGTTGCCAAAATAGCTTCGGATGAGAGAAAGCCTGACGGCCAATCGCAGGTTCTACCCACAAGGGAGGCCGTCTTGGAGTTCATGGACCGTCTGCCAGTTCGGAAACTCCCGGGTTGTGGGAAGGTGCTCGAGAACCAGATCTCGATCATGTTGGGCGTGCAAACTTGTGCTGAGCTTCGAGCTGCGGCTGCGCGTGTAAAACGCGCATTCCAGGGGAGAAAGACCTGCAGCTTTCTCCTGCGAGCCTGTCTTGGCCTCTCCTCTGATGAGCTGGCCGAGGAGGGGGGGGAGGTTGGCAACGTGGCCCGGAAGTCCCTGTCCTGCGAGCGCACCTTCCGCGCGGAATCGGAGCCCGCGGAGCTTCGCGGGCGCCTGCGCGATCTCTGCAGGCAAGTCAGCGAGGACGCACCGGATGAATGAAATGGATGAAGATGAAGAGCTGTAAAGGCCGAACAGAACAGGATAATCATATGGTACCCTGCGACAGTATGGAGCCCTAGAGTAAGAGACTATGTGTTGACTATCTAGTTCTTAGGATCTCTTAGGTTTCTGACCTCTTCGCCGCCCCAGGACATGGCGGCTTCGGTTCCACCTCTTGCGGGTCGAGTTGTGGCGCTGAAAACCAAGGCATCGAGCTTTGAGGTGCGGAATAAGCAGATCAGTCTGATTCAGCCCTTGGGCTTCAGTCCCAACTTTGGGAAAGAAGGAGAAGACGGCAGGGAGCATGCAGAGCAGGAGACTGCCCGGGTGACTCAGGAGCTTTACAAGTTGCTGGAGCCTGTTTTAGAAGAGCAGTTTCCCTGTCACCTGCGCCTCATGGGAGTCCGAGTGTCTTCTTTTAGAGACCAGCGCGCGACCTTGGACAAGGGACAGCAGTTGATCAGCTTCTTTCAAAGCAAAGGCTCGGAGCAGCCGGAGGGCTCACCTGCTGGGCTGGGGCCGGACACTTTGAACACCGGGATGCCGAAGCCGCAGGAGGCCAAGGCCAACGTGATTGACCTTGACAGTTCACAAGAGGATCAAAGAGAGAAATGCAGAGACCCTCGACCAGATGAAGGGACTGTCCAGAGCCAGAGCCAGTTGCCCAAAGGCTGCTTAAAGCGAGTGGTTGAAAGACTTGCCAGTCGCGCCAAAAGGATCCGCCTATCTGGTGTTTGTTGTCCGGTCTGTGGCGTGCGAGTGCCTGAAGATCAAGCGAATCGCCACGTCAACGCTCACTACGGGGACCAGTGAAGTGAGCGGCGGGAACGAGGCATCTGCCAGAAAAAGTCGATGCTTGTTGCACAGCAACTTTCCGATGCTCCAGCAGATCTAATGTCCAGCTTTGTTGCCGTGCTGAGGTTTACCGGTAGCGCAGACTTGGTGTTCGAGGCAAAGTGCTTGCAGATTCTTCCGTTTCTTCGAGACGACCTTGTCGAAGGCATGTGACATCGAGCAGCGACACTCCATTTCTCTGCAGGACGTGCAGAGTTACGGCATGCAGGCAGTAACAGACCGACTGCTGTTCCAACACTTCATGCACGCTGCCCTCTCGAAGGACTTCAACTTCCTACAGATTGGCGTCTCGTTTAGCAAGATTCTTCAGACTTGATCGCTGAGCCAGAAAAGCTGCCTTCGTTCTCAGGGTTGTCTAGGAGAGGGTGGCATCCAGCTGAGTTCTACCTATTTTTTCATTTCTCTCATCCCTGACACTCTTCGGCTCATGTGCGGCCCCGCCCGACCTACAGCCTGCGGGCGTAGTGGCAATGGCAGAGGCACAGCTGAAGTGAAGCCGGCTGTGTTCACAGGAGGTGTTCTCAACTTTCCCCTTTTCAGGACACGCACCTAAAATGCTGCAACATGCGACCTCCAGATAACCTCCCTCACCGCCCTCGAGCCAAGGACTGCCCGAGTTCCCCTGCACTCTTTTCCGCTGAGCTACCTTTGACCGCAGAGAGTCTGAAAGAGGACCGGAGACATGGTCTACTCCTGAAGGCGGTCACCGAACGCGTCGTCGAAGTGTACAGTACCTGCTCCTCCGAGTGAACTTTGGGATGTTTGCGGGATGTTCGGGAGTTGCACTGAGTGTGCTTTCGAAGAAGTCAGGCTCTGGAGAGTTCACCTACTCGCAGGGCTCGTCCTCCGGCTGCAGTTAAGAGATGACTGCTTTTGCACGTGGCGGACAAAGAGATGCGGAGAGCGTCTTCTTTGCATCGGCATGTTCAAGTCAACCGAGGAACCCCAAACGCACGCTCACCTGGCCGTGCGAAGGTGTACATAATTCAGGACTTGACAATGCGGAACATAATTACATTTGCCACTCAGATGACCAAAAGCTGTGCTTTGCTGTGCTGTTGGAGGTCATCAGACCTGTGTCTGTAAGTTGTGGGGCCATGTAGTAGGCGACGTACACCATGTTGTAGTCTGCTTTGACCCAAGGCCATGTTGGAGACAAAGTCGTCAACGACAGCCAGGAATTTGGAAAGACTTACGAGATTATCGAGAATCTGGGTGTTGGGCTTACTCTCTGAGACGAGGAGAGGAGAGAGATGAAAGGACATCAATCTACAGCGCGGAACATGGGGAGTTTTCACGTCAAGCGCAAGCTGCTGTAGGTCAGGGCAGCTTCGGCCAAGTGCTGAAGTGCCAAGTCGATGGTTCTCCGCATTGCGCTTAACATGTTTGGGAAAGCAGTGCGTTGCTCCTTGAGCGCTGCCGTCAAGGCCAGTTGCGCTGAAAATCAGCAAAAACAAGCCGGCCTATTTCAACCAGGCCAGCACCACAGTCGGACTGCGAGCATGTGCGTGCATGCGCGAGCATCCCGAGCCGCAGGGCTGCATCGAAGCCAATGTCTTGAAGAGACTAAATTGCTTCGACACGCGCCTCGGCCTGGCCCAAGCTTCGACTTCGACAGGTTCAAGCGATTCCTCACATCTTGCAAGGGTCAGTTTTTGTTTTTTTTTGGTGCATTGTCTCGCTGAAACCACCATTCGAGGCAGCACATCGTTCGAATGCTGGATTGTTTCGTTTTTCGGAAGCACCTCTGCATTGCCTTCGAGCTGTGTGGGCCCCAGCATGCCCGCATCGAATTTAACTTCTGCGCTGCTCGTTTCTGTGGCGAGGTTAAGCATGAACCTCTTGGAGTTCCTGAAATGGAACAAGTACCGCCGCGTGGCGATGCCCACGATCCAGACGGTCACGAAGCAGCTTCTGAAGGCGGGAGAGATCTTCCAGCAGCTACGCCAGCAAACCCAGGACGCACCTTACTTTTTGAAAGACAGTCGGGGGCCCAAAACCTGCAGTACCAAGTGGAGTGGGGAACCCAATGATGTTCATTACATACTCACTCTCCTTTTGAAAGCCGGGAACCCACCCACTACCCTGAACAACAGGGGACACCTTGCTCGTACAGCTGAGCCCATCCACACAAAAGGAGGGCTGCTCCCGCCTCAAACCCCGAGCAAAGCGAAGCAAAGAGAGAGGAGAGCGAGGGAGAGTGTAGGGGTAAAGCCCCTACACCATGGCCCTGACGAAAGAAAGAGAGAGAGAGAGAGAGAGAGCAAGCAAGAGAGAGAGAGAGAAAGAGACAGCGTCATATCGGGGAAGGGGGGGCCTTGGCCCGGGTCTGCTTGCAGACTCTACCCCTGAGAAGCGAAGCGAAGAAAGAGACACTCTGGACGTGCGCCTCTCTGCCTGTGCTGAAGAAGAAAGAGACACAAAAAGAGAGCTGCCAAGTTCGTCGGGGGACAGGTAACAAGGGAAGGTTACTCACACTCATCATGGTGGAGGTTTGCGGAGGAGCTGCCACCAGGAGTGGGACAGATGCGAGGGGGAGTCGAGGGGGTCAGCTTGCTGATCAGTGCTGCAGCCCGAGCAACTAAGAAGACAACACAACAGAGTGTGTGTTTGTGTGTGTGTGTGTGTGCAAAAGCAGTTTCACAACATTACACAAAAGGAGCAGGTCGAAGGTCTGAAACAGGGGATTGGGTCCCCGGGATGTGGAGCTCCTGGTTTCTGGCTAGCAATGACTCGTCGGGATCGGGTTGTTCCTGCCCATTTTAAAGCGCGCCCAGAGTGTTTTCGTAGGTTTTGCGTGACGTTGTGATTGTCAAGTCCAATTGTCCTGGCTGTTTTCGTTGCTTTTGTGCTTCTTTGGAGACTTTGAAGTACAATTTTTTGCATGTTGCAAGGCTTTGCAGTGCTTGCGGGATGCTGCGCTGATACACTGTGATCTCAAGCCTGAGCTGCCCGGCCGATTTCGCGGGTGCCGTCTGAGAGCTACGAGTAGCTTCTGCATTGCACATCGGTCGTTTTGAGGAATGTCATGGTGTGCACTCTCGATCCCATCAGGACCTGGCTTGCCCCTTCTGTTTGCATGTGGCCTCGAGCGCTGTTGTCCATCACCTTGGGCAGGATCAAGCTGATTGATTTCGGTTCGGCGTGTGCAGAGTTTCACATGATGCACACCTATATCCAGTCGCGGTTCTATCGGCGGGGCACTAAGAGTGTTTCACATGCTTTGGGACGTTATGCTGGGAGCTCCCACTTTCTCTCAAGGTCTCCCGAGGTGCTGTTGGGCCTGCCATACTCAAGTGCCATTGACCTGTGGTCTCCAAGCTGCATTTGTTGTTTTGCTGGTGGGCCCGAGCCGACATGAACGAAATGAGCCCCCCAAGGAGCTTGGGCTGCATCTGCGCGGAGCTGAACCTCGGGTTGCCGCTCTTCACAGGCCGTGCAGTGAGATGCCCTTGGTGAACCGTGGCTGTGCACGGTCCGATCCTGAGGGCAGTGCGAGTATGACCAGATTCGCAGCATCACCAAGCTGCTTGGCCTTCCGCCTGCAGAGATGCTCAGCATGGGCAGCAAGACGAAAAGGCCAGGGCTAGGGCACGACGACAGTCCCAGCAGGCGTGTACGTGGCATGTGCGCATGTGCAGATGTGCCGTGAAGCGAAAGAGGTACTTTCGCCGCGAGGAGTACGCAGGATACACAGGTTGCAAGGACGACTTGATCGACGTGCCCCTGACCCTGGGAGGCGATTGCGATCGGGAATTCCGGAGCCATGTAGCCGTGTCATCGGAAGTCGGGCCCTCCCTGACAAGCCCTGAACCCTAAACGGCCCTAAGCCTGCGGGCCCTTTTGTTTTCTGGCTTTCATGGGGAGGGGAGGGCTTTCAGGGCCTGGGATTCGAGGCATGAGGGCTTGGGGATTACGGTGGTGTAGGACTTGGGGTGGTTGGTTTAGGGTCCCTGATCTGATGCGCTCTGGAAGCGCCTTGTGGAACTAAACATTTTATCGAAGCCTCGCAGGACCCTTTTGAGGTATGGACTGGAAAGCGATGAGCCCTGCCAAGAGTCCAGGCTTAATGAACCCTCGAGCTCCAAAGCCCCAGGCCATCTGTTTTGCTTCGGACTTCTATGACAGACCGCTGACATGTCTCTCCCCTCACTCGCCACCGCTGGCCCCAGATGTCAAAGCTGTAAACCGCACAGCTTGTTTTGTCGGCCGTAGGGTTTTTGCTCAGCTTTGGTGTTTGCGCCGTCTGTTGTTGAAAGGTACGACCAGAGTACATAGAATACTCGACCCGTCTCAACATGTGCGATTCGTCTTGCTTTTCTTGCCACTTCCTTCAAAAGGGTTGCCTCAAGGATGGTCGTAGAACCGCCTTTTCCTGAGCAGCAATGCCAGGGCTCAGTGGCTCTGTCGATGTGGTCGAGGCACCGCTAGCACTGGTAGTTCTCTAGATGTCGATAGAAGTGTAGTTGTGTTCGCTTCGCTGAGAGAGCTATCCTGGAAGGTTTCAGAGACGCTTTCCACGCAAACTACCGCCCCGAGTCACGAGAGCTCCGAGGACTGCGGGAAGCTGACGACCTGGATACTGATGCAAATCCAAGAAGCTGCAGGAGACTTGTAGCACCCTTCCGCCGAGTTTGCCAGGCAAGCTTGTTGCCAGCGGGGTTCTCTCTGCAGCCTGCCCTTTCTCGTCAAGTGTGGTGGTGTCATGTGCCGACTGACAGGTGGAGAAAGTGCTGGCCAGGACCAGGAGAGACGGCGATGTTGTAGAGAGCCGTGAGGGAGCCGAGAGGTCCTGAAGAGCTGCTGATGATCTGATGATGCCAAGCATCTGGGAGTTGAACGAGAGGTCCAAGAGCTGCTTGATGCTGCGAGGAGCCTTCCAGAAGAAGCCTTGCTGAGCGCAAGCGGAAAGTCCATTATTCCTGGAGACTGAAAACGGGTGCCCGGGCAAGAAGTTGTCCATTCTCTGCGTCAACATTTCAGAAATTTGGACTAACTTTCGGGCATGATTCGAAAAGGTGAGGAGTACGAGAAGGACTCGAACAAGAAGGCAGCCGAGGCCTCAGGCAGCTGTCTCTGGACATCTGCGAGGAGCTGTGGCACTTGAGACTTGAGGTGTTCTCAAAGCGGAGCTGGCCCTTCACGCCCCGCCCCTGAAAGTTTGCTTTGTCATGTTCTTGCCTGCTTCCTTACGTCTTGTGATGAGGTCCTTGGAAGAAGTCGTAGCTCAGGTAAGCGAGGACGGGCAGTGTGCACATCAATCTCAAGCAGCCTGGGTGTTGCTCCAGAGCAAAGAAAGCTGCCCCTCAACAAGTAGCGAAACGATTCTGACAGTCGGTCCTGTTTCAGGCATACAGCATACAAGAAACACAAAGTGGACAAAGTGTGCGAGGGTTGTTCATATTGACTCGCCTCAGACTCGAACCCGTCCAAGCCTTGCCAGCAATGCCTGTTGCCACTGCAGGAGCCAGTTGCCTCCAAATTCTGCCACATGTTTCCTAAACATTCAGCATACTCGGAAAGAAACTTAAACCTCACCTTCTTGACAGACTGACAAAAGTGACGAAACGAGCTCAGATGTGCTCCGACACTCAGACACGCTTTCAAGAGTTGAGGGCAGGGCCTCGGGATGACAGCTGCAGGAAAGCCGCTCTTGCTTTCTTCAGTTCTTGACGGGTCTCTTCCAGATCAACCCCAAGTGCCGCTGGACAGCCAAGCAGGCCGACATTTGTTATGCTTCGGTTGTTTGGCGTCTCCTACCATGGCCTAATTTTTGAACGAAAGGCGCTGCAGCACTCCTTTGTGAATGAGGAGACTATGCTTTGCTTGATTCAATTCGTGTTTTGTTTGGCCCTCCTTTCTGCGCGTGGCTTGTGGACGGCATGGCCTGGCCCCGTGTGCTGCAACCACAGGAGGTTCCCTTTGATGTGGATTACCAGCCGCCCCACGACGATGTTGGACCTGTTTTGGGATGGTCGCCTCTGATGGGTCTGCAGCCAAGCCGCCAAGCGAGAAGAGAGTGCAGTCATGCTGAGCTTTCAGAGCCGGCTCTCTTACTCTTGTGTCCTCAGGGCATCCTGCCTCTGGCCTCTTGCGCCCTGCCTGCGCTGTCCTCAGAGCCGGGCCCGTGCTCTCAACGTGGAGTTGGGCGCCTGCATCAGGTCCTGCGCCAAGCGTTCCCGGACATGCAGCGTCCTCGAGCACCACAGGCAAGGCTCGTCTTACAAGAGTTAGACGGGACTTGGATTGTCTTGTCGTGGAGACGCAGGCACTCCAGCGTCGTCACCGCACGGCTCGGCATCCTCGACGGCCACGGCTTCAAGCGGATGCTGTGTAGAATCCAAGCTTCCAGTCACGGAGATCAGGTCATGTCCAGTGCCGCGCACGGAACGTCGCTGCAGGGATACGCTTGGGCCTCTGCTTTCGGAGAACAAGATCATGTTGTTCTGCAAGGGATGTTGATCAAGGTGCATGTCTCCTCGCCATGGCATCTAGCTTCGCCTATGGATGGAAGTGCCTCCGAACCCTGGCAGCAACAAACTCAGGCAATCTCAGTCATGTGTCACAAGTTTCTGCACAGGAATGCAGAGCATCTTCCCAGCCTTCGGGCTCTGAGTCTTGGGGTTTGGGCAGTGACACATCAGGCGCGCAACCATGGATCACCGTAGGGGTAGAAGCTACAGCTAAACATCTAAATCCCAAGCTCGAAGCCCTTTCTTTATTGGAGGCTCTTGTCGTGGCCGCTCCACGAAGCTCTCCGATTCCGACTCGGCCAGCGCCGTGGGATCCCACCATGGCTCCGGCCGCGAGGAGACGGCAGAATGCTTAGCTGCGGCTTTCCGAATTCCCCAGACCAGGGATACTGCTGGTAGTGACCTACTAGTTGATACTAGTACCGATTCAGAATGCTGTTCCCAGGGGCAGCGACGCCAGCGGAAAGAGCTGCTTGACGGCATGCTACCAGTAGCTCGTTTGGACTCGCACGTGCTTGACAGAGGCCGCGGTTCTGGAAGCAGATGACCATGGCCCGCGCGACTCTCAGCCTGGGATCTCATGGCCTTTTTGCCCCTGAACTGGGCCTCGCTCTTTAAGGAGGCCGACTAGAAAGCGCATGTGCGTGGAGCCCCAAGGGCGCTCCTTCCGGAGGCAGTTTCCGCGAGGCATGGGCTGGTCCTTGCGTGCACTGGTAGAGTTTGGCTTGGGCTCCTTGAGGTGTGGTTTTCGGAGCCCGATCCAACCCCCCCCATCTGCCAACTGCATCAGTCATGAAGCCTATACCACACTCGAGGCAGGCAGGATTCCATCCCTTGGAATTCCTCTTAGTCTCTCCCTTTGAAACACTCTGCAAGACATGATGGGCTGCGACCACTTCCCCCACTTGAAGCTTGCTGTACGTTGTGCAACGTGGCTGCAATGGGCTCCAAGCTTATTTCACGCTTAATCCCAACAGCGCAGCAGGCAGCTTGAAGCTTGATCGTGGTACCCTCTGACAGCCTTAACCACTGCCTTAATCGATCCCGCTTCTGTTCTCAATGGATGCTGGCCCTTTCCTTGAGATTCGGGAGGTGGAGGGTCGTGGACGTGCGGTCGTGGCGAAGAGAGACTTTCAACCTGGTATGCTGCTATTTGAAGAGCCTGCGCTGGTCTTCGTGAAGACCTGGATGATACTAACTGGTGTGATCGTGTACCGCCGGGAGAAGGTCGAGCGCAAGTACGACGCGCTAGCGATGGACTTGAAGTCCCAATATAGATCCCTGTATCCGGTTTGTGACGCCTCGAACTGCAAGGTGGAAGCTGGTGAAAGCCCGAGGAACCAGCTGAGAAGCAGAAGTAGTAGGCCTGATCCTAACGAGACTGCCACCACTGCCGCCAGTCCACCAGACTCTTCACTCTTGACTGCGCAGCAACACCTGCAGATCTGGGACAACTGTGGCTTTCACTACTGTGACTCGCTTGACGACCACCGCAACCAAATACTACACGTAGTCGTTTGTCCGGCTCTGCTCAGTGCAATAACTGGCTGCGCATATGCATATCGCTACCAGGCACAGTACGTAAAGTCTGTTCTTGCTGCGGGTGTCCTATTCTTTGCCATAGTTGGCCCTGTGTGTTATAGACTTTTCTATTTTGGCTCGCAGGCTCTGTTCGTAAAGGGTTCAAGGCTGAACCACAGTTGCCAGCCGAACAGTGAGTGGCAAATTCACGCCGCTCCCGTCCCCGTGTTGTCGCTGCGCACCAAGCAGAACGTGAAGAAGGGTGAGGAGTTAACGATCGACTACATCCGAGAGCTTCCCGACCTGGAGCAGAAAGAACGTCGAAAGCTACTGCAGCAAGACTACGGATTCTTGTGCATGTGTTCTCGCTGCGTCTCGGCCGAGCATCAGCGCGATGAGTTGGAGGCCGAGGAGCGATGAGAGAGCGCCCGAGCGCCCTGGAGCCGGACGGCAGCGGAGGCAGCTTGGGCCCCACGCTGTCGGAAGGTCCTCGGCACACGCAAATCGTACAAAGCTACGGAAAAGGTGCGCGTGAGATGACGAGCATAACATAGCATAGCGGCATAGCGAAGCGATGCAGAGCGGTGCCGAAGTTGTGCTTTTGGCAGGCCGTGGGGATGGGCGAATCAGGCCCTGTGATCGTGCCCGTGGGGCCGCAGAACTTCACGAAACCCTCTGGTGGCCCAGAGGCCACGGCGCAAAAAATCTCAGCAAGGTTTTCCCAATGTTTCCCCTGGCAGGATGCCTTTCTGGTCCCGTCCGAGATCTCCTGGAGGTCTCATGGCAAGGTGCATCGTGGAGATTCCGGGAGGTTGCAGGATCATGGCCACGGAAGCCTCTTTGCTGTGCAGGGTGGACGAAGAACGCGGAGGCGGCGAGGTCAGCACAGCAGGGTTGGACTAAACTGCTGCAGACCGATCGGACATCGGGCGCAGAAAGCTACCAGAAGAGTTGCTGTGCCAGGCCCTGCTCAAGGATGACAAGCTGGATTTGGAAGGTCTTGATCTCTCGAGACTCCAGCTTCGCCACTCCTTGCATGTAATCAGGATCCTGTTCAGCTGCTAGAATCCTCCCCTTCAGAGCAGCAATGTTTTTGTTTTCGGTTCCTGCCGACCTCAATGTGCCACCACGAGGCAGCAGAGTCACAACATGTCACAAGAGAGGGAGGCTTCTGCCAAGTTTTCTAGGACAGACATGCCCAAGGAATCATTTGAACAAGCTGGGCTCATGTTTCATGGTTTCACTTGCAGTTGCCCGGATCCTAGTGTCAACATAGCAACGTGGACAAGTCACTGGTTCAATGTCTCGCGAGACCAAGCGTGTTTCTTGGGCAATATCCCAGATTCAACATAGAACTCTTACAGAAGCAAAACCTTAAAGGAACCCTTATAGAACCCCACACCCTAAACTCTATACTGGTGCTTCAGGAGACGGCCCATGACTTGTCCATTAATCGGAGTTCTGTACAGCCTAATGGGACAGTCTGACGCAGATTCGAATCCTTGAGGGCACCGTGCAAGTCGTGCTGGCGGGCCCCACACTTCGAATCTCCGTATTTGCAATCTGCAACAACCTTTGCATGCCGGAGGCTTTATGTTCCTTGGGTGTAGTGTTTCCTCATGAGCGACGAAGTCATGGTGGCAAGAGGGAGCAGCCGGCACTGCATGTGTACGAGTACAATATCCCCATATTAAGCTGGGGAGATGATGGCACTTGCGATCCCAGCAGCGCCCGCGACGAGGTTCGGTGAGGTCGGTGCGCGTTGTGTACGAATGCGCCGAGATTAGCTCTGCAGCACGGCAAACCTGCGATGTCTTTGCGACAAACCACCACGCAAGAGCCGAATTGAACAAAATGTTGAGATCTGCGTTCGAACTGCACTGAAATGCAATGATGGAGCTTCAACTGGTCAGGCCGCTCTAGTTTGCTCAAGCCGAGACGGCACTCAGTGGTAAGAAGCCCAGATCGACTTAAGCTTCCTCGCCGCTTTGGAACCCAGAGCCCAGCATTTCACTCTTGCACATGCAGAACATACTGTGGAGCACGGACGTGCAGCGTCATGACACCAATGGCAGCGCCGGATCAGGATGGATGTACCCGGTCGGAAGGTTCCGAAAGTGCTGCGGAGTTTTGGCACGACGTCCGAGCATAGCTGTTTTTAAGGTGATCTGCTCGGATTTGCTAGCTGCTAGCCTTTAGGGGGGTTGTGGAACATCTAACGTGATCCATAAGCTTCGCAGATGCTGCGCTGAAACACGTAAGCCGTTAGCAGGGGGCTCATTCGGAAAATCGCGAGGCTCCCACCAGGCGTATTGACTCTGAAAAGTTCTTCTGGTACAGCGTATCGCTCTGCATCCTGCGCGAAACCATTGCACGGATGCTGAACAGCCGCTTGAACGCCGTTTCCTTGCCCAGCTGAAAGTCCACGCTTGGAGGTGTGCTGTCTTCGAAGTCTTTGCTGGATTTCCTAGATTGCCCAGGCGCGCTCGTGTCGCTTTCAGTCAGGCGTAAGCGCAAACTTTCATAGCAAGAGAGCAGCGTCGGCAGGAGCTGAGCTGGAGCGTCCCGGAGCTCCCGGAGCTCCCGGAGCTGAGCCCGAGCGGCCTTCCTTCTGGAGTCTTCTGCTCAGCGGGGCACCGCTGGAGAGCCCAGAGCCCGAGCCGCCCGAGCGCTGAGGTTGGCTGAGCGGTTTCGGCTCGGGCGCTACAGGACTCCCGAGCATGGAGACGACCGTGAAATGGAAAGCCGGAAGGAAGGGGGAGGCCATCTGCGAGGCTTTGGGAAATCTCTGTGTGTGACGCTGAGACTGAGACAGTACGCGCAGCGAGAGTTGGGCTCTGCAGGCCCCTCTGCCGGCACCAAGAAGTGCTGTGCCCCTTCCTTGGGTCTGCAGCGAAGATGTGACACCACACCTGGAAGATGCCATCCAAACCTTGGACAAAGAGGCAGTCCGTGACTCCCGCTGGGTCAACATGCTTGCGCTGCCTCTTTCACGTCAGGGCTGTCTTCTCATCGAAAGTGCCGTGTCGGCACACGCCTGCCAAAGATTGGCAGAATTCGTACCTTGGCAGTCTCTGGTCAAAGCTTCAACATTTGTAAGAGTGGCTTCTTTAGCCTTTACACCTTGAGGTTGACGGCGCCCTGGCATCGGCACACCAGGAAGTGAACCAGGCCGGCTTCGGTCGTTTGGTCAGACAGTCGTGTCGCGATGGACATGAGAGGCCTCCGATGCGAGGATCAGATCTGGGCTCATGAAGAGGTGCCTTCTCAAGGAAGTGTCTCAGCAGCAACGATCCCGGGCGCCCGGTATCCGTGAGGTACTTTCGCAAGCTGGTGCACGAAGGGAAGCAGGAGCCGGCTCTACGTGCTTGTTCTATTCCACCTTGGGGTTGGTTCTTGCCTTCAGAACTCCGAAGCTCTTGGCAGGATCGGATCGAGTTGACACTGCCATTGGTGTCGGAGGCTGGGCATGGAGTGAGGGACTAATACGGCTCAAGGAAGTCTTGTTCTAGAGTGCGTGTAGGATAAGCCGCGCAGAAGAGGAGTTGACTTGTCCTTTCTTCTCCTGAAGGTCCGGGAAGTTCTTGAGCCGCTTTGTGCACTCGTGGCTCCCATCCTTGAGCCTTTCCTCTCCCGCGGCGGCCTCAAAGTCTCGGACTGAACGCATGTTTCCTCGGATCTCGGGAGATTTGTGGCTTTGGCCTTGGCCCAGGGGAGGCTCCCTTGGTGGACCTGTCCTGCATGATCACGGATGCAGACGCAGAGCAGCAGCCGCTGCATGCTGACACGTGACTGGGACTTGCAACGGCCCTGTATAGAACATTATAGAACCTTGAAGTGATGGTGGATAATGATAATGATGATGCCTCGTGCGGGCTCAGGAAGATCCTCGACAGCGCGCTCTTGCCACTCTTCACGGTGTCGCATGACTGCACCCAACCAGCGACGTGAAGTTTGGTGTGACATGCCTTTCTCAGATACGTTCGGCACCTGAAAAAGGTTCGTGTCTCTGCAAGACATAACCAGCGCCATGGGCCCGACCTGGCTTTGCCCCCGTTCGCACACAGCGGAAAGCCGCTGGAAGTGATGGGAAGCTTTTTGGTGCTAGCATTACAAGCAGGGTCGGTTTATCTTGGCCTGGTGTGCACAGTTCGTGCGGTGCAATCTTACACGGTTGGGAAGGTCACCTTCGCTTGATGGCGCTGCGAGCAGCACTCCAGTCCAGCAAATCCCGCGAAGCGGGAGAGATCCTCCTGCAGCAGCTGCCGGTCAGACAATTAACAGGGTTTCGAAACTGATGCATGATGCCTGGTCTTACAGACTCCTTTGCTTTAGGTTTGGAGCCAGTTCTGCAGAGTGTTCGACCGGCTCGGCCATCATCATGAATTCTCAGCAACTTGACTTCGCTGCAGATCCATGAGCTTCGCCGGTGTGCTTCTTTGTATTTCTTTATCCTGCAAGTTCAGGCTGCTACATTGCGGCGGTGCCCAAGCCCCTGCAGAGCAAGGTGGACGACGGCGGCGCTTGCTTTACGCGTCCTGGGCTCCACAGAAGCGTTTTTCAACTACGGAGGGTGTAAGGTTTCGGACATTGAAGTCCACTCTGGCTTGGGACTTCGATTTCTGTGAGGTCACATTCCACCGCCCGGGGAACACTCCGGCAGAGCATTCGCTTCGACTCTGGGAAGCGTCAAGCAGCAAAGTCTTAGAGTAAAAGCGTGGAGACAGTCAGGGCTGCTTCGGCACAGCAACATGAGGAGACGAGCTTGTCGGTGAGTACAGACTGGCCGACTTCGACGGCGGAGCACCTCTGGCACAGGACAAAGATGAGGTCTACCAGCGCCAGCTGTCTTAACATCCGGTAGTGCGACGAAGTTAGAGCATTGCTCATGGCCAGTGATGGATCATGCAGCCAAGGACTCTTTGTGGAGGCAAACAAGCGCGGTCTGCAGGTCCAGGGCTCATCTTGGAAACTCGAGGCAGGTCTTTGACGAAGCTAGTTCGTGCCAGGCTATGTTGGATTTCGGTCTATTTCTGCGAACCCGTGGCTTACCTGCAGAGTCAACCTGGCAAAGCCATCGTTGAGAGCAGAGGGCATAGGAATCTGAGTTTTCAATCCCGAGGCGGGGACCGCGGTGCGGTCAAGTGGCTGAAGAGAGCCAAAGACAAGGGCCACCCCTTGGCATCGATGCACCTTGCAGAAGCCAGGCAGCACTCGGAAGGGAGATCTCCGTGAAGAACTTTGAGTACTGAGTCGTACTCGTTGCAGCTATTTGTGGTCGTCGTCGTGGCAGCAGTAGCTGTAGCAGGCAGCAGATGTACAGTAGTGCCACCACTGCCACTGCCACTGCCACGACCACTTCGACTGCGACTAATAACCACGACGACGACTACTACAACTAGCATCGTATTCGTCGTCGTCGTCGGCATCATCGTAGGTCATCGTTGAAATTACAGCAGGAGTCGTCGTACAAGGAGGACACCGGATAGGCATGCACCTCCGCGATCCCAGGAAATTTACCTCAAGGGAGAGCTGGGCATCTTCCAGGACATCTGTTCCGTGACCGCTTTGCTTTGCCCTGCACTTCCCATTCCGGCAGGACCCGATTCAGGGAGAACACTTTCGACAAGAAGGACTACGGCTGTATCAGGCGCTGAAGCAGCGAGCTTCGTCATCGCCAGACGCTCCGGCGGAGTCCGAAAAAGCCCAGATGCGCCTTCATCCGCTTAAGGATGCTCTTGGAACTCGGACCGTCGGACGTTGCCAGCTTCCTGCTCCTTGCGGCTCAAGCCGAGAGAGCCTCAACCTCAGCCCCCTGTTCTAATTTAAAGAGTATTGACGAGATGGCCTCGGCGCCTCCTTCGGCGGAGGAATTGGAGGCGAAGAAGGAGCTTCTTCACAGCGCCCCGCCGCCGGTGCCCAAGAGCGGCGTGGACCCACAAGTCCTGGCCATCTACCAAGCGACCTTTGATCGCGACTTCCCTGCCGGGGGCATGGCTTTGGTCTGCCAGACTTTGGGCCTCGACACCGAGAAGTACCCGAAGTACTTGTCATGCACCACGAGAGAAGAGTTTACAGAGATGTCCTTGGGCGCTGTCTAAGCGACACCTGCAACCTTTCAGTCTTGCCGGGCAGACACGAACAGGAGTGAAGTAGCCGGCAGGATCAAGACTCACTGCAGAGCGTGCCGAAGAAAGGTTTGAGGCAGCTTTTGCTTGCACATCTAATGCTCTCAGTGTCATGAGTATCCAAAGATGGATCCGATTTCGTCTTGCCCCTACATCAATCAGCAGCATAGCAGCCTTACTGTGTTTCGCTCTTTGCTCTATTGAGAATCTGCGGTACCGGCGGTAAGACAGGCTTTGTGGCGGCCTGCCCAGATCGCATATCTTGAGCTGCAGCTGCTGCAGGGCACTTTTCGACTTGCCTGCCTACTGCCCCTTACTGCCCTTGACTGCCCTGACCCCTGTCCTGTACTGCCCTTTGCTACCCTTTACTGCCCTGTCCCCTGCCTATGCTGCACCTTACTGCCCTTTACGGCCATGCCTGTACTGCCTTTCACTGCCATTCACTGCCTGCCTTCCCTGGCCCTACCCTGCTCTGCCTCGGCCTGCTCTTTACTGCCCTTCACTGTTGACTGCCCTTTACTGTCCTACCGCCCTGCCCTGCCCCCCTGCTGCCCTTTACTGTCCCCCTGCCCTGCCCGCATCGACGGCACCACAAGCCTTCAGCTACGTTGTTCTGCCAGTCCACCAGTCCGCGCTGGATTTCTCGTAAGATCATTGTAGAAAGCCCTAAGGTTTTTCGGCTAAGCAGCAGCCGAAGTGCAAGTCGTCAAAGCCCTGTGCTTCGTGCAGTGAGACGGATTCTGCCACAGGATACCAGTGCTGCCATGCAACCTGTAGCTTTGCAGAAGCGCGAGCAAGACAATCTGGTGGGCGCCTGCCATGATGCTTCTCTAGGCGAAGGGCGGCAACAGGACAATTCTCGAAAACATTCCCTGCCTTCGCGAAGATGCTATCCCGCGGCCAGAATTGGGTGCACGAGGTCTCTGTTCAACGATCAAGATCTGCATTTGCGAAAGTTTGGAATGAAAGCTGACAGCTGGCAAGCGGCAGTACGGAAACATTGGCTTCGATGTCTTTCCGGAAGAGCGTTTGGTCTGCCAGCCTCCCATCACACACTGCGGCGGAAGAGCACATTTGCAGCACTCACCGGCCGCTGCAGCTTCGACTCATTCGGCACTGCAAATCCGGGTGACCGGCTTCGCCGATCTTCGACTTAATGCTCGTCCGCGAACGTCCAGCTCAGTTGCGCACGGATGCGTTGGCACATCTCGGCAGACACCCACATCTCCTCAGTCATCCGCAGTGTGTGAGTAGCCGCATCATTGCTTTCAATTTCGGGACGCATCTCGCCGCTTCGGCACCTTGCACTGCATTCAGACATGTTGCTGATAGAGTCCAATCCAGTCCAGTCTGGACGACTTGCTTTTCGACGCTTGACGGTTTTGAGAACGAAGTGCATCTGCGGTCTGCTTCGCCAGTTCATTATTGACGTCCGGTTTGCACCACTTTCACGCCCTGCGGCTAGCGCGGCGAAAGAGAGAGCTGAGTATTGGCCTTGGCACGAGCCTCGCAGGCTGCTTTTTATGCCGAGCGACAACCACAAATCTCATTGTCGTCTCCTCCTGAATCGCAGACCAAACCAAAGCCGAGGCGATGACAACAACCGGTCGTCTGGTGACCTGTCGCGCCATGTCGTGCTCCTGCAATGCGAGCAGCAGCAAAACGTCTCGGATGGCATCTGTCGCTATGCACTCCCGGCGTGACTGCCGCCGTGCTGGACTTGCATCTGGGCCGTTGGATTCGCTCATACTCTCAATGCGAGGCCAACATCGGCACTGTTTCGGCGGTCCCGGTGCAGCAACGCATCTCGCTGTCTTCTCGAGCGTAGCGTCCTCCGCGCCCACATGCAGGGCCCGGCTGGCAAAAGAGGTTGTTCATTTCCGGCCACACTGTGAGACCCAAGCCTTCGCTCAGACCCAGATTCCAGCAGTTCTTTACAGGGACGGGCCTGCACTCTACCGACCCTCACCGGACTTCGGTGTGTTGCCGGATCGATGCGACTACTGAAGCTTTGCAGTGCCTCCCCAAATCATCCAGCACTCGAACTTACAGCTCCAGACCCCGCGCCCGATGAAGCAGCGGTGCTCCTGACGCATTTTGATCTGGCCCCCTGCATTTGCTCGCGTATGCGAGCTTCATTTGGCAGTGTGCACGTGACGGGAGACCCGCCCGGCCGCTTGGGAATGGGCGCCTCGCGTTTGCTCGGCACCCCTGTCAACACGCAGCGGTACGCAGTCGCATCGATCCGGCCCTTACCCGCACAGCATGGCCATATGATTGTCAGCTCCAAATTAGCTGGAGGGGAGGTCCAAGAGCACGGCTGCGGCGCCGGAGACACTGGAGCTGCACGGCTTCTTAGCCAAATCAACACTTCCGCTTCCCTCAGCCCTGGCGACGACAGACCGGCAGCGCAGTGCGCCGGGCTGCAAGGGCGACGGCCGAGCGCGGTTGGATGTTTGCACACAGTTGGCTTGGTCCGATGAGAACGTGAACATTTGGTCTCATGAATCTGGGCCCCACGTAGTGCTGGGTTCGGCGAGTATATCGCTGGATGCCCATCCTGGCACACACATGTGCAACAGGCGAAGTGAGCGCAGAAAAAATGTGGTTCTCCAATTCGCTGCCAGAGCCGCTCGCAGCCCGTAGCATAATATAGACGAATGTCATGCCACGCCTAAGATCCCGCAACAACAGCAATCGCGCCCCTGCCCAGGCCTGGTAGGTCTGTCGATGCTTGCTCCCTGTAGGACGGGGCTATCCAACGCAAACGACCCCGCAGCAAACGCATCGGATCAAGCGCTCGGTAACGTCCCGGCCACGCGGAATAGCATGCAATAGCGAGGCATGGCGAGGCGCAGGTGGGATTGTCAAATGCGGGCGGGCAGAAGCACCGACCTGCATGTGTCGCAAGGCAGAGATACCCAAGTGGCAGCCGAGAATCGAGTCTCGTGCACAAATTATTTCAAAGCAGCTCATATGTGTTTCCGCCCGTCCTTCATACATGGGTCTGAATTCTTGGACGTGGCGTCGCCCCGCTTATTGGATCAGTGCAGCAGATGAACGTGCGATACCAACGTTGTGTCAACAGCAAGCTGTGAGCCACCCCACAACGGCAAGCTCTTGCCGATATCCTTTGTGCCACGCTGAAAGTGTCTTTTGGCCTCGAGATCACGTCTCGGACAAAGAGGAGGATTGGCACCCGTAGTTCCAGCCTCACGGCAAACCCGAACTTTCACGCACCTGTTTCCGGCGCGGGTCATTCACATCATTCGAGAAAACAGTGGACCGAAGAACCACGTATTTTCCCTGGTCCTTGGCCGCCTGAGGGCTCAAGCGCAGCGCCAGCAAACAACCTCGACCACAGACGAGCATTGCACCTCCTTAGGCACGGTCCCCGGCCAGCGTCCGGAATTGGTTGGCAACCTCGCACCAAACCGGCCCCCAACAACAACGGCGCGGGTATGAACTCGAACGGGTGCGGGGTAGGTGTGATGGCGCTTGTTTTCAGCGGCTCCTTCCAAAGCCCGACCGGTGTGCACCTGAACCCGGTGGGTGGCCATGTGACGATGTGGGCATCGAAAGCTTGCTTGGAACCATGCCGCGAACAAGCCGTTCACGACAACTTCGGCGACTTCCAGGCGCCAGTATGCGCCAATGGCACGCGTGCATCAGATGCATATCACAATGACTCGGCCCGCCGCTGCTGCGCGCCCGCCGAAGCAACGAGCGTGCGGGTGGCCCGTGATGCTAGAGCTAGCATGAAGAAGATCGACATTCCTGTCACCGAGAAAAGTTGCCCATTTCGCGGAAGACGTTCAGCGTCGTAGCCCTGCATGCGTACGGGTTGAGCAGCGCTTTCGATCGAGGAATGCGATGTGCGGACGAGATGTACGCCTGCTGTTAGCAGCATTAGCAGCGCCTGTGACGCAGCCCAGGATGCTGCATAAGCTGCGGGGGCCACATCGACGTCGGCTGTGCAAGATGTCGTCCTCTACGTCCGCCCTTTCTACGGGCGCACAGCAATAAATTATGGGTTCGGCGGAAAAAATTGCATCATGGGGAAGGCTGCGAACAATGGGATCCCCTCGCCCCGGCGCTGCAGCGCTGCTCGCAGCACAAGTTCGCCTCCAAGCGGACGAAAAGTTTCCGCATTCCTAGACGACCTGTACGTCCTTACCTGCCCCGCGCGCGGATCGCAAAGGACGTGGCTGGCGTAGGTGTCAACCACGGCAAACACGGATGTTTGGTTGGTCGAATGTGCAAGCGCCGCTCGAGGTGGCCGACTTCGGTCCGGATGTCTGGCGTGGCGACAAGTCGCCGCGCGAACGTGGCTTCCTGGTTCTCGGCGTGCCCATCGGGCATCCGGCGTTCATCCAGGCGTGCACGACGAGCGCCTGCTGGAGGAGAAGCGTTTGCTCAGCGAATTCCCTGAACTCCGATGCGCACCCGCCGTCAGAGGCGGGTAGGGACTCTATTCTGCGGCGCGCACCAGCCCTGCTTGTCATCCGCGCCTGCCGCCCGCGTTTCGCGGCTAGTAGTGTCGCGGAACGATGCTCGCACCTTGCTGCTCGCGGAAAGTTAGTCGGCATGTCACCCTTGGGCACAGCTACTCGACAACCACGAAGCCAAGGCTTTTTGCTAAACCGGGGATTAGGGGATTGGCTCCGTGGATGGCAAGACCACGTGACACGGACACGCGCCGCTTACTTTCGCGACCGCGTGCTGTTGCCGACCATGGATCCTGCCTCCCGCGCACTTTTACGCAAGCCGGGGCTTCGCCGACCGCTATTCTTTCGGATATCGCACACTTATTGGTGCCTGAGACCATGCAGATCGCGTTGCGCAGATGCTTGCTTCTTGCCAAGATTTGTTCGAGTCATGATGTTTCACACTCGCACACTTCAGGGGAACCTGTTTGCATGGTGGATAAGCCGACAACCACGGAAAGCAATTTTCGATCAGTGCATGCGAACTCACATTTTTCCGTTTTAACGAAGAATGCAAGGTGGTTAGATACTCCTGACAGGCTGGCGGAGCTCATGGGTGAAATTGCAGATGTTGACTGGGACATTATTTTGTTCAATGAAACGCATCGGGGAGGAGACCAATGCAAGCTGCAAGACGGTCACATATTTTTTCCATCATCGCAGAGCACAGCTTGCGCCGGTGTTGCGGTGCTTGTGCACAGAAAGCTTTGCCGACATGTGAAGCGCGTTTGCTCGATCAGCGATCGCTTGATGTATGTGGATCTGCTTGTAGGTACTATCACTTGGCGTTTGAGTGCGACGCATTTGCCCCATGCGGGATATTCTCATGAAGAGTTGTGCATTGTATATGAACAACTCCAGTGCGTTTAGACGGATTCACAGCAATTGGGGCAAGCAGCCGCGATTTCAACACACAATTGAAAGTCGGCAAGCGTGGCGAGATGCTGCGTGAACTACCATTCATGTTTGGATTGCATAAAGCAAATGATACAACTCACCCTGATGATTGGACATTTTGCAGTTCCACGGGCGTGAAGCAGCAAGTTGATTTCGTATTACACAGCCGGAACATCTGCCGTGTGTATGCGGGGATATGCTAACACTGGGCCAACGGATCTCCTTGATTTGGGTTCAGATCATCGTGCTGTGCTTTGAAAATTGGCAGTGCAACATCGCAAAAGGAAGTTACAATAAGGTGGCGCAAACCGTTCACTACGTGGTTGGAAGCCAGAAAACCAACAGGAATGTTGGACATGTCTACAGAACAAGTTGCCAGCGACGAAGCCTGAGAACATCGAGGAGCTTGAGCATGTTGTTTTTTCCGCGGCCATTTCCAACAACATGCTACAGCATGACCATGTCTCGATTGAACCTTGGAAGCAGCATGATTTTCAATCATTGTTGGCTAATCGGAGAGCTTGTAAAAATGTGTCCGAACGCCGTATTCTGTCGAAGCTGATCCGGACGACTTTGCGCAAATACCAGCGCCAAAAACTGAACAAAAAGTTGAACTCAATTTTGGACGACTTCACGGACTTGGACCGAATGCATGCAGCATTTCAAGACCTTATTCTTCGTACGCATGTGGACAACAGCAAAATGCCAAGCACTGAAGATTTCACGAAGAGCCTGAGTGATGTTTTCAAGTCTGACCGCCGAGACCATCTGACAGCACACCATGGCTTGCAGTATGACACACCGTTTGCCGACATTCCCCCCTTCAAGCTTTCCGAGCTGACGAGTGTACTACAGCCGATGGGAAACCGTCAAAGTGGGGATGATTTGGGGCTGGTGTTACGTAGAGATGTTCAAATACGGAGGTCGTTCATTGCATGAGGTTTTACTTGGCATCTACAATCGAATGTTGCGTGATCAATGTTTGGAGCCGTCTTGGCAAGAATCATTGTTCAAAACGATCCCCAAGCCGTTGCTGAAGTTTCGAACTGGCGGCCTATTGCAGTCTTAGCCGCCCACCCGCACCGCAAGCACCGCTCGATCCACCCACGCAGCCCGGCGAAATCACCGCATGGAGGCCGGCGTAGTGGCTTTCGAGGGGCCTGCCTGTCGGTCACGTGCAAGAAGCCACTAACTCGTGGCTGTATATGTCCCCCTGCTGCAAGCCGCCGCGGCCGACCTGACCTCCCACGCTGTATAGAGGCTTGGCGTGCCGACTCGCGCGCTGCTGACTGGCTGGGAGCCCGTCCGACAGCAGTTGGCTATACCTCCAGCCCAGTGGTGCCCCGTGTGCTCGCGGAGGCGGTGAGGCGCGCTACCGAGGCAGCACCGGCGTATGTTCATCATTCGCCGGACCTTCTTTCACGCTTGGAGCGCGCGGGGCTTCCCAACAACGCACTCGTCCATGTCGGCTGGGCAGTCCCGTGGATCGTTTAGGGACTATCCATGGCGTGCCCACGCATGGGGCTGCTTGCACGCCTGGCCAAGATATGCCAAGATCGTCGAGCTCGCTTGGGTCCGTGTGGCGTGCGAAGCCATCGGGCCCGAAGGGTATAGGTCGTTCCACAGCAGTGGCTCACGCACACGAAGGTCCTCTACGGTGTCATTTTTTACCGCTCCTTGGGGAAGGGTACGCTGCCGTGATGTGATGTGATGTGACATGGGTCTTTCCCGTGTCGCGAGAAGGCCACTTTTATGGGAGCTCAATGGATGAAATGGGGCAGTGTTAGCATTGGCAACGGCGACACGCCACAAACAGGCGACGTACCCGGAGCTCCTGCGCAACGGTCAGCCAGCATTGTACTCGGCTCGGAGGTTGGGGGTCGCTGGGGCACAGGAGATAAGGGAGCCTGGGCTCTCGTTCGCGACCTCGTTCGCGACCGCCAGTTGCGCGCCCCATTTGCTCTGCGCGATGCCGCAGCTACCACATGGGCTCGGCGTTGGCACCTTGCCGCTTCGACGGTGAGCGGTCCGCTTAGCATTTAGCGGAGACGAAGGACCCCTTCTTTCGGCAGGCGCAGAAAACGTGTGTGTGTGTGTGTGTGTGTGTCGGAAAAAAAAAGGCTACTTTTCTGCGTCTCCTGGCCGCGGCCAACGCGAGAGCCACGGCTACAACCAGCTGTCCGCAGGGCCACCATCCACAGATGGCCGAGGATGATCGAGGATGGTGGCAGTGGCCGCGCAGCCGGCGTTGTCGCTCTCGGAGATGCCGCTGGCAAGCACTGAGCAATCCGACGGTGACCCGCTGCCGTTGTCGTGGACAGCCGGTTATACGTAGCAAGCTTTTCATCTATTCATGTATAATTTATTGCAAACATCAGCGCCGACATGCCAATGGCGAAACCCGGCCTGTGAGCTCGACCACCGTTGCTTCCTATTTGCAAATCAGGGCTTGGACCGACCTGCTGCAGCAGGTAGCCGATGTGGCAACTCACAGGCCCTGCAGGAGCACCTTTTCGCGAAACACACCGGCGATTCCCAGGCACGTGCATCACGGGCCACTTCGTTGGTGCACATTGGTGAACGCAAAAAAATTTACAGCCACACGTCGTGCGCACGGATGCCAGCCGACCTCGCGCGTGGTTGGCAGAGAACAGCTTCCAAGGCTGTCGACGACGCTCTCCTCGCAGATCTCGCGTCCGCACCGGATGAGGCAAACATTGCATTGCTCCATCTTTTCCGGCCGGGTTTACACCGCCTCCCTACGTGCCCGGAGCTGCTCCTTGATTCAGCGGTTTATCGAGGTCTCCTGCTCCGGTGTCTGCGCCTCCCACTGCCTCTCGATGTTGCGGCCTGCCGTTGCGGCATTCATCCTAACTCGCTCGGTGGTCACCGGGCAGCCTGCCCGCGTGCTGGACTCCTCGGTCTAGGCATTCCCTTGGCGCGGGCCGCCGCACGCATCTGCAAAGAGGCCGGAGCTACAGTCGCAGCCAACGTCCTCGTTCGCGACCTGAACATAACCACCCAGAGGCACGACGACCGGCGCATCGAGGTTATCGCCATCGGGCTACGCCTCTGGGACGGCGTCCAGCTCGCCGTCGACACTATACCCTCGTTTCGGTTCTCGATGCGCGGGGCCGCCCGCGGCGACACCAGCGCAACACGGTCGGTGCAGCCCTGCGCATTGCGCGCGCCAGCAAGGAGCGCACGTACCCTGAGCTCTTGCCATCTGGACGTTGGCGCGCTGAAGCCGTCCAGTTCGTGCGACTCCTCTCCCGAGCACGGTCCGCACCCCCCCACCTGCGTGCCAGCAGCACCGCAGCATGGGTGTGGCCATGGTCTCAGTTTCTCGCCTTTGCAAGTGCTAGGTCCTTTGCAACCTCGCTGTTGTCACTGCCCCTCCACGGCGCTGCCAATGTCGATGGCTCGCCCCCTGACCTCAGCGACATGCTCGCCGAGCACCGGCCAGACAGCCCGCCACATCCCAGTCGCCTGCCCGCACGGCGACGTGCATTGCAGCGGCGCTGCACACCCATCCTGTCCTCGTAGCTTGCAGTGTGCACAAAGACCAGACCGTTGCTTCCGGGCAGTTGCAAAAAAATGCAAAAAAGAACCAAACAGGCACGACGCAGCGCACTGGGCTCTTTGGTACGACGTGTATTGCCTAACGCAGGGAGGGTCTCTTCCGTCGCTGCTGCTGCCGCTGCTGCCTAGGCTCGCCCAGGTCCCGTCCACAAGAGGTAAAGGCAACGCCAACCGGCTCTGCGTGCGGCCTATGTGTCTCGCTGGAGCAACATCATCCCCGTCGTAGCGCAGAGGGCCTTCGCCGGCTCCTTGCTGGAGCTCCCTCTCGACACCGTCGCCTCTGCTGCCGGCGAGTGCATGAGGTCCTGGGGAAGGAGCTACTCCACTTGGACTTGGTGTTGTGGTCGGGGGCCGGTCAGGTGTGGAGGCTGTCAACTGGCACCGGCTCAAGTGGCAATGCGAGCCACCTTTTCTGATTTTCTGGCATGCACCGAACTTCACGGTATGTGTCGCGCCGTTTTGGTCTGGTGACGTGGACGTCGGCGCACGGATGGGCCTCTAGTGGCACGCGAGCCCGGAACAGGAGCGCACTGACAATGACCTCGATGTGGCGCTCGTCGGCAACAGACGCATCAAGGCCCCGTAGAACAGCGTATATACGGTGCTGCAGGATTCGCCCGGTCCCGGCGCAAGCGCAAACCATCTCAGCATCCACGTCGCAACTTCGAAATGTGGATGTCGAGAGGCTGAGCCCAGAGTCATACGCATTCCATAGTCGGCAATATCCTTGGACGTGCTTCAGCGTTTCGCCACTGGCCACGTCCGTTCATTCGCACTTTTTCGAGGGTGTCATCGGGAACAGCGTCACAGAAGCCGAAGACCGGGTGAAGGCTATTCGATCGACATGGACATCATGGACTTGTGGAAGCATAGCTATGAAACAAAACCAGTCCGGGTAGGAGTCACGATTTGTTTTCCCACGATAATGCTCGATGTACCCATGCAGTGCGTGACAGCAGCGGCATGGCATTTGCTGCATTTGCGGCTTCAGATCAAAACTTAGAGGCTGTGAAATCCTCCATTCGTTACGATTTATGCAGGCCGTGATGTGTGGGAAGTGCGCCGCAACCTCATTGTTCGACTTGTGTTTGTCTAGGCACGATGAGTTCAGCTTGGCTGAAGACCTGGAGCAAGACTGGCTGGACACTTAGCGGACTTAGCGAATGGTGTCGAAGAGCAGTTGTTTTAGTTTCGTTGATTTCTTCCCAGGTGGAAGTTGAGCAGCTTCCCTACCAAATGCTGGTTTTCTGTACATTCCTGGCAGGATATGCGCGGATCTCAGTCAATAGGTCCACCATGCAATTTCGGTTGATCACTATTATGTTTGGCTGGTTCAGGGCTTCATTGCTGTTCATGCGACGCTGAGTACGAGGCCTTGACAATCACAGACATCATAAACGAACGTCGATGCACGCCGATCCTGGCAAACTGCGCAATGCCGTTGCAACCCGACATCGTGCTCGAGCAAGTTTGCTCGAGCTGCCGCTGAAGAGTCCGGCCGAAGACACGTGCCCCGCATTTCTGATCCAAACTCGCACCAAGCGGTTACACCATTAGGCTAGCGGCTAGCACGTGCCGGAGTACCACAGTAAGTCCACTGTCGTTAAAGTAGATTTTGGAAGATGAGTTTGGGTTGCCAGTTGTGAACCTAAGTATTGGCACAGTGCAAGAATGCAAGCTTGGCGATGTTTGCCGGCATGGACGGGCAAGCAGCCATGCTGCTTGCACACTTGTCGAAGGCACATATCATTGTCGTCTGGAGTGGCCGATCTCCCACGAGAAGTGCTGATCGCAGGTGCTGCGCGAACGCCAATCGGTTCGTTTTGTGGCAGCTTGGCATCCTTGTCCGCGGCGCATTTATCTTCAGCGGCTATGGGTGCTGCCATGCGACGGGCTGGCATCGAGCCGCCCGAGGTTGACATGGTGATGGTCGGGCAAGCACTGACGGCTGGCTGTGGGCAGAATACTGCGCGCCAGTCGTCGTTATTGGCTGACATTCCAGCTCGTGTTGATTGCACTGGCATCAACAAAGCATGTGCTTCAGGTTTGAAAGCTGTCGTTTTAGGTGCCCAGGCCATTGCAATGGGGCAGGCTGATGTGGCTGTGGTTGGTGGGACCGAAAATATGTCCCGAGCCCCGTACATAGTTCGTCATGCACGACAGGGCGGGTATCATTACGGTCACGGTGTGCTGGAGGATGTCGCTTTGCTGGATGGTTTGTGGGATGTCACCAACGATTGTCATCTGGGCACTTGCGCGGAACACACCATTCGCGAGCTGGATATCTCACGCGAGGATCAGGACAGATACACCATTTCGTCCTACCGCCGCGCTGCCGATGCATGGCAGCGTGGTGCTATGGATGGCGAGGTGGTCCCTGTCAGGGTGAGGAACCCTTCGGCCAAACAAGGCATGGACAAACGCTCTTTGATCGTCAGTGTCGATGAGGAGTATTCCCGACTGAAGCTGGACACGGTTGGCTCGTTGCCTCCTGTTTTTGAGGATGGTGGCACAATCACAGCAGCCAGTGCCTCATCGCTCAACGACGGTGCTGCCGCTCTGGTGTTAATAAGCGCTGAACGCGCTCGGGATCTCGAGGTGTCGCCGCTGGCTAGGATTGTTTCCTTCGCAGATAGTGCCCTGGAGCCACTGCACTTTGCTAAAGCGCCAAGTGCTGCAATTCGGGCGGCAATGAAAGCTGCGCGAATGTCCTCCATCAACTTCTACGAGATCCACGAGATGTTCGCTGCAGCCGCCATACTACATTATTCTAGTAGACTACATCATAAAGTCTATATTTTACTATACTAACTATGTTATATATGTACACGCATACAAACTATGAGATATGATGATGCTGCATGGTATATGACATATGATGTATGCTATATGATGCGCTGACCCGGTGAGCCTCAGCCTCCAGGATCCGCCGAGGCCCCAGGCCCAGGCTCCCCATGTGCGCTTTTGCTTAGGGGGGGTTGCCATTGAGAAGTTATTGTGGGGTTTGGGGTTTCCTCGGTCAAGATGATTGCGGGTCGTAGACTGGCTAGACTTGAGTCCAGTGGCCTTTTGGGGTTTAGGGTGTAGGGTTTCCTCGATCAAGATGATTGTGGGTCGTAGAATGGATAGACTTGAGTCCAGTGGCAAACAGGGTTTAGGGTTGAGGTTCTTGTTGTGGTCGATGTTCGGGGTATCGTGTTAATTGTATGAGTAGTGTTGTTGGTACTGTTATGATTTCGGATTCTGCGATCATTGTGATATTGCTACTGTTGCTGCTGAGGTTGCGGTTACGGTCAGCGTTGTGTTGTTGCTATTATTGTGATTGTCTTTCTGGTGGTTATTGGTATTGCCATTGCCATCACTAGCGTTTTTCTGATTATTATCGATATTTTTCGTTACTGCTATCGTGATTGTGATTGTTGTTGTTGCTTTGCAGCCAATGAGTCATGTAGGCTGACGACGCATAGTCGGGTCATTGTAGGCTGTCACTTGGCTCAGGTAGCGCTAGCCAACATGCGCCTGTTGGAGTTGGACCACTCGAGACTTGGATGACCCATTTTTTGCAAGGGCGGGTTTCGACTGCATGCTTTCTTACATGCCGTGCTGCTAATTTGCCATCGAGGCGGGTGAACATCAACGGTGGCGGAGTGTCACTTGGCCACCCCTTGGGGGCATCCGGGGCTCGCATTCTATGCACTCTCCTGAGCGTGCTTTCGCAGCAGGACAGCATGGAGCACCGGTTCTGCTAAGTGACGTCTCGTTGTCTGCAGTTCTGTTCCATGCAGGACGCCGAGACAGGATGCGCAGCCATTGCAAACGGTGGCGGGGGCGCAACTGCGCTGGTGGTAGAGCGCTTGCGATAACAGCCCAAGTTGAACAAAAAGAGTCGGGTACCATGATGCATGATGCATGGGATGCACACTGGCAGTCCTCAGCCTTGTATACATGTTTTCCTGGCAGGTCATGGTCGCAACCGGGACCGGAGCATATGCAACTGGGTTGCACATTGTAAGATGCGAAGAAGTGGGGAGAATGGTCGACAACGGCTGAACACCGCAGTCGCCATGTCGCTCGAAGCCTCGGATCGGTTCAAGCAGTGAAAAGGTAGGACCTCCAAGAGAAAATCGAAATTTCAGCTTACTCATCTCACACAGTGCTGGACCGCACTGTCAGGATAGCTGATGAACTGAACACCCTTCGTGAACAAAAGCGTCTTAGTTGAGATGCTGGCTTCATTGGCCAGAACGCCTGCGTCCACAGCTTGGCAAGCAGCCAAGCGCCACGCCGCCTCTGCTTCCGTGCATGTGCTGCTTTGCTGAAGCGTGCGGAGGGCAAGACCACGGTGAGTTTCGCTGCGCCGACCTTGCCTCAGGCCGGAGGTTCTCATCGCGTCGGCGGCAGGCAACATCTCCAAGCTTGGTGGTGCTGTGGCCAGCAGGACAGGGACTGAGATCATTGCAAGAGTCTCTTGTCAGGTAGATTTCCTGTCACGTCCTTGAAGGCTGCGTGAGGGACAAGTCGCGCGTCTGTCCGCGATTGGTCCGCCGGCCCTTCACTCCGCCTTGCGCTCCCTCACGCTGTCGGGGCACTGGCTGAGCAAGGACGTCCAAAAGCACCTGAGAGTAGCGGTGTTGCCGGATGTTGCTGGTCATGGTTAAGAGCTGAAGGAAAAAGAGGACCAGGAGTTGCTGTTCATCGCCGCACCGCGCCAGCACTCCTGTGGTCTTTGAGTCCTGCAGTGAGTGGATGTGGCGCTGTTGATAGGCTGTGACAGAAGCATTCCAGCATTCTCGTGCTTGGTGGTGTGTCCAAGTGCAAGCCAAGGAACGGCATGTCCAGAAGCAGGCCATTGAGAGACGGTGCTAGGCATATGCTGATGTGCAGGATGCAAAACCTGAAGCAGTGGCTCAGGATCAAAACGAGTACATTGAGATGCGACTCGTCGCGGAGCTCTTGCCGAAGTCGGGAAAGAAAGCACGCGAGGAGCACAGATCCGGTGGAACCTGAAAGACTTGTGCTTGGCACGTAAACGGCTGGCTAGCATTCGCTAGTATTGAGAAGTAGTTCTCCTTGAAGCACCTGGCTTCCACTGCGAACATCGGGTTCGTATCTCTGGAAGGGTCTCTCGATTGTGCGCATGTTTGGTTACACTTGTTGAATTGCTACTTTTCACGTTGCTTGCATGTAGTTGTCAGCTTTGCGGACTGTGTAATACAGCGACCCGTCGACCACAGCTTCTTTTTTGTTTGTAGATGTTAGGCTTCGGTCAGCTGGCTCAATCGATGGCTTGCTGCTTCTTGCCTATTTGGTTTCAGTTTCCATGCCGTGTTCGTGTGGTGTTGTCATCATCCCTATTTGTTACCTTGGGGCCTCTTTACTTGGTGATGCTGTTGGAGTCGCCGACGGCAGCTTTTGTGTTGACACATCATGACACATCTATAAGCATACGTGCGCACGTAGAGACACACATCTGAAGGAGGTGGTTCCCATCTCTCAGATGCTTGGCCAGATTTTCTGGGCAGACGGTCGCAGATCAAGTTAGAATTGGCAGCAAGCGAAGCAAGTTTTGACTTCATGATCTCCCCTTGCCTAGGTGGTCGCGTTGCCTGTCCTTAAGATGTTGCACCGTAGAGCCTCTTCGTCTGTGATGGGATAGCTGAGGAAGACAAACGTTGGCCAAGCGGCAGCCTTTATGGCATCTCGTTTGGCAGAGGAGCGCAACAGAAACAAAATGTTGACTCGTATAGGGTGGGATGAGCTTTAGCGGCACTTCTCTACTGTTTCGGCGTTGCTTGTGCTTGCTTGTGCGCTCCGCTTCGATGAATCGAGCCAGCGTGAACTGCGGAGGAGCCCGATGTCACGCTTGCACTGCGGAGTGGAGTCCTGAGCAAGTGACGCAGATGGTGTCTGATTCTGTGCTTTGGCCATGGCGCGCGAGCTCTTTCCATTGCAAGATGCAGGTGCCCTCCTTTCCTCGAGTGTACTGCGGCACATTTTTTCACGTAAGGGTTTGCAGACGTGATTTTGCGGGGTTCCGCGTCTCCCTCATTCGGAGTGCTGCGTTAGGCGAGACTCGAGAGCCTCAGGCAGGCGTGCTCTGAGGTGTTGGCGCGGTCGCAGGCAGCCAAGCCATCAAGGCCCTGGTCATTGCAAGAAAGATGCCCGGATGCACGTCAGATCTGTTCTTTGCATGATCTGATTCTTTCACAGCTCGAGATGCTCACCGTTGTGAACGAGCCAAGGTACGTCCAGAAGGCTCATCCGGGAGAGGACCTCGTGGTTTGTGCTCGTGAGGAAGCGAAAGCGGACAACAGCATGGTGGCTTGGCATCATCCAGTCCTGAGTTTGTGGCTCCAGGAATGAAGGCTTGCTTGTCTCAGGCTTCCAGAAGCAATGCTTCGGCGTCGGAATCCAATGCCAAGCAGATGGTTCTCGCAGCTTCCCTGCAGTCATGTCTTGGAAGTTCTGAGAACGCCTGGATCCTTGTGGGTTCCAACTCGTCTCTCCACACAGGCCCGAATACAGTGTCAGTACCAGCGTCTATCAGCATCTTGCATAGGGCGTCTTGCATAAGCCAACTCCATGGCAAGATGTGCCGAGGCCTGCCGTCGGCAGCCGGCGAGGGAGCGTTCTTCGCTCCAGTAAGCCATAGCCCGCGACAAGAAAAGCCTGCGCTCTGCTTCTCCGAAGCGTGTCGACTGCACTCTTACTGCAAGCCGTAGAATGGCGTCGACAAACGCTTCCCAGCTGTTGACTAACAAGGCTTGCCACTGCTACAGCCGACGGCACTGTACTCATTCGCAGGGTACGGCGCTCAGCGGTGCAAATTCCGTGTTATTCCAAGCGCCACGTGCTCCCAGGCAAGGTCAGACCACGCCCGCAGGATGGAGTCAGCCAGGATTGCAGCGTTCAATGCAGAAGACACATCCCAGCCATCCGCAGTGGTCACAACCGTTGCTGCTACAACAGCACTGCCTGTTACCACTGCTATCCTTGCCACACCGCTGGCAACTGTGAGCCCTACTCTTATCCCTAGCACCCCGTCTGTGCTGCCAGGCATAAAGCCTAGCAGGGTTACCTCCGTGCCAACCCTGGCTCCACGGACCGTCCTCGCCAAGAGGGCACTTTCGAAGAATGCAAAGCAGGCCTCCCCGACAGCAAAGAGCAAGACCACACTCGCCAAGACGAGAAGAGTAAGGCAGGCTTTACTTCGCAAGAGAAAGGGGGTCACCGGCAACGCGACCAAAGCGACATCGGCGACATCAGCTGCCAATGCATCTGACCCCGAAGACGGAGATGGCGGAAACAGCTCTGAAGGCCGGCTGGGCTCGAAGGTGAGATGGGAGTTTCCGAAAGTTAGGGATACCTTATTTTGGGGTCCTTATAACCAGGATCCTACAATTTAGGGTGCTTTTTTTAGGGTCCCCCGGTTTTCGGAAACTCCCAGATGATGTGGTCAAGCACAGTGCATCTCGTTCTCGTGGCTATCTGCGCTTTCCTGGCGAGGCAACGGCTCCAGCTCCGAAGCAAGCAGCGGAGCTGACAAGGAAGCTAAGAAGGCCGGGAGCCGAAGTGGGGGTCTGGTGCAGATGCTTGGCCTGCCCCTCGCACAAACCCGTGCAAATGCACGGATGTGAGGCCAAATCAAGCCCTAACTCAGCTTCAGCTTCGCCTTCGCCTTCGGAACCTGAGCCCTCACAGGGCTGGATCGCGGCATCCTCATACAAAAAATCACGTGTATCCACCCATGGCAGTCTCGCACCTGGCTGTGAGTCCTGGGTCTTCTCCAACTGGTTCTACTTGGCCTTCTTTTTCGGTACCGTTATGCCGGAGCCTGAGACAGACCGCACCGTACCACACCGCTTGGCGTGTTTCCGTCTCGATCCGCAACAGACCAGGCCGGCCTGCATGGGGTTGATGGCATGGCCGGGAACCCCGGCTTCTCTGCGACTCGGAATCGAACTCGCAGCCTGTGTGGCTTTTCCCACAGGATGCCGATGCTGTCGCGGATGGCCGGGCGTGGCTAGTCGCCTTTGGTCTTCTTTGAGTTTCTGGATGTTTCTGGTACGAGCACAACCGAGCACAACATGCCCTAGGCATTGCGTGCCGCCCGCGATCTAAAAGCGCTGCCATACTGCTGCCGCAGACAAGATACCAGTGAACTGGTCTACTCGCCATTTCTGTCTCGCATGTCATGGATATGATCTGAGTGCTTGCAGACCAATTTCTGTTGTGAACGTTATCGGCTGCCAGAGTAGGCAGGACCGGGCCTCCCAAAGAGGATTTTTTGCCCGAGCTGGTGCGGCAGCTTGCAGCAATGCACCTCGGCATAGCGATCAGAACCGGCGGGCCGACCTATTCCGAAATTGGCCACACGCTGTGTCGTGAAGGTCTGTACTTCATGACCGTGGTGGCAGTCCTCGAGTCAAGGTGGACACGGCTGAACACTTAGCGTCGCAAGCGAATCCTTTACGGGTCGGAGCTCACGGCGCTAGTAGAAGCTGCACTTCCTAAGGTGCTGGAATTGAGTGGCATGATTTCGGATTAGGGAGCCCATGCAGCTTTCTGACGGTAGTGCAGAGTCCTTGTATCTTATGTCGAGTTTTAGGCAATCTTTGATCGATCATTGGTAGTTCGTACTGACGGCTAAATCGTGCAAGACCGTATGTAATCTTGCATAACATCATGAACCGGACCTTCTGCATAAAGCATCTGCGTTTTCTCAGAAGTTTTCGCATACGGTAAATACAGTATATGCAGAACTCAGCCACGTGGAAGCGGCATGAAGCGGCGCTAGTTCTGGAGGGTGCTCGATCAATCTCCAACGTGAATAGTATCGATGCCGAAATCCACAATCCTTGCTACTGTTTCAGACAGCATGTGGTCAGCCAAAGAGAAGGTTGCAGCGACATGCATTCGGTGAAGTCGTGGAATATCGTTCTAGTTTGCGGGATAGCAGCTTGTGTGCCGAATGCGGCAGACACGCGCCCTTACCGACAGGTGGGTGTTGGGCTTGCTGCTGCGGCTGCGGCTCTGGGCATGATTGCGTCTGGTCCTCGATTTGGGGCAGGCTTCATAGGAAATCACGGTCCTGTGTACCCAGGTGGACCGCAGTTCAGGAGAGAGGCTTCGATGGAGGCACGGAGCCCTTTCGTCCAAGCTGGTAGTGACGGCCGAGCTCTCTTGGAAACTTGGAACGAAACGACAAGTCGATACAATGCGCGGGCAAGCCATGCAAAGGGACTGGGGCCACTAGGGAGGCTACTAGTAGCCGTCGTCCAGGTATCTTCGAAGCTCCAAACTCGTCCAGATGCGAAAACGGTAGGCGCACCCATTCATAATTCGCTCATTGGGATCCGTCATGATCTCATGCCGACTCAGCTGTTATTTCCCGTGCCAGCCGTCCCGAGCCGGAGCTGCAATGCACAGCATTGTTGTCTTGGTTTGGGCGGCTGGATCTTCCATGCTCCCCGCCGATCTCTTCGGCATAATGGCGTAACTTTGCTGGGAGCGTAGATCGCCTTCCTTCGCTCACTATTTCCAATCTGGGCCATAACAAGACACGGGAGTTGTGCCCCGTGGGTTCGTGGAAATAGGGCTGTCATTCTGGAGGCTCGGTTTGCTCGAGAGAAATGCGACCGCTCGCTCTAAGCCTCCAAGCGCTTCTGTGGCACAGAGGACAACAGGACCCTTGCCCCCCCACCAACAAGGTTCGTGCAACGGTGGACCCTTCCCTCTGTTGGACCGCCCCTCCCTTTAGGTCAATCTGCAGAAGCAACTGGACCAACGTGGCAATTGCAGGAATTTTGGCATTACGATTGTGCAGTTTGTTCATTGACGTTGCTTGCCTTCTTTCTGTTATGTAAATTTCGCTGGTTTGGTGTGTCGACCTGGTAGGATTCTATCAGGCAGCACAACACTTGCCTCTGTCTGTATGCGGCCATGTGCATCCACGTGCTTGTGCCCACCCTGCCGAGTCAGCATGCAACAACGCACGAGCTCTGTCAACGCTGCTCAGTTTGTTTGCCCTAGCTGTCGTGGCCCCCTCGGAGTTATTCGCAGACTCCTGCTGTTTCAGAAACAAACTGCACGCTGGCATGCGCGTGCGTTCACCCGCAGGCAGGCGGCTCTCCGCTCAACAGTGGTCGGGAGCACAGCGATAGACTGCTAGATAGCCCCATGCTCTTTCGCTGTGGTGCTTCTAGGATTTCTGGAGCTGACTATGTGACCGGAGAGACCGAGGCCAGTTGCATCAGTTGCAGGTCGAATCCCTTTGGCCACATTTGCACCTCTTTGTTCTCATTGCTCGGGTCGCCTGCGAGCTCGAGCACCGCAAACATACTGTTGGACAGCCGGAGAAGTGTACCAGGTCGCTAGTGACAGTTTCGGCATGCAAGCTGATCACACAGAGCAGTGTGGTTGTAAGTCGTCAGGTGCCACGTGACTGTACATCAATGAATAGGAAGCATAGCTCCAAGCCTAGATGACGGCTCATGACACCTTGAGCGCCACTTGCTTGACGATCATGTGGCCCCCGAGCGATCTTGATTCCCCGTTTTGGACCGCTGAAGTATGGTAGTATGTTGTTCACGCACACCGAGGAAATTTTAGCAGACGCTTCGGATACAGAGGAGAGCCAAGCCGCTGGACATCTTCACGCTTTGCAGGGTCTGCTCAAGCAGTTTGATGATGGCGATGGTGAGATTGGCGACACCTCCCAAGCGGCGAGCTCAAACCAGCTGGAACCGAAGATCCCCGAGAGCCGATCGGATTTCGGCGAAGAGGCTGTCGAGAACCTGAGCGATGAGGGGGGCCGCCCAACTCACCCCGTTGAGGCCGAGAGCGATCAAGGCAATACCCCTCAGAGGCTACGTGAAGCTCAGTTTCAACTAGCCCAGATGGAAAGAGCCCTGCAGCTGGCATCTCGCCTACAAAGCGCTAGGTCATGAGATTCGCAAAAGTGTATGCTATCGGGGCTTATGAGCGAGACAATCAAGTGGTGCTGGGTGGGTGGGCAGGATATTGCTATCGTTTGTTTTCAACAGCGAGGCTTGGACTCGATTTCAGTGCGATCTTAGCATCACCAGTCTTGTCCTTTTTCAGGTACAGGCGAGAGCCTCTCAGCAATGCATCGATCTGAAAGACTTTCAGCTCCACAGCCTCGGCCCAGTCATCCCACAAGCGGCAAGGACGCAAAATAAGACACCTTTGCCATTACCGTAGCAGTCGTCGCTGCCGTGGTCGATCGTGGTCGTGGTCGTGGTTGTAGTCAGAGCACCAGCAGCAGCAGCAGCAGCGCAGCAACGGCAGCAGAGGCAGTAACAGCCGTGCCTGCAGCGGCTCGTCAGTGTATAAGAAGTAGCTGTCCGCTGATGACTTATACGCTGGTTAGGTCCAATCGTCGTCGCTGCTATCAAACAAAGAAAGCTGGGCTGCATCTCCTTCGTTCACGAGGGTTTGGGTACCGAATCAGATAAAACGCAGTGGGTCTCGCAGGCGATAAGCACGTAGAGCAGTTCACACCGCTGCAAGAGAGTACTTTGAAAAGAGCTGCTGTAAGGCCATGCCAAGATCCTTGACGACCCTGTGCTTGTCTGGCAATGCTTTCGGAAACATGGAAGATTTGTCCAGGCAGCTATCCGGTTTGCGGAACCTGCGCAGTCTCGATCTGTCGTCATGCCGTTTGGAGGCTCTGACATGCCTGCCGAAGCTGGCTCTTGAGAAGCTGGACGTGTCAAACAATTTCCTATCCTCTTCCGCAGGCGTCGCGAGATGTGCTCGTTTACATCACCTAACCTTTGCAAAAAACCGGTTGACGAAGACTGACCAGATCGAAATGCTGCTGAATCTCAGTGTGCTGGACTTGTCAGAGAACCGGTTGAGCTCCAGGCAACTGCTGCGCCCACTCGCAGCTTGCTCCCTCCTCGAATCTCTTCAGATCCACGGCAATCCGCTGTCTCAGTCAAAGCACAGGGCATGGGTGGCCAGCATGTTTCCAGCGCTGATTTGGTTGGACGAGGATGTGTTGCGGCCTCAGCGTCTACGAAGGAAGGGACAGCCTGGAGCACATCCACATGACCGTCCGTCTTTGTCAGTTCGGATGGAGCAGGCTGATGCTAAAGCAAGCCAGCCAAAAGACCCTTCTGTCGAGTACATGGAGTACAACTGTCGATATGCGCGGCCCACCATCAGCAGCAAGATGGCGCAGGCCTCCAACTCGGAGGCTCCGCAGCCTGATCCCAAACAGCCCAAGCGGAACGTCAAAAAGACGACCTCCGCCTCGTCCTTCGCAGGCTTCGTGCCTGCGGCCAGACCTCGCCGAAGCAATTCGCAGCCAGTCCCATTCCGGGCCAACCAGCCGAGCCCAGAATACTTCCCGAAGAAGACACAGCAACGCGACACTCATGAAGCCAAGACGGCTGTTTCGAAGTGTCTGCGCCTGGGAAAGGACACAGAGTCTGCAGCTGTGTCCGCTTCGCTGGGTATGCAGACGCGACACTCTACCTTGTGCCGCGAGCTTATCGAGGACCCTCGCCCCATCCACCCTTGATTCCCCGATGTCCTACTCTTCGCTGTCTTCTCCTGCCGTGGGACATGTGTGTCAAGCCTCGCCGTCGGTTTCAGTTGCGAGCCACGCAGGAGAAGCGAAGGCTATTGCAGCGAGTGAGCGCAAAACTCGGGGTGCCTTTGCTGGAGATTGGTGCTGTCCTTGGCGTCGGGGTGCGGCGAGCCTTGTAGCCCAAGGAGGGTGTGGCTACTGCAATGTCAGCTAGACTCATATCCGCAGCAAATGCTGAGTCAGCCGGGGTGCCGGGCTCAGGCCTGCCACAGCACATGCCTCGGAGCATCTGCAGTTTTTTGAAATGAGGTCCTTGCCCCGCAGCATGAAGACCATGCAGACATCAGGCCCTGACAACAAGCTGATGTCCTGTTTTCGAGTGTTCCTTTGTCAGGTCTCTTTGCGACAGCTTGCGCCATGACATTCATCGAGGCTTTTCGCAAGTTGTGCAGTCAGGTGCATATGGGGCTACCGTCTTGCCTTTATTGTCAGCGCTTCTGTAAGGAAAGAGGACGCTCCTACAGCAGACCCGGCTGATTTGAGAGCTTATGCCTCTTCAAAGAGGGTGTGCTTCTCTTTGTTGATGACATGGCATCGAGTTGGTGCTAAGCACCACTCGAACCCGCAGCAAAGTCGGGGCAACGATCGCTGAAAACGGAGCTGCCAATGCAAATGTCGATGCCATGCATCATGGTTCCTGACTCTGCACTGCATTGGCTAAACATTAGACAGGCGCCGGGGGCTCCGACGCATGCGGCTGAGGGGTGCAGGGCGTTGTTCCCTTGAGTAGTCCATGCCTTCTGAGACCTTCTGAGCTGAGGTGCAAAACATTGATGCGCCTTTTCAAGACCGTGGCGGCGTCGCCGCAGGTGACGCGAGCTTGGTCGCCGTTGACTTCCCATTCGCCTATCTGGGCGGTATCAGATGCCCCAAGTCCCACTACTTGTAGCTTAGAAGCCGGCGACAGTTCCTGACGATCCGACGGAAGTGCTGCGCACCAGGCAGCTCTTCACCGGATGTCCAGCACCGGCAAGCCGAACTTGCAAGAATGGACGGATTCCATCCAGGCTTTCTCAGCCGTCTCGGCATGGTCTGTTCAAACATGTCCATGTTGGCGCAAGGATTGGAACTGGGGACTCTCAAGGTCTCAGGCCAGGTCGCCTCTCAGCCTTTGCTTTCATTTGGTGAAGCATGAAGCTGACATCACTCGAAGCGATCGAAAGCTTGGAGCTCACGGCAACCTTGTCGAAGTCGATGGCTTGGAAGATAGGTCCTGGACAGTGGGCACAGTGGTCACAGATGCCTGCGAAGCCGAACTTGCCAGCTGCTCTGCTGCTGCGCCTTGCTTCCAGACCACGGCATACCACGGCCTTTCGTTGCACTGCGAAAACGACCTACACGTAGCTGCATAGCGACTCAGAATAAACCAGCGTAAGGGTTTTCACGATTTTACGTCTGAAAGCAGAAGCTTCTGAAGCTTCTGAGGCGGTGCCACAATGCAAACCGTTCGCCTGGGGCCGCACATCACCAGAGGGCACTTACACCGCGTGCGCCAGAAAGCATGACGCAGACGTGCGCAAGCAGCATGAAAAGACCTTGCCGGGGTGGGGAACAAGGTAACCATTTTATACCATTTTACATTTGTAGCTTTCGAATGGTGGCCGATTCGAGCCTGAAGGATGTCGTGCGATGGCTGCTCTGCTGTACTTTGATTTCTGGAGTGTCGTTACCGCGATGGGTCACCGGTCACTTCGATGCCCTCAAAACGACAAGCATGCTGTTCTGCATTGTATCACAGCAGCTGTGCACCTGGCAGATCTCTTCGATGTTTCATGGCATCGACTCTGCGATGGACGGGCAGGCAACTTCCCGCTGTCGGTGTAAGTGGTATGACGCGGCAAGCAACATCTCCACAAGTTCGAGATTTCCTCGTTTCAGGTTGACATCCATGAGCTCCTCGCTTGTTTCAGGCCGAACTTTGTGGGTTTTCTCGAGCCAGCTGCAGCGGAGAGTTGTTTTTTTCAGACAGGCGTGGAGAATACGAAGGACAGTTTTGGCAGTCTGCCGAAGCACCGTCCCCACCTGTGGCGAGCTTCCAGCCGCAAGCTCTTCCAGCACAGGCCCGCAGAGCTTCGACCCTCACGGCCAATGCCGTTCGCATTTTCATTGGCCTGGCCGTAGGCAGCCTCTAAGTACGATTGCTATGACGGCCTGGACATGTGGCGGCAGCTCGGCGACTTCAGTGCGGGAGCATGCTTGCCCAAATGTGAAGCTTGCAAGACTTTCCTCTGAGTATACTGCATCAGGTTCGAGTGGTCGAAGGAGAAGACGTTGTCCTGCAGCCTCATTAGTGCCACACCCTCTGATGGAGAGAGCGTGAGCTAGAGAACCATGGACCATGGCTCGGCCGTGGCTAGCAGGCCAGCGAGTTGCGAGGAAGCCTCTCCCCGGATCTAACACCTGCACAGGCCACCCGGGAGCTCTGCTGGTAGTTTGCATGCGGCCCTAGATGCAACGTGCGCAAGTGTGGCGTGGCCGGAGGTCGTTAAACAAATGGACACCAATATGGATGGAGCCGCTGCCTGTGTTTTGTTGACGTCGGCGTTGTCCCTACTGAGACGTCTCGACGAGCCGATTTCTGGCCACAAAGGTAGTCAGCCATGATGAGTGGCTGGCGGCTGCAACCGGATTCTCCGGTCTGTCCCCGAGGAACCAGTACCTCCACACTGCAGAGCAGTTTTTGTGTTGTTTCGCCGGCTACTGCAGGTCGTGGTCCCTTTCTGAAGAGCTTGACCGAACCGCGAGCAGAATTTGCACTGCCGGCATGTCGCAGTCCAACGCGTGGAAGACGGAAACAGACGGGTGAATCTTGGCTGACTGCCAGGCCTTCAAGTCCATCGATGTGAGTCAGGACTGCCGGGTTCCGGAGGTTCCTTCCGAAAGGGTCTTATGCTCATGTCGATGGATTCTTCTCCGTCACGGCCTTCTGCGTGGCACAAGCAAGGAGGTAGCAATCTGTCGACGGTCAACCCCGCAGGCTCTAGTTAAGCTAAGTCGAGGCCGAGAGTCAAGGTTGAACTTGAGTTCAGTCGAAGCATCGTTGAGATGCTCGGTTGGGTTACGAATAGATGATTCCAGGGCAGAATGGATGCAATGTGCGTGATTAGCTCCATCTGAGACGTAGCTTGAACAATCATGGTGGGGCAGCGACTGCAAAAGTACATCTCGAGCTGGGGGCTTGATCCTGGCGATGTGCCCAAAGTCATCACAATTTTTCTCGGCGCCAAGTATGTCACCCTCGGGGCATTCGTCCTTGTGGGAACCCGATTCCAGCCTTTGCGCCGGGTGTTCCCAAAAAGGCGAACTGTAACGTCGGCCTGGTCACAAGTCAAGAGCCGTTTGGCGGCAGGGGCGGGGCGGCCTCAGCCGACACCCGAGGGTGGCTGGTATGAGTGGGCCTCTGACAAATACTGGCAGATGTCTGACAAGCTGCAAGCACGGTTGCAGACGAATCGATGGTGGATGAGCCTGGCAGAAAGAACGGGACAGAACCCTACGAGACTTGTTCTCGGCGTTGCCGAAGGCACGCTTCTCTGCAAGCTAACATATCCGTTGTGGGGGCCTTTCGAGCTCTGGGCGATCCTGTACACGCTCAAGCAGCGCGGCATTCATGCTGCTCATGGTTCTGAGGGCCCGGACGGTGACCTTATGGAGCAGTACACGCATGCCGCGGCTGCCGCGGAAGATGCACAAGACCTGTCCCCCGGACCCTTGTGACCTCGGTTTATGTGCAGATGAAAAAGTTGGGGGAACGTCGTCTCCGAGTGTCCAGGAAGACCCTAAGCTCAAAGGAAAGCTTTGACTGCTCGAGGATGGGAACCTCAACGAGATGGACCTGGCAAATTCACTAGGCTTGCAGGATGCAAGCTTGCCACTGGGAGCTGCGTCGGCCTCTCGGCACTTCTGTGAACTACATTCCGGTGACCAGCTGCCTCCTCCAAGGCCCCCGACCTCTTCAGGTCTGCGGCTTCGGCGTGTCGGGTGTCCCGTGCTGTCAGGTTCTTTCAGCATCTGTTAGCATCTTTGAGGTGTCTCGGTAGACACTTTGAAGACTCGTGTTCTGGCCGGGCGCCTCAGCTTTGTGCAATCTGTGAATCTGTGAAGTCGTCCGCAAGACACGCAGACTGAGGGCCGGTGGTCCACATTGTCCAATGCGTTCCAGAAGATGGACCAGGACGACAACCACCGGCTGAGTCGCGACGAGTCTGTATCTCAAAGAGCTGCCGCAATGCATTTCGACTGCTAGATTGTGCAAGAGCCCCCACATCTTGTGCTTTTGATTTCAGAGCCTGCCAGTTAGGAAACATCCGAGGGGATGGCCAAAGTTCAAAGGTTCAGCAGGCTGTCTGAGCAGGTCATTATAAGTCTAAGTTTTGGAGTGCGTCCTGGGGATCAGTGTTGCTTTGCAAGCACTTCTTGTGCAATTTGGTGCAATGCCGGGCTGGAATGATGTCGACGTCTTGGACCCCACTGGATGCTCAGCTCTTACAGCAATCGGGGGCAGCCTTCGATCCGCAGCAGATGCGTTCTCTTCGGCGGCCGCCGGCCTCCACACGGCAGGCCTCCGGTCTTTCCGATCGCATCTCCATCCTGACGCCGACGACAGCATCTCGCCGTGAGTTTCACGAGCAGCTTTGGGCCTGTTTCGTGGCCCAGACATGGCCGGACAAGGAGTTGGTTGTGGTGGAGACTTACGAGGACGAGCCTTCTGAAGTTCTGGAAGCTCTTGCAGAGCAAGATGAGCGGCTCGTGCATTTGGCTCTCCATCGACTCCCCGGCGAGGATTTCAGCGTTGGCCTGAAGCGCAACATGTGCGTTTATTTAGCGAGTGGTGATATCTGCCTCAACTTCGACGATGACGACTTGTATGCCGATGGCTATTGTGAGTGGATGATTGGTGAGATGAGAAGGCATGGCTGGGGAGCTGCAACGCTCTCCTCCTGGCACAATTACTTCGTTAGAAGCGGGGTTTGTGGCTACTCGGATCCAGAATCTTGGGATGTGGAGGATTTGCAGGAATTGATGGAGACCATTTATGGATACGGCTTCAGCTATGTCTTTAGACGTTCACTTGCACTTTGCCATCCATACCCTGATCTGGATTTTGGCGAAGATGCTCCTTTTATGCTGCACTTGCGGAGAATACTCGGGGATGCTCGGGTGGGCCTTCTCAGAGACGAAGAGGGCATGTGTCTACACATCATTCATCGAGACAGCACCTGTGTTGATCCGGAGGTTTCCCACCTGCTCTCGGACGATGAGCTTGAAAGTCTCCAGGTTTCTCATACCGAAGGCTTCCGAAAGCTGAAAACGCCATGGTACGTCGTGCTCTGGAATCTGATGCGTTGTTAGCTCCTTCCTCATGTCCTTTGTGCTCGCGGAGGCATTAGCGACCGAAAAGCTGCCTTCAGCTCCGCACAGGATAAAAGATGGAGGGATGTACAGCCCCTAATCCAGTAACATAGGGGTTTGACTATATTTATGGGCTGCCGCCACTGCCGCCGACCCCAAAAGAAGAGAGGTGACTATCCAAGGAACGCAGCAGGTGTTGAAAGCAGCCAACTGCAAGTCTTGTAACTGGCACGAGTAGCATGAGCACATGACTGATGCGGCGAAGTATTCGGACTGACGCAGTGCTCAGCTCTCGGACATTGTGTGCGCATGTTTCAGCAACCTTGTGACTCAGAGGCAAAAGGCATCCGCACAAAACCGAGTTTAGCCGGAAGGCTGTATTCGATATGCTTAAGATACGGAGCCAGTGCAGTTGTGGCCATGGGATGGTACGACATGGTACGACAAAAAAGTCGCGCGCGCGCGGCGGCGCATCGCAAGGCCGGGGCGGGCAGTGAGGACAATAAAGGTAGTGTGGGCGGTGTGGGCGGTGGGGGCGCGGTGGGGTCCGGGCACACATTGGCAGCCTTTAAATACTTATTTTACTCTTTAATTAAACACCTACAAATACAGCGGGCGGTGGGAACGGTGAAAGCGGTGGAGGGGGATGAAGGTGGTGGGGGTGGTGAGGGCGGTGAGGGCGGTGTGGGCGGTGTGGGCGGTGGGGGCGCGGTGGGGTCCGGGCACACATTGGCAGCCTTTATAAATACTTATTTTACTCTTTAAACACCTACAAATACAGCGGGCGGTGGGAACGGTGAAAGCGGTGGAGGGGGATGAAGGTGGTGGGGGTGGTGAGGGCGGTGAGGGCGGTGTGGGCGGTGTGGGCGGTGTGGGCGGTGAGGGCGCGGGGGGGTCCGGGCACACATTGGCAGCCTTTAAATACTCTTATATACTCTTTAAACACCTACAAATACAGCGGGCGGTGGGAACGGTGAAAGCGGTGGAGGGGGATGAAGGTGGTGGGGGTGGTGAGGGCGGTGAGGGCGGTGTGGGCGGTGTGGGCGGTGGGGGCGCGGTGGGGTCCGGGCACACATTGGCAGCCTTTTAAATACTTATTTTACTCTTTAAACACCTACAAATACAGCGGGCGGTGGGAACGGTGAAAGCGGTGGAGGGGGATGAAGGTGGTGGGGGTGGTGAGGGCGGTGAGGGCGGTGTGGGCGGTGTGGGCGGTGTGGGCGGTGTGGGCGGTGAGGGCGCGGGGGGGTCCGGGATGGTCCGGGCACACATTGGCAGCCTTTAAATACTTATTTTACTCTTTAAACACCTACAAATACAGCGGGCGGTGGGACGGTGAAAGCGGTGGAGGGGGATGAAGGTGGTGGGGGTGGTGAGGGCGGTGAGGGCGGTGTGGGCGGTGGGGGCGGTGTGGGCGGTGGGGGCGCGGGGGGGTCCGGGCACACATTGGCAGCCTTTAAATCCTCTTTATTCTTTAAACACCTACAAATACAGCGGGCGGTGGAGACGGTGAGAACGGTGAAAGCGGTGGAGGGGGATAAAGGTGGTGGGGGTGGTGAGGACGGTGAGGGCGGTGTGGGCGGTGTGGGCGGTGGGGGCGAACGTGGAAAGCGGTGGATGAAGGTGGTGGGGGTGGTGAGGGCGGTGAGGGCGGTGTGGGCAGTGGGGGCGGTGTGGGCGGTGTGGGCGGTGGGGGCGCGGGGGGGTCCGGGCACACATTGGCAGCCTTTAATTTCTCTTTACTCTTTAAACACCTACAAATACAGCGGGCGGTGAGAGCGGTGGAGACGGTGGTGAAGCGGTGAAAGCGGTGGAGGGGGATGAAGGTGGTGGGGGTGGTGAGGGCGGTGAGGGCGGTGTGGGCGGGCGGTGCGGGGGGGTCCGGGCACACATTGGCAGCCTTTAAATACTCTTTACTCTTTAAACACCTACAAATACAGCGGGCGGTGAGAGCGGTGGAGACGGTGGGAACGGTGAAAGCGGTGGAGGGGGATGAAGGTGGTGGGGGTGGTGAGGGCGGTGAGGGCGGTGTGGGCGGTGGGGGGGGTGAAATGCTCTTTACTCTTGAAACACCTACAAATAGAGCGGTGGAGACGGTGGGAACGGTGAAAGCGGTGGAGGGGGATGAAGGTGGTGGGGGTGGTGAGGGCGGTGAGGGCGGTGTGGGCGGTGGGGGCGGTGTGGGCGGTGTGGGCGGTGGGGGCGCGGGGGGGTCCGGGCACACATCGGCAGCCTTTAAATACTCTTTACTCTTTAAACACCTACAAATACAGCGGGCGGTGAGAGCGGTGGAGACGGTGGGAACGGTGAAAGCGGTGGAGGGGGATGAAGGTGGTGGGGGTGGTGAGGGCGGTGAGGGCGGTGGGGGCGCGGGGGGTCCGGGCACACATTGGCAGCCTTTAAATACTCTTTACTCTTTAAACACCTACAAATACAGCGGGCGGTGAGAGAAAGCGGTGGAGGGGGATGAAGGTGGTGGGGGTGGTGAGGGCGGTGAGGGCGGTGTGGGCGGTGTGGGCGGTGTGGGCGGTGAGGGCGCGGGGGGGTCCGGGCACACATTGGCAGCCTTTAAATACTTTTTTTACTCTTTAAACACCTACAAATAACGGTGAAAGCGGTGGAGGGGGATGAAGGTGGTGGGGGTGGTGAGGGCGGTGAGGGCGGTGTGGGCGGTGGGGGCGGTGTGGGCGGTGGGGGTGCGGGGGGGTCCGGGCAGACATTGGCAGCCTTTAAATACTTTTTAAAAGGGCGGCGGTGGCGGTAGGGGCGGTGTGGGCGCGGAGGGGTCTGGGCACACATTGGCAGCCTTTAAATACTCTTATATACTCTTTAAACACCTACAGATACAGCGGTGAAGGACTCTTTAAACAGAGCGGTGGTGGAGGTTGTGAGGGCGGTGGGGGCACTGGGGGCGCGGAGAGGTCCGGGCACACATTGGCAGCCTTTACATACTCTTTAAACACCTATAACAGCGGTGAAAGACTCTTTTAACAGAGCGGTGGAGGCGGTGGAAGCGGTGTGGGTGCGGACACCTCTCGGGATATCACGGGCGCCGCCCGCAGGGGTCGGCGGATACTCTGATTGGCAACAGTATGCCGTTCTAGCCCCGCCCTGCCCTGAACCCTAGCAGGAAGGCGTGCTGTCTGAGGGATGAGGACGAGATCATGTACTGTTTGCTTTACATGCGTTAGTATGGGCTCAGCCGTGTTGTTCTCGTGTCGGTCCCGCTGCCCCCAAATAACGGTAGTAAGGGTAGCAATCAGACCCCCATGAAGCCGTGCCTGCATTGAGCTAGTCTGCGAGTCGAAAGCCTAAACCCTAGGGGAAAAAACCGCCATGCGAGTTGCGAGAGTGTAAAACAGCCATGCGAGAGGGAACAAATGCCCTAAACCCTATTAACTCTCCCTATTTTGCAGCCTATGAAGCGCCCCATATGCCAAGGTTTAGCACAGGCTTGGAAGAGCTTCGGCCGCCCATTGAAGATAAGGAGGAGATGGCGAAAGCCTTGGCACCGAGATCAGCCTAGTACACTATAGTAAATTTTAGCATATCCGAGTGTATTCTAGCGTATTATAGTGTAGTATATACTATATAGTATACTATAGCACAGTATATTTATTATAGTATATTTGTCGTCGCTTCTTCCATCACAGCGGCCAAGGCACGCCTTTTCGAAGGTTTTGATGCACTCAATGACGGCAGAATTACGCCTCCAGAGCCTGTTGCTCAGACATGGTCAGACTACTGTATCCCAACGTTCGAATCAATTCGGAGCTGCTTGGATTCCTTTCAGGTGGCATGGTACGCTGCAGAGTGGACAGCTCTTCCAGTCTCCAGAGGCTCTTGGGTGATGCGCAGTCTGACATGCGCGATTGTGACATGGCGACATGCCACTCTGTTCGACAGTTGGTCTTGCCTGTCAAATATGCATGTGATGATGGGGTCACCACAAAACGAGGCCCTGCAGAAGGTACTGCACATGGGGGCGGTGGATGACTAAGTTGGAGAGACCTGCGGACCTGCCGGAAATTTCTTCTTGTCCGTCACTTCAGGCGGATAGCTCGAGCTGGATTCACCGGTCGTCCAAATCTCGGTATTTGCTGAAGTTGAGAAGGTATTCCTAATCGTAGTCTCGCACATCGACGACCAGCCATCCAGCTTGAAACAGGCCTCTGCAGACAGACTCCCTCCGAGGCGGGCCTTCCATGTTGTACAGAGACCTGAAAATTTTTCGATGCTGCTAGGGGCAGAGCAGCAGGGACCTCGAATGCAAACCTCGGCGGTCGCCGGATCGGAGATTTTGTCTTGGGCTTTGCCGAGGACCACGGACCGCTCCAAGTTGAGCGGAAATCTTCAAACTCTCTCTGCGCACGTCGAGGGCCTCAGCCCTCGACCCATCTCAGCCCTTCCCCGCCCTGAGCTGTGCGCTGTCTCAGGCAGAGGGCAAATTTCGGGAGAAGGCCGGGCTCTCGGAGTGTCGGCCCGGCGGTTTGCCTGGTCTTTGCGACGTCGGCCGAGGCGGTGCAATGGGCGGGGAGCATGAGGAGCGCATGCTCGAAAATGGGTGTCCTCCATGCACCTGGGCCCTGTTAATAGCTGATGCGGGAATGTGACCCATCGTACTCTACCCTTCCCCAGATTGGGTTTTGCAGATGCGTCCTTGATTTGCAAACTCAATTGTCAGGTCGTGTTGTGTTTCCGGGTTTGGTTGGCTTGCTTGCGTGCATGCTGGGTTATCTATCTCACAGTAAATTATGGTAGTTTAGTCCGGGTCACGTTTGTGGACTGGGGTCTCAGCCAGCGTAGAGTGCTTGTTTTGAAACGCTTGCAGCCAGTCCATGTCCACTGGGTGTGCGTACGGTTCTACGGTTCCTTTGTTTTGTTTATCGAGTGCGAGTGCTAGAAAACCGTGACGCATGTTTATGCCATATGAGGGTTTGATTTCCGATGATCTTTACTATCACTACTACTAATGGATGAATTTAGCGTTTTCTTGTGTTTACATGTTTATGTATGTATATATATACATATATATATATATATATATTTGTTTCAAGGGACGTATGTACAACTCAGGGTGACATCTCGCTGAGCGCCTTCCAAGCGGCCATCGGAGCTTTCGAGCCGCTTCTGGGAGTTTCTTGGCAGATGCAGAGGGAAGCTATACATGCATATAAATGTAAATACACACACATAAATTTATGTATACATACATACATATATATATATATATAAAGTATGTCTGTTTCTACCTATACACATAGAGGCTCCAGTGTCCTGCAACCGCAAGGGTGTTCGCACCCATAGGAAGACAATCAATCAATCATACACAGAGAGGAACTGGGTTTTACTGGGGAAACACAATGAATACAAGAGTTTGAACACATAAACTGTGTAGTTAATTGTTCTGGCGTCTGGGGTTTATCAACCCTCTATCCTAACAACAAACTCTGGGTTTAATCTGGTAGGGAGGAGACAATTACCTGCCAAGTTAATTGTCGGTCTTCTTCCGCACGCCTGTCCGGACACTTAGCTCTGGATTTAATACCGGAGATGTGGAACCGAAACGAAGCACCGATAGCTTGCTACTTTCCCAAGTGGCTTACTCTTTTCCGGAGCACGGGAAACATTCGATCAGGGGTTAATTGTTCTTGAAGACACGAGACGCAGAACCGAAACGAAGACCACGAAGCGACGTACCGATGGCTTAATCGTTTCCGGAGCACCGAAAAACAATTAACTTCGGAGTTAGTTGTTTTCGAAGACCTGAAGTGGACAAACAATGAAATTTTGATATACTTGCCTCGCAAGCCAAGCATATACCTGCAAGAATTAAGTCTCGATTTATTTTTTTTCGAGTCCTGGCGTTCGGACCCTGCCCCTGACGGACCAATTAACTCTGGATTTAATTCTTTTTAGCTTTTGTTTTCATTGCCTTTCGTTTTGCTGGATAAGTGATAAAGGCAAGTGCGTATGGGTCTATGTTTGTATATATATATATATATACATATACATATTTACACACATACACACACAACATACATATGTATATATACATATCTATATATATGGACATGCCACTGCTATCCGAAGCAATGCAAAAAATCTATATATATACATATATATATGTATATATGTACACATGTATGTATGTACGTATGTGTACGGTGGATGCGAGCTGCGGCTGCAAGCAGAGCGTGAGCCAAGGGCGAAACCGCAGGCGCCCGGAGCCCAGTGCAAAGCCACAGCGGAGGTCCTAGGGTTTAGAAAAGGGTTTTGAACCATAAGTAGGGTTTTGAGAGTCCACGGCCTCGGGATTTCGGGTGTTGGGTTGAATGGCAGCTTTCGGCATCACGCGCTTTGGAGTTCAAGGGTTTTAAGGGTTTAGAGCTTGAAGGGTTTTGGGGTTTACATTAGGAACTATAGGGGTTGTGAGGGGCGCTGGTTTGCCATTCCTAAGGCCTTGTTCAACAAGATTGACGAGGACCACAACGGCTTTATCAGCAGCCAAGAGTGCCCGGGCATGCCTAAGCTCGTCGTCGGCTCGTCTGCCACTGGCCTCACCATTCGCGCAAGCTTAGCATTGCAGGTGCTTCCTATCGCAGCAAGAGCTGCGGGAGCAGCTCTCCTCGGTGAAGTCGCTGCGCAATCTGTGCGCCTTGGGCAGTGCTACTAAAGAAGGAGTTCGCTAGGCCATGTGCTGCACGCAGGTTCTGTGATGCAGATTTCAACAACGATGGTCAGCTTTCGCGGGACGAAGCTCGGCTTCTGCCGATGTGTGATACCGGTCGTGAAAGCGCATCCTGCATGCTGCTTTGCTCAGCTCAGGAATTCGGGAAACTCGGCAGGCTCTTGAACAAGGGGTCTTCTGCGGAGAGGTATTCAGCAGGAGACTCTGCAACCACGACCTGCAAGATTGCAAGATCGGACAGTGCTGTGATTGGCCCAGGCCTACTTCGATGAGTTAGCAGGGACTGGTCAGCCCCCGCTTACGCTGTTTGATCCCCAGCTGCGGCTTCGCTGATTCCTTGCTTCACGCATAGATCTCGGCTGCAGGGCAGCCCTCGAGACGCTGGCCGGCAGATCCGATTCTTCCCAGCACGTATTGCCCAAGTCCCAGCGCTTTCTGGTGTTGCTGCTGTGGTTTTCCGTGGTGTGATTGCTTATAGGTCCAAAGAAGAGAGCTCAAAGTACAACGTCCCTGCGATTGTTCATGGGAAGTGCATCCTCAGTGTGCGGACCACGGGCAATGGGGCTGTTGACAAGCGCCAACATCATTTCTGCCCATTTACTCTGGAGCTTTGTGGTCACCAGGTGAAGGGGGACAGTGTCCCACCTGGATTGAGCGAGAAGGTGCCTGCCGCAGATACCTTTCTCCCATGCCTGTTCAAGATTCGCGTGGAGGTGGGTAAGGCTTTCTCTGCCACCCTCTCGCAGCAGCTTGGGGTGACAGTCAGAGTCGCAGGGGCGCAGGTGCAGCCTTTTCAGCAGCCTCCTTGAATTTTAGAAACAATCCTCGAGGTTTCACTGATGAAGAGAACTCTGGGGCAAGTCGCCTGCTAGGAGCAACGCGGAACAACATCAAAAGAGTTTGATGTGCTGTACACCTCCAAGACACAGGATGGTGCAGTGAGCCCCTGAGTGACACGAAGCCCGGCCTCTTTGCCGTGGTTTCAGCATGTTGAGTCGAGGTAGTTATGCAGAAGTTGCACGAGAATGCTGGGCTCCTAAAACACAACTCCCCATCAGTACACGTCTGCTGCACTTCTGGGCTCCGTGCAAGGCCGGCAGCATTCAGTCGGAGTTGGAAGAAGCAGTTGCGGCGGACGGGGTCTCAGAATGCGACGCAGGAGGACTAGGGAGAATCGAGAGGGATGCCCAGCTGCTGCCGACTTCTTGCGCGTATTGCTGCAGATGATCTCAACATCTGCTTCCACGACTGTGCGGTGCTTGGAATTTGCAGGTAGTAGCACCAAGGGCACTCAATCGTTCGACGTCAGGCTTGGTGCAAGAGCACCCTGGACTTTTACGGTCCTGAGGTTCGGGAAGATAGCGCATTGTTGAGTGTGGTGCAGTCCCTGCTCGCAGGCGGGGAAGCTTCCAAAAGGCCAGAAGGTCACGCAGGAATTTGGCGTGAGCCCCGGTCAGCTCAGCCCAGTAGCTCCGAGGCATAGAAGACTCCGGAAGCAAGTGTAAGTGAAGCTGAGCGAAGGTCAACTGGCCGGCCAGGCTAAGGAAAGTGCGGTCCCGCCGCTTCCCTTGGCTCTCTTCTCAACAAGTCGGTTCTGTTTGCTCCCTGCTTTGCTAAGGTATGTCACAGGGCACTGAGGTCTGGAAATTCTAGCTTCCAGCTGAGCCTAGCTGGTATGCTCGCAAGCCTGAAGATGGAAACCCTGCCTTTAGAAAGAACAACGATATACTAACATACGAAAGTACAAAATGAGATTAGCCGTAACTGTGTCGGTCAAGGAGCCGTGAAAGGCTTGGGGATCGCCAGGCCATGTACATTTGGTGTCACTTTGTTGTCGTTTGCATCCGGACTGGCTCGTAAACTGACGATGCAAAGTCGTCTCTACTGAGCAGTGTGAGAAGCTTCGGGTCGCCTCGCCAGTCCGCTTCATAAAATTCAAGCTGTGAATTGCAGCCCCTGCAACGGAAACCTGAAGGCTAAACGGCCCAAAGAAGAGCGCCAGCAAGAGCTGTTGTGGCTTTGATCGAGTACTGCCTCGACTTCCGTGCACGTGCCTTGGGCAAGACCCAACCTTGCAGCCTTTGGGATCGAAGAAGATGAGCTCTCCCACTCTGGCCATGCAGGGCCGCAGCCTCAACAAGGGCTGACGGGGCTCAGAGAGAGGGGACACTGGCGCCGAGTCGAGGCCCCGCGCCAGTGTCCCTCCGCTTGGTCCCGAGACCGGCGGAGGCCAAACCACGGAGGCAGGGGTACTTCGACGCAGCTGCTTTCCTTGCAGGCTTATCGCGCGTACCGTGCTGGTCAAGCAGACCCGGCATCACCTCTTCAAGGCCCGGATCTGTGCAGATCTGTTCAGATGTGGCTGCGATTTGCTTGAGGCCGATGCTATGTAGCGCTGGCAGCTTCAGTCTTTGTTGCGATGAAGTCGAACTCTGCTCGGCGCTCCGCATCCTCGCAGATCTTAGCGAGAGTGCTCCGGCGAGCTAGGAGGAAGAAGCGAGAAGAGACAGAGTTTGACCCTATCGTCGAATACCGCCGGGTGCAGGAAGATCCCATTGGCTCTTGGAGCTTCCTGGAAGACGGCGAGTTCGCAACGCGTGTGCTGGCGTGCTCGGCCGCCGCATTCTTGCCGGCTCTCTTGTTGACGACGATTGTTTTTCCACCCGCAGATGAGGATGGAATCATTTTCCAAAACATGACAGCATCCTTCTTCTATGCCATCGCACTTGCATTCTTCTTTACTTTCCTCCTTCTTCTGCGCATTGGTGGCCTTCTGGACCCCTTGAACAAGAATCTGCTGGCAAAGTCTTACATCGTGGAAGACAGCAGAGATCAAAAAAGCCAGCGGAACTTCGGTCCCGGGGATGGAGGCTACTATTCGGAGGTGCGGGTTAAACCGGAAGATGAGCGTCAGCGAGACAAGCTCTTAGGCGAGTACACCACGGCACCAGCCATGGCAAGGCTACGGAAATATTTGCTGGGATCGATTGCGCTGCTAGCTCTAGGATGGACGGGTGGAGCTCTATCAGGCGCAGAGATGCGTCAAGACCTGGAGCGTGACTGGGCTCTCGTTAGGGAATTTAAGTAAGTTTCCATAATAGGGATCTAGGGCAGACAATATGGTTTCCTTATTATGGTAACTTAAGTTAAATCCCTTAACAAGAACTCAGGTGAAGAGGAGGAGGGGGCCTGTGGAACGGGATGCATTCCGGGCTTCGATGTGGATGATGCCACGCTCGTAAAGAGGAGCTCCTGGATTTTCAACCGCTAGTGGATTCGCTGGATAAAAAGGAACTTCAACTGAACTCCCGTGTTTCAGTTGCATGCTAAGGAGCTTGATGCATTCTGCCGTGTTGTGCTCCTGCAGGGTAAGTAAAATACACAACTCGCCGAGCCACCGGCCAGCCGTGACAGGATGCTCATGTGGCAGAGGTAGTTCCGTCGTTTGTGCAGCAACTTGCAGCCCTTGAAAGTAGTGCCCCCGCATGAAGTGAGCGTGCCAGAGCCTCAGAGGCTGGAGGGAGCTGCGATTCTCGCGTGCCGGAAGGAGTGGGAGCAGCCAAGACCATAGTGAGAGTTTCCAAAAACGGAGGACCTTAATATAGTACCCTCGTCTGGCTTGTCCTAGTTGCGAGAGCGTAACAATATAGTACCCTCAATACTAGGATCCTTATTATGAGGACCCCAACATAAGGTACACCGAAGTTTCGGAAACTCCCCAGTGGCAGAGCCAGCAGCAGCTTTCCTAGCGGCAGGAGGGGAGACCCTGAACCTTTCCTCCTCTAAACCTCGATGTCTTGGAGGTCTCATCGACCTGGGTTCCACCACGAACTTGTTATGTTAGGATAGTTGTCAAAATTATGGCCCCTTTTTGGGTACCCTAAATATTAGGTGCCTTGTTATGAGAAGGACCCAAAAAGGGACCATAATTTTGACAACCACCCATATAATTTTAACGCTACGCCGCCCGCCTCGGCTGTGTAGCGGCAGGGCGAGGGGGCAGTCGATGTTTTTTTATGCTAGGGCGGCCTGTCAAACCCCAACCTTTACACGGTTGTTGATCGAAGTGCGAGGAGAATGGGTAGGGGAGGGGGGGGAGGGGGGGGGAGGGGGGGCGGAGGGGGGGCGGAGGGGGACGGGGGGAGGGGGGGGAGGGGAGGAGGGTGAAACCATAAACCTCTAAAGGGGTAGCTCTAACCGGTACCTACAGCAATGGCTGCATGCTCATACATATACATTCCGCTGCCCATTGGCTCACAGTGGTTTTACCATATTGAGACAAGACAAGCTCTCCTTGCGTAGCAAGACAAAACAACTACTGTCCGTGTGCAGGGCGCTGCCCTTTGATCCTTAGGGAATAACTGGTCATACACCTCCTAACAAGGAGTATTCCTTGTGGGTGTATCGGCACAGTTTTCTGGTAGCGGAGCCCGGAAAGGGCCGCCCGCCTCACAAAGTCCGCTACAGCGGTCGGCCTCGCCGAACGCTTGACCAAGCGGATAAGAGGCAGCACAATGTCGAGCTCGCATAGCGAAGCCGACGGCAGTTCCCAATCCTCCGGGGGATATGAGAACGAAGAGACCTCCCAAGGTCCAGCCACTTATGTCGCACAGTCATATGCAACATCTGACCGCATGCTTGCATCATTAGGCATAACGCCCAAGATCGCGCCTGCCTATGATGGCACCACCTCGTGGTTTGAGTATGAACAGTTGATTGACGACTGGTGCGACATAACAACGCTGGATGACACCAAAAGAGGTCCGTCTCTCAAGACGAGGCTCTCCGGATTGGCCGCAGTACAAAAGGAATCACTGAACCGAGAAAGGCTTGCAGCCCCAGATGGAGTAGATTACTTCAAGAAGAAGATGCGTCCATTTTTCGTGAAAGGAGAACAGTACGTTTTCCTGTGGCGTTTCCTCGGCCTATTCAAGGCATGGAAGGGCAACCAAGACTTTGTGACTTGGATTGCTAAGTTTGAGATCGTGCTACAGCGCGTGAAAAACTCATGGATGGATCTCTTACCAGAGATAGCTCTGGAAGATGCCCATCCAGATTTCATGCAAGCTGTGCAGGCAGACCGAACCTTCCTGGGCCTACAGGAAGCAGCCGAGAGAGACACATACGCCGCACGCTATTTCGAAACATGGAACAAGGAACGCCTTGACAATCATCGAAGAGCGTTTCCTCTGAATGATAATCTCCTAGCTCTTCTCTTCCTAGTGCAGTCCGACCTAAATGAGATGCAACGTGAGAGGTTGGTAACAGCATTGACCAACCAAGGTCACCGAATTGAGACCTACACGTACCCTGTGGTACGGCAGACCATGTTCGATCAGTTCTCAACGACCAGAACTGGTCTGCAGGATCCCAACATTCGGCACTCTTCTCACAAGAAGGACCGCCATGGAAGGAGAGACCAACGCCGCAAACGCGGAGGTCGAAACTTCCTCATCCTCGATCAGGGTGAATACGATGGAGTCGATGGATTCTGGCTCCAAGACGAAGACACCCTTGAGGAAGGCTTTCTTGCCGCCGAGGATGAAGAAGCTGTCTTCTGGACAGTTGATGACCATGAGGCCTTCGTTGCAAGGAGATTCAAAAAGGGAAGAAGACCAAGAATGCGATGAAGAAGCTGTCTTCTGGACAGTTGACGACCATGAAGCCTTCGTTGCAAGGAGATTCAAAAAGGGAAGAAGACCAAGAATGCGTCCCGGCGGGAAGAGCAAAGGGTGGCAAAAAGGACGTGGCCGTTTTAGGTCATACCGCGGAAAAGGGAGAGCCAACCAGGCAGAACATGATCCAACTGATTCCAGCTATTTCGGTAAAGGTAAAGGAAAGGAAAAAGGAAAAGGTGGAAAAGGCAAAGGAAAAGGAAAGGACAAAGGAGATAAAGGAAGCTCCTTCAAGGGCTCAAAAGCAAAAGGCAAAGGTAAGGATACAGCTAAGTCTGCCTCCTTACAAGGAGACCAAACTGGATCTCCACAGGCCTATGAAAGTTCCACCGCACCGAGCTGGGATTCATGGTATGAGGACAGTTATTATACTGACTCCAGTTGGAATTATGCCGCTTATGACGATCAAACGTCTTATACATACTATGCATCACAAGCCTCACGAAGAAAAACACGGAGAAAGAAGAGAAGAAATCAAGCAGGATCATCAGGTAGAGGCACAGATCCGAGCGCGCACCAAGAACCCGTGTTCAACTCATCAGTGAGTTACGTGCCCCAGGTCTCTGAACCATCCGAGGGGCAAGGTGTGGAGACTGCAACAGCAGTGTTTCCGTTGCAGCACACCGTCCTATCTGCTCTCACAGAGCGGATCAATCTTGATAAGAGCCCTACCTTTGTCATACTTGACTCTGGTTGTACTAGGGCTATGGGTTCCCGCTATGCGGTGAACAGGCTTATCAAGGCCGTGAAGCAACATGCCCCAGGCATGATTGATTTCACTTTTTCACCTTCGAACACGAAGTTCTCTTTCGCAGATAGTGAAACAGCTCTTATCAAGGAGCGTGTAACTCTATGGTTCAACACAACTCCAAGAAGAGATACAACCATAGAAGTTTTGGATCAGGGGAGAGTCCCCATTTTGTTTTCCATCGAACAGATGAGGAATTTAAGAATGACCCTCGAGTGTAGTCCCACAGCTGACCTAGCAACGTGTGAAGCTTTCGGTTTGTATAAAACCCCTCTTCCGATTAGTACCAATAACCATTTGGTATTGGACCTTCTAGGCTTCACTTCCACCAGGAAGTATCTCCCTAAGTCAGGTACGTCGTTCAGTGCGACGGAGACTGCTCTAGGAGCCAAGAAGCCTTATACTAGGATACCGGAAGGTCGCTGTCCAGCCTGTGCCGGACAGAAAAGGGCTCACACGTACCTCAAGGGTTGCGACAAAGCACCTGAGGGAGCAGCTGATCCACCACCGAAGAGGATTTCAGGTAAAAAGAAGCCTCTTCCATCTGATCCGGCAGAATCATCTGCCAAGAAACTTGATCCACCAGAACCATCTGGTGATGCTCCTGAGCCTTCCGGACCATCGGAACCATCATCAGGCTCTAGGGACAAACCTGCAGAATCCTCTGCACCACATGAACCTCCAGAAGAAGAAAGACTTGAGGTCCCACCTGCGAAGATAAAGACTCCAAAGGGTCTTAAAAACCTTCTGAAGAAATCCCGCAAATATGCGGTTAAACCTCCTGTTGAAGAGAAGTCTAAGGTCCCAGGAGCTGATGACGGGACGGAGGTAAGACCACTTGAGTCAAGAGAATACCCGGCTCCTGGTACAGACTCACCTACAGGTGAAGAGATTGTCGCGGAACCATCGCCATCTCTTCCCATTGCTCTTCGCAGGATTCATGAGAAGCTTAAGGACCCTGTAGAACTCTATAAGCTTCACCTTAAGCACCGTCATATGAGTACGGATCAGTTCAAGCGACGCACAAAAGCCTTACAGATCCCAAAGGAGATATACGAGCTATATGACCAACTGGTCAAAAAGTGTTCAGCCTGCCAGGAACATGTGAGAGCTCCTTCAAGAGCGAAGATTTCTGGTTTAAGATCAGAGACTTTCGGTGATCTCACCTTCGTAGATCACGGTGAGCTTCCAATTCCCGGCAAGGATAGTCGCTTAGTATTTCTTATTCTCTATGATGGAGCAACAAACTTGTTGACTGCCGAAGTAGTCCAGGATAAAGAAGAACATACTACAATGTCGATTATGAATGACTACTTTGAGAAATTTCAGATCAACCCAAAGGTTGTAGTTGGAGATCAAGCATTCATGACTCCAAAAATGGAGGCTTATTACAATCGGCAGAATATCAAGCCTGTGGCAACAGGACCTGGAACACCATGGCCCAACAGGGCCGAAGCTGCTGTAAGATTGCTGAAGCATCAGATTAAGCTCATACTTCAGATCCTGAAGGATGGTGACCCGCAGTATAACGGAATCACCATGAAGTATGGCAACCTCGTTCGCCAAGCATGTTTGGCAAGAAACTCTTCGATTACCTACGGAGGAGTTACTCCTTTAGAAATGGCCTTTGGAAGGCGTCCTCGAGATGTTATAACACCAGAGAACGCTGATCCCAATCAGTTGACAGGTAATCCAACTGATACGGAAGTCACTGCGAGAGCCATTAAGGAGCTTGCCAACAGGGCTTACCAAGAGGCACGCCAATCTGATGATCTGCGTAGAGATCTTGCAGCCAGACTGTCAATGACCCAAGGACCTTTCTCTTTGGGAGATAAGGTTTTCTACTGGTCAGAAGATAAGTCTAAGATTGGATCCACTGGGTCCAAACATGGATCTTGGCTAAAAGGAAAGGTGATCTCCGAACTCGGAGGATCCATGGTAGGTGTGGATCTTGGAACACGCATCGTCCGCGTCAATATCTCAAAACTGAGGAAAAATTATGACATAACATCTGATGTGGAGATTCCTCTCGCGCCTGATGAGGAAACTCTGACGTCAGAAGGTTCTGACCACGCAAGTTGCATGGTCACCTTCGATGCTTCCCTGCAGTCGACAGACCTAACGGTTCCACATCAAGAGTGTCACTGGCAGGTCACCAGCACTGGGAAGATTGACTTCCTAGAACTCTACGGCGGATCTCCCCGCATGAGTCACAAAGCTGCCCTGTCAGGTCTGCGAGTAGGTCAGCCAGTCGATTTGCGTAGCGGTCTAGATCTTGAGCAACCGCAAGGTCGCTCCAATCTTCTTAGGATCATCAAGGAACAAGAACCTACTATTATTGTTATGTCACCGGACCATTCTCAGTGGTCTAGCTGGTACTCACAGTGGAAGAAAGGCTCTGCCAAGAGACTTTCTGTTTTAAAATTCTGTGAATCGGTCGCAGACCACCAAATGAAGCTCGGACGTTACTTTGTTCTTGAGAACCCATACTACAGCAGGCTCTGGTCTTCACCAGAAGCAAAACGCCTGTTTTCTAATCATAAGATCAGCTATGAGGTCTGTAACCTACAGGCCTATGGCATGAAAGATCCAAAAGGATACTATGAATCGAAATCCTCGATTTTTATGCACAACCTGCCACCGCAAGTTTTAATTCCTCTCCAGAGGCATTCTGCCAAAACGAAATCTCCAACATCTCCACCAGGAGACGAAAAGGGTATTCAAGGCTACGGTCTTAAAACGAAACTCGCACAAGTGTATCCTTATGAATTCTGTGAGACCTTTGCCTCGTGTTTGGCAAGATTCCTGAAGCGAGATGCGTATGCATCTCATCTGTCTTTGGTCACAGACATACTAGAATACTCTGGAGATGAATGCCTCCAGGGACTTTCGGAACTTCTTGATCAGGAGTATTCACTTTTGACAACAAATCCTCTCAAGGATTCAAAACTCCTGCAAGATCCGAAAATCAGATCACTTGTTGCTAGAGTAAATTCCTTATCGAGTAAAACTGAATTACCATTGCATCATTCCAAACCATCACCGTCCCTTGATGCCTTGGTGTCAGACATTACTCGCCTTAGATCAAGACTCTTACCAGGGTCTGGTTTCGAACAGTGTACTCTATACAGAGGTACATTTGGAACAGTCAAAGCACTCACCAGTGTAACTGATGGCGTTCTTGTCTTTTGGAACAAGAAGAAGCCCAATTCGACTATGACGTGTTGCTTGCCGCACCAGGTTTCCTGGAACAAGGTACACCCATCAACCTTCTCGGGGGTGCTATTCCAGATGACAGGCGGCAAGACTTCACCGTCCGTGCGAACACCGCCGGATGTAATCATGTCGGACGAAGAGGTTTCGCCGTCAGACCCGTCAGAACCAATGAGCACTAATCGCTCACGGATCACATCTGACGATGTCTCTATGCCGGAACCAGATCAGCCGATGCCTCCCGGCACACCGCCGTCGCGTCCTCCTCCTCCCATACCTCCACCGCGACTACCGGCAGTTTCCTCCGATGAGCCCGTGGCTCCTGCTCGGGCTAAGCCTCGCGTGCATCCGCCTCCTCGTGTTCCGTCTCCTCGGCGTCTGGGGGGTGATGTGTCGCCAAGGTCTTCATCGGAAAGGAAAGTTTCGCCGCACAAACAGAAATCACCTTCACAGGTGCCGACACCAAAACCTAAACCGAAGGCACATCCACAGGGACCCATTCTTCCGTTACAACAAGATGAAGAAGACACTGAAGAAGAACTGGTCCCAGACGACCCCGGACAACCGTCCGCTCCTCCTCACACTTCTGGTTCACCAGAACCGGAGAGCGATGCCGAGTCAGAAAACACAAGGTATTACTCTGATGAGGAAGGTGACTTGGTCGTAGATGAGAAGGACTGGGTCCTTCTCACAGAAGAACAGAAACTGTGCAGTAACACAGGTTCTTTCTCCATGCCTCGGTACATGCATGGCGGACCCGTAGACATCAGAGAGGTAACATCAAGAGTGAGGTCAGACCGAACACGGTATAAACCCACCAAAAGGTTCCGATCTGACATTCGTGAAGAGTACGATCTTCTCACGGAAGAGGACAAGGCCTTATCCCTAAGTTCCCCCAGGAACTCAGCGAATCTGACCCAGAAGGCACAACGGAAGGAGGCAACTGCCAAGGAAAAGCGTGAGATGAAGAAACAGTTTGATGAAGCGAAAGCAGCAGAATATCAGAGCTGGCTAGACAATGATGTCTTTGAGCTCGTCGATACACGGAAACTCGGAAACATCCGAAATTATGTCACTGGTCGATGGGTCCTGACTCTAAAAAGAGACAAGGACGGAAACTTCCTTAAGTGCAAGGCCCGATGGGTCCTGAGAGGTTTCCAGGATCGACAGAAGGACATTCAGCAAACTGATAGTCCTGCTGCGAGTCGCCCAGGTTTCCGCTTAGCGATTCAACTAGCAGCTAACAAGCTGTGGAATCTGACACACATCGACCTAAAGACTGCTTTCCTGCAGGGTGAAGCCTATGATGAGTCGAGAGACATAATCTGTCAGATTCCTCCTGAAGCAGGTTATCCTCCCTACATTGCAGCGAGGATGAAGAAACCCGCTTATGGACTTAACGATGCACCTCGAAGATGGTGGAACATCGTTGATAAGGCACTCCTGTCTTATGGCCTGGTGCCAACCCGTGCGGATCGCTGTACATATGTTCTGTATGGTAAGAAGTCTGCAACAGCAGATGCTGAGCTCAAGAAGTCTCAGCCAAAGACCATGGAATCAGCGATTGACTATCTCCTAGATCCCATAGCAGGCAACAATGCCAAGGGTAGACAGGTACATGGAGTAGTCTGTTTGCATGTAGATGACCTGTGCATGGCCGGTGATGACACCTTTCGTAAGGCCGTGATTGAATCGATCAAAAAGGAGTTTGCAGTAGGTTCTGAAGACACGAATGATATCATGTTTGTAGGACAGAGATTAGTCTGGAAGGATGCTACAGCATCAGTGCCAGCACATATCTCAGTAAATCAGAACCTAGCTGTTGAAGCTCTAGAAGAAATTGTTTTTGACAAGAAGCTCAACAATGAGCAACAATGCACACCACAGCAGCACACTGCTTATAGAAGTGTTTTAGGACAGATCAACTGGCTACAAAGCCGGACTCAAGCTCACATCTGTTATCGCTTCAGTCGGTGTGCGAGCAAGGCTGCCAAGCCTACTATCGGTGATATTCGAGAATTGAACAAGCTTGTTAGGATTTTGAAGTCTACCGAAGTAGAATTGCGTTTTTGGCCGCTGAAAGGAAATCTCAGAATCCTCGGTTACCCTGATGCTTCCTACAGGAACAATGATGACAAATCATCTCAGAGAGCACATGTTATTTTCCTTGCTGAAGATCGAAATCCAAAGCTAAAGGGAATGAAACAATCAGCAGCAGCTGCTTCTTCCAAGAAGAACGATTTCTCTGAATCCTCTATTAAGGAAACATCCTCGAGAGGTAGCCTGGTGGATTATGAGTCTCACAAGATTACGACAACCACAATGTCCACAACAGTGGCAGAGCTTAACGCACTGATGCGTTGCTTTGGTACCTGCCTGTTCCTCAAGGGACTTTGGGCAGATCTCTCATCAGAGACCGTACCTATACATATCAGAACAGATGCGAACAATCTTGTGACAACAGCAGGCACGACACACCTTCCAGAGCAGAAGGAAACTCACCACCTCATTCAGATGCTTCGTAAGGAATCCAACTCTGGATCTTTAGATGACCTAGCTCATGTAAGCTCGAAGTACTGCCTAGCTGATGCATTAACAAAGCACTCGGCGCAACCTGATGAGCTTATCAAGGCTCTGGAAACAGGGAATTTACCAGAAACAGACATTCATCCACCCTTCCGTGAACTTCTTCAACATAAAGCTTTCACTGTTCGGTGGATCATAGACAATCTCAAGAATGCCGCTACAGCGGTAGCCTTCCTTGGAATTGATGTCTCAACAGAGATTTACCGATTATTTTACTGCCAAGGAATATGGTGGTAGTCTCGTTTGCTGGTAGCACAACCATGTGCTGGATTTTCTATTTAGACTGTTTTCCGTCTAAAAGAAAATTTGTGTCTGCGAGCTGCGTTTTCATTAAGATCGGACATGTTCATGAGAATTATATGTTCTGTATCATCCGCAGCCGCTTTCAGCCTCGAGCCTCACAGCAATCAGCCTTTCGGGCTAACCAAGCATTCCTGATCCTGTTTGGTCATTGTGCCGTAATGAGCACACGATCAAACTTCCGTAGCCGTGATGGACACGCCCTACCCAGGGCAGTACAGGCGTACCATGAGCGACATCCACACATGGATAGCTCGTACCCCGAGTCTCGTCGGGAAGCATCACGTCGACACACCGAACACGGTGGACACCGATTTCACAAACGTGAGAAAAATCACGAGCCTCCATACATTTACATGGGTCACCAACAGGTGTTCAATCCGCATCCAAGAGATCTTGCTGAACTGATCTCACGATGTGGCCATGCGAGTCGAGCAAGGCTCACTCCAATCTCCAGACATGGAGTCAGGCTCTACGAAGGAGTCCTTCAAGGACCATGGGACAACAGTCCCCTTGTATACTGGGATAACAACGTGGGTAATCACGCTCGTGATCCACACCAGTTTTGTACGATGCTTGCACATCACCTTCAGACAGGCCTCCCACCGGAGGTAAAACAATGTGTGAGTCTTGATGCATCCGGAGAATATGACTATTCCTCCTCAGTGCCAAGACTGGCAGAGGTAACAGGTCTCTCACCAGAGATGTGCTTCCACATTCTTTCCAAGACCAACAGAGTCGGAAGGTGGTTGGCACACTCAACAAGACACCTTCAGAACGATCGCCCTGATCTCTTTACTGGCCAACACAATTATCTTCTGGACATGTTCAAGTTGGCCGATTCACAGCTCGCACAGTATACACCGCAAGAGATCGCGCTTGGTGTCCTCCTCAACACTAAGTCCAGGTTCGTGGTCACTATGGTTTATAACCAAGATGGCAAGGCCGAAACCACAGATGCCGCCGTTACCATCCCACCGGATGCAAATGTGCTGACCATGACCAAAGTTTTCCTCTCGGCAGTGGGAGGACACGGTTCACGACGAACTCTACCAAGAGTTGAAGAACCAGATCCTGAAGAAGAGAGGCCAAGGTCACACATGACCATCTCAGACTTCATGGCAACGGGCAGCAATCCAGTGCAGTCCCGTGCACAGCGTCTCTCCACTAACGCGCCGAGACCCGTAGGCATGGAGGATTTTGTTCGACAGAACAACCCTTGTTACATCATGCATGCCACGGACCTACAGGCATTATCCTCAATCCTGAGGCACGGTCTGGTACCATCAAACCTCCTATCGCAGGTGGTTACATCACCAGGTCTTCAAGCTCTCGTGAATGAAAACAGTCGTTCCAACAGGGACACTGTTCAGTTTTCAACGCTAGACCTGGCGAATCCTAATCCGACCATGTTGCGTGCCAACAAGGCACTGCTTCTAGTATTCGACGCAAATAACGTAGTGAACGAAGTCACAAACATGTGGCAGTCGCAAGCAGGGATGTTTGCTACACCAGAGGTAGTGCATGCCCGTACTCTTAGCGCCGTATTCGCACCCTCTGAACCACTCTGGGTATCATCGCAATACGATGAGCTCAAGAGCATCGGACCATGGTGGGCAGACCACTGCTCCGAACAGATGCCGTCAGCGACTTACGAGTCGAAGAAATGGTGCGCAAATTACGGCCAAGAGATCGAATCGACACTTCGGAAGGTGTCAAAGCGAAATCTGCCTCCAGAGCCTCCCAAGGCTAGATCTTCTCACAAGAAGTCTTTCTTTCTGCCAAATACAGAGGCTGACACAGCTCCAAACCTGGAGCAAACCGCTTCTGCAGGTGAGGTACCTCCGAAAACGGAGACTACTACAAAGGACATCCATCCGAGATCCAAGCTCGCCCGGCAGGCCGAGGCAGACAAGGATCCGGACAGTCTTATGGGACAGCTCTGGAACTCCGACGGCACCAGAAGCGCCACTGAAGTTCTTAAGATAACGACAGGTCACAAACCTCCAGAACCTGTTCAGGATACTTCTGCCAACGTAGTTCCTCCCAAGGAAGAATCTTCTGGAACAGAGACGGAACCTGAGGAACCAGATCCTAACCAGGATTGTGACGAAGAATCAGACGTTGAGTCGGCATCAAGCGAAAAGAGCGAAAAGAGCGAAAAGAGCTCAAAATCTTCGTCATCCTCAGAACTCCGAGTTGATGTTAATCCGTCTCACAAGACGAACTCTGCACCTGCAGCGTCAGAGGAGAAGAAAGAATCTCCCACGGAAGAGATCACAGAGAAACTTGAGAAGGTCAAACTTGACCAACCAAAGCCTGAAACAGAATATGTTCAGAGTTCAGACGAAGAGCCAAGGAAACCAAAATCTCCTAAAAAGGAGAAGGAAAAATTCCTAGTTCTCTTCGATCCTGAAACAGAAACCTATTATCGAGTCAACAGAAGCAAGCTCAACCTCGAATACGAGGAGCCTGCTGATGAGGAAGACCTCGTAAGAGAACATGAGCGCATCAGCGCTCGAATTCGAGAAAATACCAAGCACCGAATCTCGAAGTCATCGTCTAACCCGGCTATGCAACAGGAAATGCAAGAGAGAATCTGGGTTAGTCGATGGAATCGAAAAATCCGAAGTCCACTCATGATCAAAGATTCTGAGGCTCCTGACGAAGAGGAGTGGGACAGACCCAGAGAGTCGGCATCTTCCTCCTCTGCACCTCCTAACAAGGAGAGATTTGTAGGAGTACGCAGGACAGCCATGAGCCTTAACCAAAGGATAAGGATGTTGCCTCGACCAGACAATCCTCTCTGCGATCTCTGCAAACAGCCTACAGGCTATTTTTGCTATTCCTGTGGAACGATTGTATGTGCAGACTGTCGACTTACCCCACAGGGTAAACAACGGATGTGCGAGTGCGTCTTGCCAATCGATTGCCTTGAGACCTCCAAAGTGAGAGCAGGAATGACCTCAGAAGAGCGTCAGTTTTTATACGAGGCCATCCTCACACATGAGGACGTAGATTTGGCAGTCCAGAAAATCAACATGTATTGCGACCACGCAAGAAATCTGTTCGAGAAGGACCATCCAGGCGTTGATCCATGCAGCCTTGATGATATTAGGAACAATCCTCCGAATACGTATGACAGCTCCACAGAGGCTCCAACCCTGGAGGAATACAAGAGCATTAACAAGAGTCACATCAATATCAAGGACTCTAGAACAAGCCACCCGGCTTCTTTTCTCTCTCTTACTGGCTACGAAGACAAACTGGTGCTCGACGCACATTACGAGATAGTTCGCAATAGGATGGCCGGTGTTAACGAGAAGAGAGAATACATTGAAGGCTCAAACCCAGACAGCGTATCGCTAAACCTAGTGGTATTCAACTGGGGAAATATGGATCGAGCGCCGGTGCCCGCAGGGAATCCCAAAAAGAAGCTCAAACCTGAGAAGGGATTCGATTATCACCCTCTTATTGACATGTGCTTCAACAATTCAGCTCATATTACCCTCGTACTCGAGGCAGGAGCACTTGCGTCAGAGTATTCGATCGCAACCATGCGACAACATGAATACAGGGGGATGCTAATCCATTCTCCTCCCAAGGAGCCTGAGGCACCCTCGATGTATATTGGAGTCAAGGGTGACCCAACAACAGACATCGCTCTCGTCCACCACTTTTACCGTCATCGAACAATGAAGCCTAAGAATGGTGGTCCCAAGAAGCGACTGTGGGCATGCCACGGTGCGGTATGCCGCCTCACCTTTGGGTACCACAGTACCATCCAGGAGGCAAAAGAATGGGTCCACCCATATTCTGGCCAAAGGATGACGAGAGACGAGTTCATGCAGATTATCGGATATGACCCACTCAAGGGCAAAAATCCTGACAAGGATGGACCCACTGATGGCTCTTACCTCTCACCAGAGGCGTGCCTGACACTGTCGAACCTCGACCCCTCGCCGGTTCTCTGTGAATGGAACGGCCATGTCGAGGGTGATGAGCCACCAGAGGAAGACTTTGAGTCATACGCAGAGATCTTCTCACAAGAAGCATCGAACGATCTTGACGAGATGTGGTGTACAAAAGGGCCTTACAAGGTCATCACCATCGCGATCGTCCATTTCAACTCATACATGACTCATAAGGAAGAACAGAGACGCGAACTGGTGAACGCGTTCCTCAACGAGATTCTCCCTTTTAAACCGGATGTAATAGCGGGAGATCTCAATAATATTGCGTCGAGGCTCACCTTAAAAGGTGGAGACGTTCACCCGCGAAACAGTTTGTTTTCTCTATACCTGGAGAAGAAACTTGCAGCATTCAACAAAATAGCAGGAAGGCACTCACAAGTGCGACATCTTTGCTTGAACAACTCCGACCAGCACAGACTGGCACGTGCAGATCGTCTACCGGCGGACCCGGCGAAGAAAGTTGCTGACCTTGACTGTATCAACAGTTATATCCTTGACTGGAGTAAAACGCCGCACACGGCGTCACCTAGTCCAAGAGATGTTACACCTGCCGCCGAAAGAACATACTGGGAGCGAATCTCAGATATGTGGCAGGACATGAACAATAACAGGGATATTGATATCCGTCTGTTTGTCTCAGTCAAGCAGTACTATTCAACTTTTTCTAACCTTGACCTATGGTTGAGTCCCTCTGACAAAGATTGGCACAGCCCTTTGGGCTTCACGATACAACCAATCCTTACAAAAGGGAAACACAACCGGTCAGATGCCCAGGTTCAGAAGATCGCTGACAAGCGAAAGGCTTTCAAGCAGCGTAATGCTGAATACTGGGGTTACAAAGATTCATTCGTTTACTCATCCGGCAACAGCTGGTACGACAGATCGCAACCATCAGGTAGCCATCACAGATACGGAAGATTCTGGGAATGGCCACAGCCTGAACGTCCCAGCGAGCCTGAAGGTCCTCCTCCAAGAAGGAACCAGGAATCATCGTCCTCTTCACAACAAGATCTACCAAGATCAAGGTCCAGGCCTCAAAGAACCAATATTGTTGACAAGCTCAACATGTCTTTGGAAGAGCTGGATGGACTAGAAGAGGAACCGTCACCAACAAAAAGTGACATCGAAGAACACGAAAGAGAAACATCAAACTTGATGTCTGCTCAGAGAGATGAAGAGGAACAAGAGGACGAATCCTCCAGCCGGAGGAGAAGAAGGAAGGCATCGCGTCCACCGTCTGCTCCGAGCGGCAAGGCACTCAGAACAGCTGCTACAGCAGCGGGGTTGTCGGGCTGGTTCGGACACCGCAACCAAGGTGGAGCGAACGCAGAGTCTATCAAGACTGATGAAACTTCACTTCCAAACTCACTAACCAGTGAGCAGGACTTCTCCGTCTTCAGCATCGCGTGGAATGTGTTTCTGCTGCTAATGGGCTTACACTGGATGTGGAAGCAGATTACCAGGCCTCCTATCAGATGTATGGAGCGCCAACAACCAAAATCAAAAGCAGCAGCGAACCAAAGAGTTCCATTCCTCGAACCCGAGGATGAACCGCAGACGCGTGAACCTTTAGGACCCAACAGGGTCAATTCCGGAGAAACAACTGATCTGCGACCTATCTGGCATACTTCCCGAAGCGAAGTCTACCATCTCTCAGACAGCTGTTACCAGCTCAAGCAAGCAAGAGATGTTTGCAGGAAGGTGCTGTGCAAAAACTGCCTCCATGCAGTACAAGTTGCGGAGATTCGCAGGAACGATCCTTTTCAAAGAGGTGATACACGTCCACGTGGCACCGAAAGAGACATTGAGCGCTTCCAGACCTACGATGATGCAAGTACCACTCCTCATATGACGCAATTATTCAAAGATGCATTGCATGCACAAATGGCCGAAGAAGCCATGCAGATTACCTATACATCGATCCCCAAGGGATCCTCGGCAAAAGCCAAAGGTACATCTGCACTCTCAAGTGCCGCATCGTCGTCAGCGCCCAAGGCAATGCCACCAGGGCCTAACAAGGCAAACATGTCACCTCCACCTAAGAGTCCTCCGCCAAAGGCGAAAGGAACAGTACCTTCAGATCCTCCGAGACCAAAAGGTCCTACCAGAAGAGGAGGTCAAAATCGGCGCATTCAACGAAAGGCAGCCAGAGAAGCCCACAACAGTGGACTCTGCACCTATGCAGACGCTGCACTTAACGAAGCCAATCAAGGCCAGGCAATTAACATTACGTGCCGAAACATGGCAGCAAGACACGTCAGCTCTATCGATGCAACGGTAGAAGCAGCCGATCAGTTTACACAACGCGTGCTACAGCACGTAGAAACATATGATGAAGAGGAACCGTGGAGCACGGAGTTTCTACCAGTCGTGGAAGTCCTATTCAGGAACTTAAGCGGCGACGAAACAACTGTCATACATGACAATCAAACGGTAACTATGCCTCTTGCGAAATACACAGACCTCCTCAGAATCGCACAATCATTGCGAAGCTCTATCCAGAGAGACAAGGAGGAAAGGAAGGAACATCTTGACACCATCCAAGATACTCTATCCAGAGTGGAAATCCTTCTAACAGCACTGAAGGACTCAAGGACAGTCTTTAACCAATTGGTCCATTCCTCACTAGAGATAGAGCGAAGAAATAACAATCTCAAAAATGTCCTCGAGACACTCTTTGACGACCAAAGCTCTGAGGAAGACCAGTCAGAATCTGACAATGAAGAAGTCCTAACTCCTTCTGCAGCACAGTACTGGAATAGCCTTTATGCCCACGCCTTATCTCCTTCAGGAGATGAAAGTGAAAGATCATGGGCGTCCTCAGACGGACAGCTTGAAAGAAGAAGGGCTGAACGGGCAAAGGCTAAGCAGCCACAACCGGCTAAAGCCAAGGCAACTCCAGTCAGCTCACAAGCTGCGCCAAAGGCCGAGCCAAAGGCGACAACATCCAACCATGGATATGATACTGCAGACGCCGCCTTCACCAGGGCTGAGAACAGACTACTCGGAATTTATTCAAGTTCCGAAGAAGATCACTCAGACCCGGATGAGCCACATCCGAACGTCTACGCTCGAGCCTATGATCCAAACCTGGATCCAAATCTGAGATAAGGAAAATCTCGGAGTTTCACAACAGTGACTCACAAAGCTCTAACAAGAGCAAAGTGAAGGGCTGCATAATTCGATGTAGAAAATATCACCAGACATGATCTTGTACAGACGATCTCTCTGACCAACATGCATGAGTGTGTGCAAAAGGAGTGTCCTCAGCAGTGTACTTCAGTGCTATACCTAGCTTAAATAATATGCTGTTTTCATCATGAGTCCAGACTCCGCAACTGTGACAGTGGGCATAATAGTATATGTGTGAATGTGCGGCCATGCTTCCGGTAAAAGAAAATTAGTGTCTGTTTGAAACCATAAACCTCTAAAGGGGTAGCTCTAACAGGTACCTACAGCAATGGCTGCATGCTCATACATATACATTCCGCTGCCCATTGGCTCACAGTGGTTTTACCATATTGAGACAAGACAAGCTCTCCTTGCGTAGCAAGACAAAACAACTACTGTCCGTGTGCAGGGCGCTGCCCTTTGATCCTTAGGGAATAACTGGTCATACACCTCCTAACAAGGAGTATTCCTTGTGGGTGTATCGGCACAGAGGGAGGGGCGGGGGGGGAGGGGGGAGGGCGGGGGGAGGCCTGGGAGGGGGGGGGGAGGCCGACAAATCAGGTAAAATGAGGGGAAGCCGGGCAAGGGGGTGGCAAACGAACGCAAAGCGGGTGTCCCCAAACATTGAGGATTAGGTGGAGGGTACCTGAGCTAACCCCCAAGACGCCTGGGCCTGTGGCCTCGGCGGATTTTTCACAAGTGCTGAACCAGAGGTGGCATGCATTCCGAGCAACACCAGGTAAGTTTCCTTGTGTTTGGGAGCTTGGCACAGGCCACAACCAGCCATGGCGAACATGACCGGGGTAAATCTCAGTGTGCTAGAGAGCTTATACATATGGGCAAACGCGAGGCAGGCTGTAACAGGCCAGAGTGGGAAACTTGCCAAACGAGATCATGGCATACGTCCGTGTTCTAGCTCAGGTGCTGGGCACAAGCTTCATGAAGCCACACAGAGTGCATTCCGAAGAAGACAGGGGTAAAACTAGCTGGCTACGGCTGCTGGATTAGGCCGAGGCGCATCAGTGTTCACTTCCGGTGGTCTGTGACCTTTGGCCTCATGGAATCGTCGCGACTTGGCACGGATTCAGTGGTGCAGTGCTTCTTGCCGCCGCTGTGACCCTCGTGCTCTACCGGCTGCGGGAGCAGCTGCCATCGCTTGATGCGTGAATCATTGGAGAGCCTCTTGGACACGCCGATTTGGAAGACTTTGCCAAGTCAAGAGGCCGGGCGTCCTTGGCTGAAGTATCTCATCCTCGTCCCCTTGTGCCGACTGGCCTTCATCGCATTTTTCATCATCGTCCTCGTGCCGATAGCATCTCAATCGCTCTTTGGAACTGCAGAGGCAACTCTGAACAAATGCCTCACGTCTCATCTGATGCTGCTCGTAGTCCTGACCCCCATCGTGGGTGCCGTTGTCTACGATCTTGGTCGGGAAGTGGTGGTGATGAGAAAGCTATTGCGCGGCCGACAGAGGGCAGAACTACCCACTGACAGGCCTTTGCTGACTCATGCGGTGGTCATTGCGGAATACAAGGAGCCGCTCGATGTGTTGGCGGCCACTGTGGCCTCGCTCCAAGAGCAGACATTGGCACACAACACGATTGTGGTTCTGGCGCAGGAGGCTCGTGATGCCGGAGCGGACGAGACGTTCTTGAGCCTGAAAGCGGTGGCAGAGAAATCTTTCTTTCGTTTCATGTGCACCCGTCACGAGCTCCAACCTGGAGAGGTTGCTGGCAAGTCGAGCAACGAAAACTTCGCGGTCCGTCAGCTCTACAGAAGCGTGCTGGACATGGGCTTGGATCCCTTCAATGTCATGGTTACAGTGGCAGATGCTGATTCCTACTTCGACCGTGTGTTTCTCGAGCAGGTGGAGTCGGAATTTTGGCGTACACCGGACGGTCGTCGTATGCTGTTCGATTCGCCGATCAACACGGTGCGCAACCTGGCCGAGTGCAATCTGCTGGTGCAGTGCTACGAGGTTTACCGCTGCCAGACGGTGACATTCAACCATCTCACCATGCAGCCCTGCCAGTCAAACTATAGCATGATGCTGGGTTTTGCTCATGAGTTGAACTACTGGGATCCGGACAACACGTCCGAAGACATGCACACCACCTTGAAAGCCATCGCATACACAAGTGCACCGGCCGACTGTGTTGTCACTGTCTGGAGCCTCATCATGAATGATTCGGTGGCCGGTTTCCAGGACCGATGGGTCCAGGCGAAGCGACACATGTGGGGTGTGGAGGAAGTTGCTTGGCTCATTTCACTTCTCCCAGTGCTCCGATGGCGGGTATGGTACCGAATGCTGGGAATCACACAGGCGCATCTGCTGAACGCTGCAATTCCTTCGTGGATGATTTTCTGCTTCCCACAGACCTGGTGGGCGCTCATGGATCTGGGGCCGACCATGCTATCTTTGGTGCTCGCTGGCTGCATTTTGCCGTTCTGCTACGGGTGGGTGAAGTTTTTCGCGCGCGAGGCCTTTATGCAAAAGTATATTCTGGGTCACCGGCGCGACATTATGCTCCCCATGGAATGGTGGAGATGGGCCATCCTGGTGCTTACGTACCCGATTGTTCTTCCCATCTCGCGAACCATCTTTGTCACAATGGCAGTCTGGCGTATGCTTTGGCATGCCGTCTTCCACAGCCAGCTCAAATATGTCACGGCCCCGAAGCAATTTAGCCCCAAAGCAGCCGTGGAGATGGGCGCGAGTTTCAGTTTCACAGGCGACGGGTGAGGGAGGACCTGGGCTGGGAAGAGAGGGAGCCGAGATGAACCGAATCCTGCAGCCCGTCCGGCCAATGCGTGCAGCCCGTCCGGCCAATGCGCTGCAGCGGATGGCTGACTGGGTACTTGCAACAACAACTGCTCTCAACGAGATTTCATAGGACATAGGACATAGCAGATTCGAAGTCTGTACGTTAGACGATTGATTGACGCGCGAAACAGATCGCAGGCGAGGCTGCAAGTTGCATTTTGAGCCAACGCTGGAATGCCTTATAAGAGCATGCAGAGTGATGTCGAACGACGTAGAGACTTGGTGAGGTCCAGCAGTCCAGCATGTTCGCTCCGAGATCGTCAAGTCTGCAGCCGATAAGCGAGCAGGTCGAATGGCTGAAGGGCTTTCCTGTTCGTTGACCGTCTCGAAACAGCTCTTTCGTGAAGAGGCCACGTGGCAACCTCCTGGGACCGGATTCGGCGTGGTCCTCAAAAAACGCCGCAAACTCTATCATCCGGCCCTGCAGAAGTGGGGGTTGTGCACAGGTGCTCCAGCACTCGGTCAGGACCATGCCGGCGGCCAGATACACGGTGCAGGTGCATCCACAGATAATAGGCCCAGTCAATCTCGGTCATCGCTGAAAAGGTTGGTCCATGGATCCACCCCCTCCTTCGTTTCAGACGCATCGGTTCGGGACTGCTGCGAACAGGCTCGCCACACCATCAATAATTTCTGTCTGGTGAACCGATACGTGGGCATCGCCGGCTCCAGGCGATCCACCCCATTCGCGGGTCTCTCCAGCAGCATGAATATGATGGGCTGCTCGGCCGAAGCAGCGCATCTCGCCAGTTCGCGTCATGCCTGGCATGGCCTGGCATGGCCTGGCATGGCCTGGGGCCTGGCCTGAGGTTCCCAGCTTTTTGCCGGTGGGCGGCGCATGATGGGAGAAGGAGTAGGAGGTGCGTGCAACCGGATGTGTTGCAGTCCGCTCTTGAATTGGAGCCCTCTGCAGGATACCCAGACCGCATGGTGGGCCAGGGCTTCGTGCAGACACCAGACACCAATCAAGCCAGTGCGCTACTGCAGCTTCGGGCGGAGCGCGCCTGACGGTGAGTCGTCAGCCTGGCCCTTGCAGGTGGAAGCACTCGCATACCGTGGCTTGTCAAGCAGCAAGACCCGGCAAGCCTTCAGGTGGAAGGACGGGCTCGGGGGCCGAAGGACCGGAAAAGCCGGGAAAAAAAGCAAAAGCCGCTGCTGCCAGGTCCTCGGCCTCCCCCTGCTCCAGACGAGGCCGGCAAAAAGGAGAGGAGGGGAAGGGCTCCGCGCGCCCCAGAGTGTCCCAAGATGTCCCAAGGCTCCGAAGGGGATCCAGGCCGGATGCCGTGCCTCTGGTCGTCTCTGGTCCCTTGTGAGATGACTCAAACATGGGATCCACCCCTGTTTGCCCTTGCGATTGTGGCTCAAGCGGTGCCCCTGGATGTGATTAACACTCCACACTCCAGGGTAACACCTTCCTTTGTACCGCGGCAAAGCATGAATGCACAAGTTCGGGTAGTTCTCGGGGGGCTGCGCGGTTGGTAGGATCTCAAGTTCTTACACTGTCCGCTATCCGTGAGGTAACCGCATATCGAACCTGGACTCTCACAGGCGCCGGGTGGATTCTGTGCAGGCGTAACGGAACCGCATCCTGTGCCTCTGCGACCTGTGCGTGACAGGTGTGGGTGGAACTGCAGATGGAGTACTTGCACTACCCGGTTCAGTTCGGCAAGGTTGGGTACGATTCAAGCCGAAGTCTGCGCGAAATCGGGCTGTTGCAGGGGACTGGAACGCGAGAACAGATGTTCTGGCTTTGCGGCATTGTGTTCGTGCAGCGCTTCTGCTGCACGACTCGCGAGTTAGTGTAACAATGCATTAATGCGAGGCCGTGCCCAATCTGTGCCGTGTCTCTCTCTCTCTCTGTGCGTGCTGAGGGCCCTTCTGACAGTTGCTCGCCTGATCTACCTTTTCGACACGCTCGGAGGTGGGACGGAAGTGCAGCAAAGTCAGAGAGAGAGAGGGAGCTGCAAGTGTCGACGGTGATGCCACGTCAGCAACCACTGACTGCAGGCTTCTTGATGGGAGTCGTCGATGCTTGGCCTGCATGCCCTGGGGGCTCTGCGAGGAGTGCAGTGTAAACAACTTTATCGAGTCGTCGCGCAAAGCTGAGGCGTTTATTGGATGGTACTGTGCCAAAAAAGGCATGGACATCACTCTGACCAGCCTGTGGGGCCTAGCGAGCGGACTCCTTTTCATATACGACTTCTTCGGCGCCCTTACAGAGCCTCTTCTGCTATCGAAGGGTCTGCGCATGCGGAAAGGAAGCCATGGAAAACGATGGGCAACCAAGGGTGCAGTTGTGAACACCTTCAAGCTCGACTTCGTCAGAGCATCTCGGACCAGTATGTTAAAGTCGATGCAGACTAGACGGATCCTCCCAAGTCTCCTGTGTCTGCAGCAGCTTTTGCAAGGTTGCAGTCCTGCTTGCCCTTCCACTCACTGACTTTCTGGCTGCTAGCTTCGGGTGGGAGCTCTTCAAGGAACATGCAGCGTGGATCAATAGATTTGGCTCGGCATAGCCGCATACCCGCAGTGATTTCCACCGCAACCAAGGAGCGGAACGGAGGACTTCTCAAGCCGATCTTCGCGGGCGGACAGGCCGTACCTGCAAAGCGGATGGACGAAGAGCAGGGCATCACCAAGCCGAAGCTCGTGCCTGGCTGCAGATTGGTTTTGCACTGCTTTGAATCAACATTCGGAGTGTGAAGGACCTGCATGAGTCCAGGATATATGGAAGGGGACAGAGGGTACGGCGCCGTACCCGCCGCACGCACCTTACGGCTATCCCGGGACCGGAAACTTTGCCGGGCAGGACGGGCTCTTGCAGAACTGGGCACAGTAGCTCGAGCGCATGGCGGTCATTTTCTCCTTTTCAGGAGATGCAGAATGCGGCCGATGGCTTTGCTGCCCGTCGATTCGATTGTCCGGAGACGAAGGCACAGGCCGTCTCTAGACTCTAGCCCTTGGTGCCACATCTCAGGTTAAGCCAACAACCCGACATGAGAGCAATGTCTGTTTCTAGCTAGCGAAATTCATTGCCATGTGCCGCACGACGGCATGATGGCAGGTAGTCTTGTCCCCGCATTCGTGGTTTGCAGTTTCACTGTGGAAGCGTCTTGCTTCTGTGCGAGCTTCTCGCGTGGCACAACAGCGTAAACAATTGATGCGCGAAGGGCTGATGCGTGCCTGACTTCTTGGTTGCTCTTCGAAATCCAAATATATGAGTTGATCAGGCTGCAAATCTCCTGCGTCGAAATCAGTTTCTCGAGGCAAGCATTCTAGGTACACCCTGCTCCCATGAGATTGATGTCGACCCATTGCAGACACTTCGGCGCAAGAGGGCCGCAGCATTGGCGTCGCAGAGGGAGGCCGATGTTTCGTGGTGAGAATCACACCAGAGAAAGACATCAACGGCAGCGGCGTGATATGGTGCTTCCTAGCTGACCGAGGACAGCACGGCACCTCAAGCCGTTGAGATCAAAACTCTCACCACGCTCGTGGCGCAGGCCACCGAGAGCTGCTGAACATGAGCTTCGCGTGTTGTACCCAACTCAATGCTCCTCCGTGTGCAGCGGTTTGCAGGAGCGGTCATGGCTTCGACCTTTGCTGTTGGCGGTCACGTCAGGAGCACAGCGCCTGGCGTGGCACTCGGGAACGCTAAAGGAAACCAAGTGCAGCAGTGCATGTTGCAGTTTCGCGAAGCCGCGAGGCCCTGAGACTTCAAGCCCTGCTTTGGCGCTCTCTGGCGGTGCTGACAGACCCCGAGGCAAGAACTAACACAGAAACCTTCAACAATCAGAAATTTGTGAGATCGTTCAGTTTCGATCCAAGCCGTGCTTGTTTTCTGCAGCGTACCTGCGCCTGGGGGAGGCCTTATTGGAGCCGTTCCGGCCTCAACCGGCCCTCTGTCAAATTTCGGCCGTTGCGGAGCGCGGAGATGGCAGACTCAGGATGTTTCTGGAAGCACAGGAGATGATGGGTCAAGGAGCAGAGTTCCATTTGCTGCCCACTGTGCGGAAAGACCAGAAGATGCCAGGCTTTCCGAGCTCAAGTGCCGATGTCCAGAGCTGGGTGGTGCAAGAGGAGCGCTCGCAAAAGAGTCTTCAGACCCTTGGGGAGCACTGCTTTGTACTCCGTCGAAGGATGGGCTCTTCCGTGCTGCGTTTGGTGCCCATGTGACGGAGCCGTGGAATCGGGAGCGTTTGTATCTCCAGTCAGCGCCCAAGCGCCGGTGATACCGTGCATGTGAGATCGACCTCCTGGCTAGAAAGAAACCCCCAGGCTCGAGCGATCTGTCCTTGCCAAGCCGGGGCCAACCTTGGATGAGCGCGCACAAGAAGCGGAGCCCTCGGGCAAACCCACTGTAATTTCGCACCAGAATGGCACTCGGTTAAATTATATGTCCTCTCGTGGCCCTTGCCGCTCAGCTGCGCTCGGATGAAGATCGCGAGATGCTGGGCTCGGGTCTTTGCGCACCCCGGCTTGCCCCTCTGGAGGACCGGCAGAAGGATACGACACCTTGCGGCCCCACCTCAATGTAAGTCGCACAGGAAGTCTACTGGTTAAATAAGTCGGCGACTCAGTAGCCGAGTAATGTAGGAACCTGATTAAGAAACCTTGGGCTTTTACTAGGGTTCCTTATATGAATCCTACCATTTTGGGATTATAGGCCCAGGGTTTTTCTTAATCAGGTTCCTACATTAGCTGTAGCTTCTTTTCAGCTTCTGGCCGCCCTTCAGCCTCGAGCTGCTTCTCCGAGGTTGGGCCTGCGCTTCCGATCGCAAGTGAAGTCGAAAAGGCGCCGCTTGGGATTCCGACTTCTCCCTTGTGAGCCGAGTGTGAGCGCCGAAACCCAAAGCAAAAAACCCTAAACCCTAAACCTCAAATCAAAAACCCCCTAAACCCTAAACCCTAAACCTTTTCGAGACGGAAAAGGGTCCTTAAAACAAAAACCTTAAACCCTAAACCCTAAACTGCCAATGCCCGTCGTTGCGAGTCGCAGCCGCAGGCGGCATCTGGTGGCCAGTCATCTCTACGAGCTGCGTCTCCCGGAAGCAAAAGAACCATTTTGGGGGGTTCCCTATTATACCTATAGTATAAAGGGCCCCAAAACCCTATTCTAATTATTAAGGCCCCTATATCAAGAAGCTGCAAAGCTTTTTTCCTGGCAGAGTTAGAGGCTCCCCAAAAAGCAAAATCTCACGAAGCGCAGGCCTGGACGTAAGCCGAATCTCGCTGTTCCAAGCTCCACTGGCATCCAGAGACCTGGACATCGCCTCAGAAAGCTTTGCTTGCGTGTGGAAATCTCAGCGTTGAAGTTGCGACCGTGCGACTCAGTCAAGGCACGAAGGGCCAGTTCCCTTGATGCCTTGGACAGCCGCGAGACGCGGGTTGCAGGTGAACTGCAGGCTGCTGGGTTTTCCTCTTGGATTTGATGGTGTGTTTGCATGTGTCCTGTGAGTCATGTGCCTTCCTCGCTGCAGGAACTCTTCCACCGATACCAGAAAGAGATGGAGAGCCACATCGTGGCGCAGCTTGACAGTCGCATCAGTCTCAGAGCTCGGCGCCGCTGAAGTCAGTTGAAATGTTGTCCTCCCGGTAAGGTTTGGACATGCTCGTGGAGCGCGGGAAGGCATTGCGCACCGCCCTGTTCGAGGACCGGCACCTGTCGTTGACAAGACGTGCGGGCTTCTTCTGTCTGGTACTCCAAGGCCGAAGGGCTCCCCAGCGATGCGCAGGCCACGCAGGCCGCCCAGGCCGTGCTGGCCGCGAGAGAAGCCTACCGAAGCAACCTCCAGGCCTGTGGAGCAGAGAAGAGGGCCTCTAGTGACTGTGGTGCCCGGTGGTGCATGATCTCAAGCTCTTCTGGCAGGAAAGGAGGAAAGTGCGGGCCAGGCATGCAGATCGTACTGCAACAGCTTCTCTAAGTCTTCATGTCCGAAGGCGAGACGAGAAAGAAACGCTTTTCGAGCAAGTCTGCAAGAATCTCTACGGCAAATGGCGGGAACTGCGACAAGTGCGACAGGCTGGGCAGTGTCGCCGTCGTTAAATGGCAATTCTGATTGAGTGATACATAGATCGTATATAGGGTTGATGAACAAATAAACGTGAAGATAGATAGGAAATAGGGTGCATCATATATCATAGTATGGGTTGATGCTCAAATAAACGTGGGATCGATTAGGTGTATGACCCCGTGTGACAGGATTTCGGCTTCGTGTCCACCCCGTGGCGCTTGACAGCGCAGCCCCAGGAGCTCCATTGAGGGCTTTCGGATCGAAAAAGGAGCGTTAACACATGGGAGTTTCCGAAAATTGGGGGTACCGTATTTTGGGATCCTTACAGTAAGGACCTACTATTTAGGGTACTCTCGGGTACTTCCTAAGGGTCCCTACTTTCGGAATCGCCCTTATGGGCCTGAACAACTACATGGAAATACTATTCCTTATAAGAACAGTAGAAACTCCCACCCGAAGAACCCTTCTCTGATTAGTAAGGCCAGGTCC
>CAJNDT010000100.1:135000-309281 GCA_905221615.1 Symbiodinium sp. CCMP2592 | reverse complement strand
GGCTGCGGAGTCACAACTGCATTGAGGCATGTGCATACGCTGATCTTCAGAAAAGATAGAGAGGTACACAGAGACATCAATTGATTAACCGCGCAGACCTGCATGACCTTTCGACATGATGCTCTTAATGATGAACCTCATCAGATGTGATGGAGTTCGCAGCACAGCTTTGCTGTGTGATTGTTGGCTGCCGGGGGCAGCAAATGTGCATCTAATTGTCAACTCAGCAATGCTGCTCACGGAGTTCTTGATCGCTTTCGCTTGTTGGATGTAGGAGTTGATGTAGTAGATACTGTCTCCTTTTGGTTAGGAGTCGTTGATGTCGGACGCTGATCAGGTTGCTCCGAATGCTTTCGTATCCACTCTTGAGACGCGATAAAGTACTCTCGCCACCATGAAGAGCCGTTGGTGGCCCAATGCCATCTCCATTGTGATGCCGTCGGAGATCGCGATCTGGTGCGTTGTTCCATGATGCTAACACAACTGGTTGGTTTTCAAAATGCTGCGGGAAATAGTGCATCAATCGCTGCATAACAAACATATGTGAAGTGAGTGCACTGACTGTAACAATTGGCAAAAACGACTATCATTGTTTTCACCGTCCGCTGCAAAGCGCCCGATGACGGTATGAACAGGGTTGATCACCTATTGCTGCGAAGCTTCGAGTCGTTCCACTCGTTGCTTTAGCTCTGTGATCTGCCGGGTTGTTTGAAGAATAAACTCGGCTAATTGGTCGCGTAGAGCCCCGTCACTGAATGTGGAAGGTTCGCTTCCAGTTTCCGAATCATAGTCCCGATGCTGTGTCAAAATCTCCATGATGGCCTCAGAGAGAGCTTCACGTCGTGCCTCATCGATGGGTGGTGAAGCTGTAGTCGCTGTGTTTGTCGGAAAAGATGCTTCGCTCATGGCTCTATGTCGGGATTCCAATAGGTGTCACTCTGAGGCATAAAACTTCAGAAGGCAAAGTTATGGTGCATATCCGCAAGCAACATATGTTCAAATGCAAGAGGTGTGCACTACCTGGCTCTTTTTATATACCAGCGGATTCAGCAGCACATTCAGGACCAGTCTGGTGTGTTTTGCCTCATAAGGCTCTCGAGAATATCAAGTTGCTGTTTGCACGAGGCCATAATGGCAGTGGTGGCTTCGTGTTGAGTAGTCAACACCGTTGTGGCCTGCTGTATCAAGCGTTCCAGCTTGGCATTCGATTCAAGCAACGAATTGTGAAACTGTGTTAGTAACTCAAGAATCTCAGCCGATGAATCCGGACCAGAATGAGGCGGAGGTGGAAATGGCGGAGTCGCCGGTGCAGCCACTGCTGCGTCCTGCTGTTCTTGCGGATCTTGGTGTTGCTCTTGGTAATCTTGGAAATCTTCGTCTTCTGCAACACGTAGAAACTGAGAGCGTACAGGCGCCGGCGGTTGAGTGTGGCTGCCAACCGCAGGCTGCTCGTTGCGGCGTCTGCTGTGCTTGGAGATGGATGGCCGAGGACGGCCGCTCAGCGCTTTGTGGCTCGGCTGCAATCTGCCAGTCATGGCACTTTTATACATGATGATGCCTCAGTTAGTCCCTGTAAATGGCTGCGGGAAACACTGTGTTGGTACAAGGCGTCTCACATGTTGCAAAGTTGCATGGCTCTGGACGCACACACTGCAACTTGGCACAGTGTTTTTGCTTACAGCTGTTGATCAGTGTAGCCGGCAGCGATGTACAGATCGCGCATGGCTCGAATGGCTGAAGTGGCCTCGCTGCATGGTGTTGTCACTCTGCGTACCATGCGTGTGCGGGCCTGAAAACTGCTGCGAAGTGTTGCAACAGAGGTCGCCGACTGTGGGTGTAAAATATCCGCCTTGTGTAAAGTGCAGTGATGCGTAAGGCTGCTGTGCTGAGGGTTTATGGCGAAACCCAGGAAAATGTTGGCCGGTTCAGTTTCAAGCTGAACCGGTGGTTTGTAGAAAGATGCGTCAGTAAGCTGTGCAAAAGGAGGCAGTCGGGTCAGCTGTGCAGGCAATAGAAGGACGCGGTTGTCGACGTATCTGGTAGCAAAAAAGTAAGCTTGATCCTGCTTGTTGTGGTCTGGAAAATGCTTGTGGTTCGTGAAAAGTTGCTTGTATGTGTGGTGCCAACACTGCTCTTCTACAGCAACCACGATGTTGCATAAAGCTGGGCTGCAGGGCGAGCCCATAGGTGCTCCACGAAATTGCTCAATGAGTGATGTACCGACAGTGAAATAGTTGAGCCTGAGCACTGCAATGATGAGTTGTGGTACGTGTTGTAATTGTATGCAAAGTTTGTTGCCGGAGGAGGCTTCCTGCTGCTTTTGTCTGCTTTTACCTCTGTGGACTCGATGTGTGGGGTCTTTCTGTGAGTGGTCAATGAAGAATTTGGAAGAGTGTAGTGGGTTCTTCTCTCTGTACCATCGAACCATGATGCTGTATGCTGAAAGAAACCGGCTTTGATCGACCGATGTAAAGAAGCCAGCTAAATCCTGATTGTACAGGATGTAATCTGTTGAATCGTGCAGTTTCCTGCGCTGATGCAAAAAGAGCGCTGTTTGTTTGAGCTGTGTTATCCCGTCTCCTTGGTGAAAGGAGTTTGGGCATGCTTGAAGGGTCATCAGCTGCAGTACATCTGCTAAGGCTTCCCATAATTTCCTGCCCATGGTGTCGATGAACGCCACTATAGGACGTCCTTTCGTGAATTGCTTCTTTCTTTTCGGTAAAATGTAGGCACGTGGGATGCGTCCCCACTGTGGAAACGCCCATGTGTAAGCTGGTAGAAGACTGCGGATGTCTGTGTAGACATCGAAGTGGTGTTGTAGAGGTTGGCGCTGCGACATCCGAAAAATCTCTTTGTCTAAAAAAGTGTTGTGTATGGCAGTGTGGTATAGTGCTGGGCAGTACCACGTGAGTCGGTTCGGGAAGTGATCTTCGCAATGGATGATGCCCGTTGGTATTTTGTGTTGGACTTGCTTGATCATCTTGACCTGTAGTATGTTGTTTTGAATGCAGTGTGTATTGTGTTGTGGTATTTGTTCTGATACAAACTGCTTTGCAGTTTGATGGTTGTAAGGTAGTCCATAGTGTCGGTGCCATGTGCGTATGGCTCGGCATAATTGTGACGCCAACTGTGTGGGCTTCTGAAGGCAATTGCTTTTGCCGGAGTATGCCAAAAACTGGTGTTGTGGTTGTAGTTCTGCAAGTTGGATAGCAATGTGATTGTGGAAAATGTGCTCCTGGGGTACTTGTGACTGTAATGGTGAGCATGTACAGGGTGGTGGTGTATCAGGTTGCCATGTGGTGTGGGCATCGCGCCAATTGTGTAGGAGTTGTTGCATAGGGTGGGTGCTTCTTGTAGACCGGTTTCGTGCTGGGTAGGTGGAATGGTGGAATGTGTTGTTTGTTGCTTGTTAAACGAGAGCGCAAATATTGTCGTAGGTGTTGGGTGAAGGTGGGGTGTAAGAGTGGCTGTAGGTAAATGGGTTTTGTGACAGGAGGTGGTTTTAGTCGTCGCTTCTTAAAAACGGTGTTGAGAGCTTTGTGAGCGTGTCTGCGGTCGCGTCGTGGTAAGTTGTTTGAGAGTTTGTGTAAAGCGTAAACGGTGGCTGCTGGTGTGTCGGAGCAAAGCAGTTGTTTTGTTGTGTCGAATCTGGTGCGAGTGTTGGAAGTAAGATGTGAGACTGTGGTCCATGCCTGTTTCCTGGTTTTGAATAAGGGGGAATTGCTGAAGCTTCGAATGGAGTGGTGTAGTTTGCCTCGGCGCTGCTTCGCCCATAAGGTGGCTGTGCCGTTGTGCTTGTTGTTGGCTGCTTTGGTGAAGCCGGAGAAAGCTCCTTTCATGTGTGATGTAATGTAAGGAAAGTTGAGCTTGGATTGGTGGTGCTGTATAAGAGTGTTCTCCGTGGCTTCCAATTGCTCTGTGGGTATGTTGGCTTGTAGTACAATTGGTGTGTATTGGTGGTAGCATTTGTGTTTAAGCCACCATCGTAAGGCAAGTTCGGCTTGTACAATCTTGTGTTGTTGAAGTTGCTTGAATTTTCGATTGCGTGTGCCCTCTCGTTGTGTGAGAGAGTGACTTGTGCTGCCGATGTAGACGTAACCACGAAAAGGTTGTTGTGTGGTGACTCTGCAATATACCACCTGTGGCTGACGAAAGAAAGAGAGTGTGTACGATGGAAAAGAAATGTTTGAATGTGCGAAAAGTCTCTGTAGGTTGGAGAAATGACCTTCCTCATGTTTGAGGTAGAAATGCTGTGTACGAAGTAACAAGGTCAAGCCTTGAAGCCAAAGTATGATTTGGTGGAATTGTGTAGAGACTGGTTCTGCCAATGGTGCGACAAATTGTAAGATGGATCTGCCTCGATCCAGAATGCGTATGATGTTCTTGAATTGCTTTTGTCGGAAAATTGTTGTGTGATCCAGTGTCTGCCGGTGTTGAATCAAGTACTGCCTGAGTCACTCTGTCATATGACTGATGATAGCGACAAGTTTGATCAGTGCTGGGGAGCCAAATTTGTCGATGGCTTTGGGCGGGACACCCCAGGCGACTGCAGCGGTCTGCAGTGTCTGTTCTTGTGAGTTGCTGAGTGAAGGGAATTCCAGAGCAACAATGTCAAGGTACTTTTTTACCTGTGTTTTTTGTTTGTCGCTGATGCCTTTGATGGCACCAAACCATCTGGTAATGCCGGATTCAGAGTGAACGCCAGTGAAATGCTCCTGAAACCAAACACTGGCTTTTGTAGGCTGCTGAAAGATGCGCTGGGGATCCATCTTGGGATCGAGGGGTGCCGCCTTCTTTGGTGTGAGAGTTGACTGCTTCTGTCGCTTGGCGCCCAGAAGGGAGCGTCCCGGAAAATGCATACCTGTGGTGGATGACGATGCTGGGGAAGCATGTAGCGCGTTGGTATCTTGTTCTGCAACTGTTGTTGTGGAAGGGGAGAGGCTACCAGTGGTGAGCCTGGTGTCGTTGTGTGTAGCGTCATCTATGGTAGCTCGTTTCTGTCCACGAGTGGTTGTGGTGGGGGAAATCTCAATTGTGGAAATTGAGTCAGGTGGTGGAGAGGGCGTGTTGATAGGAGTGCTAGGTGCTGTGGCTCGTTTTGGTTTCTTTGGTGCTGGTGTGCTAGGTGCCTCAGTGTTTGCATCCGGAGCACGGAGAGCTTCGATTGTCTCCAGTGCTGTTGAAAGTCGTGCTTCCAGGTCACTGATGCGGTGTGCAGCCAGAGTGTCTGCTTCTGTCGGCTGCGAAGATTGAAGTGGAAGATGAGGTTGTGATTTGCTGGATTGTGGTGGTGTTGGAGATTCAGTGGGTTGGGATTGTGTGTTGTCTGTGTCGGATTTAACATCTTGCTTGTCCTTTTTGTTGCCGTCATTGTACTGGTCCTGCAGCTCTTGCAGGTATAACACCAATTCCTTGATGAGGTGTGACATCGCTGGCCGTTTTGCGAGTGTGAGCTTCTCTTGCCAGCAGAATGCGGTGGCTGCTTGGTCCAGATCAATTCTCCGTGCTCGGAGTTGACCCATAAGTTCAGTGGTAAAGACGGCTTCGCTGATATGTTTGCTGCATGTGAGATGGATGTCGAAGCCGTGTGCGGCGTACCGTAGCCAGTACGAGGACCAATTGTGTCGCAGAAATGCGACCAATGGTGCTGTGGCGATCGGCATGCCTGCCGTGCGGTTGTGCACTGAATGTGGTGTAGATTGAATGTGTTTGGGTAGGTTGAGGCCATAAAGCTGTCTGTTGTCCCAATGCTCTGGTGTTTGAACGAAGTCGTTTGGTATCTGGGGATTTGCAGGCGTGAGATTGGTGTGTTGTTGTTGTTGGGGTGTGACGGTGGCCTGAGGCAATGTATGTGAAGAAATGCTGGGGTTTTGAGTCGTCATCGGGGATGGACTCACAAATGTGTGTTGGGGAGTGGCAGGCGTGGGGGTTGGCAGTGTGGTGGGTGAAGCTGGGACGGTAAACTGCTGGGGTGGGGGAGGGGGTGGAGGGAAAGGGGGGAAAGTGGTGTTGTGGCTGTAAGGGTGAGCTGAACCCCAGGTAGTTGGGGTCAGGGGTGAGGTGTGGGGTGGGATGTTGTGGATCCCTGGTGGTGGGGAAATCGGGTGCATTGGGGTGCTGCTGGTTGAAGCTGTTTGTCGCTGCACCGCACTGATTGCTGTACCGATGATGCCTGTTGGCATTGTTGTGTGCCACTGAGGCTGTGTCGGCTTGTACATGGTTGCACAATGGGGCACTACAATTGCCTGTGACTGCAAAAGCTGCAAATAGCACGCGCATGGACAACATAGTGGGCTTGAGTGTCAGCATCTACTTGTGGAATGCATCCAGCATGCAGCTGCATCGTCTCTTCTTTGGCTCAAAAGCGGGGTCGGAGCAAATGCTTGATTGCATACAGCTATGTGCAACGGGATTCAGGCCTGGAAGAGAAATGATACTCGAGAGTGAAAGGTAGATACGGAAGAAGAAAGAAAGTAATACAGAACATCACTGAATAAGGCCGAATCCAACGATGCTGAAATGCCCCGAGTGGAATCCCCACTTCTCTGGGGTCCGCACAACACCCTTTCGCCCCACGATGAAGGCCTTTCCACAAAACTCCAGAACCGGATATTGCACAATGATTCAAGGGTCAGTTTACGGGCTCGATATGCAAAATGCCCGAGAATATGATATGTATTGGAGCCAGCTATAAAAATCGCTCCCGAATATATTCTCGTGACTGCTGACGTGGCACTCTTTTGTTCCAGCACTCGAAAGGGGCTGTTCGAAAGAAAGTTCGAGCACACGACGTGGGCTGTTCGAAAGAAAGTTCGAGCACACGACGTGTTAAGCACGACCCGAGTGGTTGTGTTTCCACGAGTGCAGATTGCGGTAAAGAGATTCCGCTGCGTGCTAAGCACCCGATTGCCCCCCCTTGGTGTTTTCTTTCTTTCGGACTCCACAACGGTGCGTCGTGTGAGAAGGACTTCACTCCTCTACAGAAGAGCGGCCACTCAGGGTGGCAAGACTAGAGCGCAGTTGGTAGCACTCTCCGGTCCACAAGCGAAGAACATGTGTTTACATGTTGCCCCTAAAGAAAGCCCCGTGCACACTGCTAATGCGAGCGAGCTAAGAAAACGGCATAAACGTCCCTCGAAACCCTACCGAAGTCTTTAAGCAAAACAGCTCTCGCATTATCGTCGCAGTAATGCAGCTTCCCTGTGATCGCATTGTACAAAAGAGCTCTGTAGTGCCCAGACGTCACACTCTCTCCTAGGTGCACGGCAAAAGCGCAGACACGGTAGCGAACATGCTTAACTTCCAAACCTTCGGTGAACTCAGGAAGCATCAGGTCTGTGCACCAGTCCATGGCGGTTCTCACTTTGTTGACTGGTCCTGACTCGCAGCGCTGTTGAAATCTGTCAAGCCGTAGTGCAAGCCATTGGGGTGCCGACTCCAGAGCGTACGGAAAAGCTTGACGATGCCATGCATCGACCATTGCCTGCAGCTGCCATCGACCAGAGGTCGGAACATCCAGCTGAATCATCTGCTCGCACGCGCCAATGTCATGATTTTGCAGCCGTCCCGCCTCCAAAACTCGAGCATTCCATGTCCCATGGAATGGCGAAACCCCGAACCTGCACATCAGATGATTGAAGAATTCACATATATCATGTTGTCGCCCTCCATGTGTCCAACCGCGCATAATGGCACTCCAAGGTAAGAGTTGCATGACTTGGAAGGCCTTGCGCTGCACCAAAATGGTGCGCCAGGCTGTTTGCCCCATGCCCAAACTATTCACCTGAAGATCAGTACATGCTAACATCCAAGTGAAAATGTGCACCAAAGCATTGACATAGCACACGTTATTTGGGTTCTGCAAACGTAGGGTCTGCGCGATTTGTAGAGTAGCCCCTCCAGCTGTTTGGCCAATCCATGTCGACGCTTGCGCTCCTGACGCAGCCTGCTGCGCAAGAGCTTGAGGACCATGTTGTCGCAGAGCTGGGTCAGGTTGCGATGTAGCCTCTCGCCCGCATTGCGAAGGGATACTTGAATCGTGAAGCAGACTTCCTTGTTGTCCTCGGCTTTGTCCATGTCTTCGTGAAGTGTGTGCGTCGCATGAAACTTGTGTAGAATTCCCGGTTCCTTGATGTCCGCTAGCACCTCGATGAGAAGACTTTCCACGGCCGTGGTCGGCATAGGTTCCCGTGTCGTGGCTACGAGCTCCTTCTGTGTTGGGTCCCAGGTTTTGTAATTCCACTCCCCCTGATCCGTACACCATCCCGCTTGAATCGCATCCGTCTTTACACTGGTGTCCTCCCCAATCTTTCGAAGACGAGCTTGCAGTTCGGTCACAATGCACTCCAGCATGAGCACGTTCAGAGGTTGCGTGATCCTTTGGGGGTTGGTCTCTTTCAGCTTCTTCCACTCCGAGCTGATGCCGAACATCATGGGGAGTACTCCCCCCTGCTCCGTGCTCACGAACCAAGTAAACCCGCAGTCCTGAAGCAGCAGTTGGTGTTCGTCCGCCAATTTCAGCGTCAGTTTGGCCGCTGCTTCCACGAGCTTGGTGATGTCGCGTTCCTGGCTCCCCTGCTCCGGTCGTCCATTTCGCTCCTGATGCTTGCTTTTGCGCGGTGGTCGGCGTCCTTGCTGCTCCTCCGTCCTGGGCCGCTTGCTCGTCTGCAGCGGCGCGTGTGTTGCCGTTGTGGCCCTGTTCGCCCCGCTCTGCTCTTGTTGGCTTCCCACCGGTAGCAAGTGCTTGAAGAAGTTCACCTCCGCCGCGTTCGCCATCCGCCGTCACCAAGGATATAAGCAGCGATTGAAACAGGACTGGGCAAGCAATCACGTGTGATTTAGGGTCCTTGGAAACTGATCCACACAGGCCACATGGGACGGTGATGTCAGCAAGTTGAGATTTACAGAGGGTTTCAATCCGATGCTTATGTTTTGTCCAGACATCTTTGTGAGATTTGGCCAAATGCATCTTGACCGCTCTGTTTGAAACACACCAGGTCCCACATAAACAGCACCACTGAGCAAGCTTGGGCCTCCAGGTAGTATTCGCGGCGAGCTTTCGCCAACCATGCTCACGTACAACAGCAATGACTTCAGGCTGCAGAATGAGAGGTTGATCACTGGAAGGCGGTTCAGGTGATTGTTTTGACTGCTCGATCTCTGGCTCCAACCGCTGAGCCTCGCTTTCATCCGGCTGCTTGGCCTGTGAGGCTTCAGGTGTGTCGATCCCGATGGGGGTAGGACAGGCTCCATGCTCGATATGCTTTTGCAATCTAGCCCAGGAGCTCATAAGCGCCTGACAACCAGAGCATCGCGGCATACCTCCTGTGGAATGTACCAGACGGTTGAAGGTGACTGGTGCAGCCTTGTGCTTTTGGGAAATATGTGAGCCTAACACCGTTTGATTTGCACACTCCAGTCCACAATGCGGACACGTAAGCACACTTCTGCCCGCCTTCTGCTCCAGTTGTAGCTGAGCGCTTAGCTCATCCACACGTTGCTGCCGCCATCTTCCGATAGTAGCTTGCGCCTTGATGGGAATGGGATTGTCATGGTCTGCATTTGCCTGCCATCGACGCAGCTGTCCCTGCATGTTGTGGAGGATGTGGGCCCCCGGCTCGCAAACCCCCAGCCGATCAAGTAATTCCTGATTGCTGACGTGCGTTATGTTGGTTGGCATACGCGCTATGGCGCGTAGTTGCTTCTGTACCAAGACCCGAACCTTTTGCAAGCCATTGTTCGAGATACCGCTGGAGTCCAAAGCATAATACAGCCCTGACGCGACGCATGCAGACCACAAACGAACTCGCGAAGTGAGAGAAAGATTGCTGCGACTGGTAAGAATGCGGCGTAGTCGTCCATAGGTAGCCCTTGCTGCCGTCACCCTGTGGTGCAAGGTAGCATCTTCATAGGCTTCATATGATAGCTGCGCTCCCAGGTACTTGGCCTGTTTGCACACTGGTAAGAATCGCTGCATCCATAACGCTGAGACTCTCAGTTGCCGACCATCCCGTCGTGTTTCGGTGACTTCCTGAAGCATCCGTTTTGCCCGACTGCCCGCTAACCGTAGCAGGACCTGGGTTTTGTCATCGTTGATGTTCAAGCCGGCTTGGGCCAGGACCTCCAGCAACTTCCCCACTCGCTCAATGGCCTCCCGAAAACCTTGGGGCGACGTAAACTCTTGGTGAATCAGAGTGTCATCTGCAAAGTAATCCAAGATCTGGTCCGCCTCGTCTCCGAAGGCGCTTCGAAGCTGGGAATGTAGCCGTGCCACGACCATGATATATAGCAATGGGGAGAGGACACATCCTTGTCGTACTCCTCGGCCTACGTCCACTGTTAGGTTGCCACCCTCTCCTTTCAGATGATACTGCGCGCCTGTGATCCATAGAAGAACTAGCTGTCGAAGCTCTGGAGGTATCTGTGCTGCCTGCATAGCCAGGTTTATTTCAGCATGGGGAACCGAGTCGAACGCTTTGGCTATGTCTAAGGCTACTGCCAGTCCGCCCACCAGCTCCTGTCGTTGATGCCCCGCTCGTTTGTGATTTATGTTCTGGGTCTGTGACTGACATAAGGCTCGAACTGCAGAGCAATGCCCAAAAGCACGAGCCATAGCATCTGAAGCCTCGCGGCCGCGCAGATAACCCCACTGCGGTGTATAAGCCATGTACTCGGTTGCCCAGGGCTGGACTTTCTCACGCAAAGCTCGTAGCAGTGCCTTCCCCACGGGATGGGAGAGACCGATTGGTCTCATATCAGCAGGGCCTCGACAAACCTTGCCAGGTTTGGTCAACATGACCAGCCAAGCATCCTTGAAAGGTTGTGGGATATAGGGCACACGACCGTTCCACCACGAGGCCAGGAATTCCGCATAGATGGGTGCCAGCCATGCTGACGCGTGTTTGTACATGGAATTCAAGGCCAAGTGTTTGGGCCCTGCCTTGTTCACGGGGATGGCCTGAAGACCGTCATATATATCCTGAGTAGTCAGAATCTGCCCTACACCCGGTAGCAACATGAGAGGATCGACACAAGGTTCGCCCACATACAAGCACCGGAGGTAGCTAGCTGTCTTCGTGGCCTCCTGTCTAGCATCCAGCAGGACGCCCGCATCATCTCGCATCTGCGGCCTAGCCTGAGTGCGCTTCGGCGCCAATCGATCAACTAGCCGATAAATGCCATGGATATTCCGCTTCCGTTCTTGATATTGGGCATCGTTGAGGATGCTCAGGAGCCGCTGGCGTCTAAGTCGCCGACATGGAGTCCTTGTCGATTTGATGAGCTTACTGAACTGCTGCATGTGTCTCCACGCCTGAAAAACATCGCGAAGTCCGCAGCTGCGTCGTGCCCTGGCTTGCCGTAGATGTGCCCAGGCCTGCTTGAGGACTGTGCGCAGATCGAGGTTTTGCCATGGCCGTTGGTGTTGTACTGGCACATGCTGGACCTGCGTAGCAATTTGATTTTGGACCTCAATGATGGCTTGGTCCACTGCTTCTACACTGTCAAAGGGGGACACGAGGGCTTGCTGCAGGTAATGTTCGACATGAGCCACGTGATCTTTGATATGACGTTGTAGTTCAGGCCTGCTGGGACCGCGTGGTTGGCGAGGTGCACTGTCGTAGCGCCAAATGCGCCATCTCCTGGGGACATGCGCCAGCAAAGGAACATGATAGCCCTCACCGCGGGCTGCCAACAACGGGAATTTGTGAAGTCCATGCGCGCGCTTGCTGAGGCCCTGGGCCTGGTTTGAGCGCATGAAGAGGTAGTCGATCTGGGAGCGGGAGCCTGAGCCACAATAAGTGTACTGTTTGGCATCGTGAAAGGTGTTGGCTGCAATCAGTCCATGTAATCGGAGAATGTCAAGGAGTTCATGTTCATCTCTCTTGTCTCGATAAGTTGTGTTGCTGACTGCTGTGCCGGTCACCCCTTTGCAATGCGGCAACTGTGTGTTGAAATCACCGCAAACCAACACTTGGTTTCGCGCTGGGATCCCGTCCAAGCACGCGTTGAGCGCGTTCCAGACTGTCTTTCGCTGAGCTGTTACGTCTGCCACGGCTCCATGTGACCAGACCCGCTGATAAATGTTTATGATGTCAATACCGCCGTCCGGGTCGTAGATCCGGGTGTGTTGGATCCTGCCATTTGCCATGGTACCGGACCGAATTTGTCCCTTGTGAGCCAGCCCATTGTGGATCAGCGTCATAAGTCCACCTGAGCGGCCTTGGCCGTGATGGATGACGTGATAATGTCCATTGTTCCAGAATTGCTCCATGTTCCATCTCGTTTCCTGTATACAACAAAGCTGCACTGCATGATCAGCTAACCAGTTCTGCAGGATGTCCCAGTTGTTAGCTGCTAGGCCGCCTGAGTTCCAGGAAAGAAGCTTGCAATGCCTAGTGCCGCTAGGGTTGCGTGCTCCTTGACTATGCTTGGGAGGTTCCGGCACCTCAGTTGAGGGAACGTACTGTCCACAAAGGGCGGCTGCTGAGAGCCATCGGCCTTTGTACCAAGTGTGTCCTGTCTGTGATGACACGGCTCTTTTGCATGCTCGTTTGTAGGCACGCTTGACCGTATATGAATGTCCTTGGGCCACTGGCTTCACCCTCGGAAGCTCGGAAAAATCACTGTGATGGTTTCGGGCGGGCTGTGGTTCCCGCCTACCCTCGCCTCTGCGCTCAGGAAAGATGTCGTCGTCGTAAGGATGGTCCTGTTGCGCCGCCGGACTTGGGACCGGCCCTGGCTGGCGTATTGTCGTCTGTAAAAGAGCTGCTCGAAAACCGGAATAAGAATCATCATGAAAAGAAGCATGAAAATCGCAACCATGCCCATGCCAAAATCCATGCAGTTCATCATGTGAGTCAAGGTGTTGCTGTTCATCGAATAAGCCCCAAAAATGACTGTATTCACTATGCGCTCCGGCAAGTGCAGTATCAGGCTCAGCTCGCTGCTGAGCGAGGCCAGCATTCTCGGGCCAAGTCGGCCCTGTGTTCCACTTGATCTGCTGACTCTCATGCATCTGTCGGGTGCGGCAGAGTGTCTTACACCATATGGAGTCTGGGACTGCGCAGTCGTTCCAGCCAATCAAAAGCGCCTTGAAAACGCAATGAAAAACTGTGCTCACCATGCGCCGCCCCGAGCCCCCTACAGACTTCAAACTCATTTCGAGCCAGAGAGGCTTCCCCCCTTGGTGTGGGTGGGCGGGACAAAATTTTCCCAGTGGCCCGAAATGCCACTTGATCTGCCAAACCGCCGGTGCATAGAAACATTCATAACTTCAACATGCATAAAGAACACTGTATGCAAGCGTTGAAGGTTGGGAAAATCATTCGTGTGATAAAAGCATGCTTTCACACAGAAATTAAAAGTTTGAAATCATGCAATCAATCGGTTCGCGGTTGTCGCCATTTTGAGGGTTAAGGATTACCCTCAAATAAAACAACCTTGTAGTTTAAGTGGAAAGAGTCATCCGCAAGCGGAAACGTGTCTTCCACAAAACTCCAGAATTTCCGGTGGTCTGGGGGCTGAGCGACTTCGAGAAGACCGCTCAGCTGCTGTCCGAGGTCCTCGCGGGTCGGGTGAAACATCCCGCAACATGCTGAGTCATCTAGGAGAGTGCGAAGCTGTGCAGCACAAGTCCCGAGCGATGATCATCAGCGACACTATTAACAAAAGACGAGGCAACATTAAGAGAGCCTTCGCCACACGTTGAATGGGAGGGAAGTCAGGAAGCCGCAGTCCGTCTGACATGTACCTCCTCTTGTGAAAAGCATCGAATTGGATGTATCAGATTAGCTACGCAATCACATCCGGAAACATTCCGAGCAGCAACTAACGGTTCGGAAAGAAGCTCGAAACAACATGGCCTGAGCAGCAAAGCTACGGATCAGGTCAAAAGCTCGGAGCAGCAGAGCTACAAATCCGAGAAGAACTCAAAACTACACGGGAGGCTCTCACGTCACTTCAGAAGGCGTCGTCGGTGGAGCTCAGAGGACCTCGCTTCCGCAGCCCACAGCAGCCGCCCTTGTAGTAGACGACGAAGAGGAGGAAGGGTGAGCCAGCAGCCCAAACCAGCAGCAGCATCGCCAGACCAGAAAGGAGCACACCCAGTCCACACAGGTACCCCTAGGGAGGGGACAGGGCCTAAACCCGAAAAGCCCAAAGGGAACAGGGGCCGTCAAGAAAGGATGCCACGTGAAATTCAAGAAAGCGTGAGGCATCACGCGCACACGAAAGGTATAAAATGCGAAAACACCCGGGCCGGCATCAGCAGCCCTAGTAGAGCATAAACGCATTCGGCGAGAGGCCAAAGCGCACCTCATTTGCACACAGGGCTCCTAAGGGGAGGGAAGGGCCTAAACCCGAAATAAAAAGCCCAAAAGGAGAGGATCAGCCTAAAGAAACGAGCCCACACCAGCAGCAGCAGTGCCAAGCAGGAGCCAATCAAGCAGCGCTCGGAGTGGTTCGAAGCTCGCACCCGGCAAAAGCGGATGGGCCGTAGCAAGGTCAAGCAAAGTTTGTAACAGGAAACTTCCCTACATCAGGTATTCCCGCCAGCAGCAGCACTGCCTCACAAGGAAGCATAGCCGCGCTCAGCGAAAGGCCTGAGCTCACGCAAGATGCACACGGGTACCCCTAGGGGAGAAGGGCCTAAACCCAAGAAACCCAAAGGGGGGGCGAAGGCATCGCGGAGTCACAGCAGCCTGGGAAATCGAGCTCCACGCAATAGCAGCAGCACCACGCAGCAAAGCAAGGCCGCGCTCATGCATAGAGGAGTTAACGCCAGGTGCGCACGGAAACCACTAGGGAAAGATGGGGCCTAAACCCAAGCAAACCCGAAGGGGAGCAGGCAGGGAGTGAATGTTCGTACCGCCCGGCACATGAGAGTGCAAGCTGCACACACACAAAAGACATACCAAGGGCAATCACTGAGGGGCCGAAGGTAAATTGTCAAAGAACATTCTGGTGCAGCCAAACTTGTCAAGGCTCAGCCCCTTCGGGCTCAGCATCATCAAGAGGAACACTTTTCACATGTTTATCCAGCTTCTCGGCAGCAGCTGCCGCAAGCCGGATGGTAGTCAGCTCCCAATCCCGAACCTGATCGCACTGTTGATGCCATCGCTCCCTGAGAGAGCCCGAGAGCCTGTTTTGCATGCAGTTGCCCGCCGCCTGATCTGCAGCATGGTTAAAGGCGCGGAGCACATCCGCATCGTGATCCGGCGAAGGCCTCCAGCGGGGGTGCTTATTATGTGACGGTACCCAAATCAAGGAGATAGCACAGCCGCGCCTCTCCAGCTCCTTCCAGAGACGGCGCGCGTCCCTCAGCAAGAGACCCAACGTAAAGAGATCATCACCATGGCCCGAGATGGCCGTCAGGGCAGCTTTGCAGTCGGTCAAGATAAAGATGCATGTCTCGCAGCCCTCACTCCACACCCGGTGGACCGAAGCAAAGGCCGCGTGAAGGGCCAGAACTTCCTGCCGATACGGGGATTGGTCCTCTGCCCCAGTGCCCATGGCATAGACACAAGACGGATCGCCGATCGCCACCGCATAAGCACCGACTGAACGATGGCTGGAGCCATCAGTAGCCGCATAAATCCTGCTCCGGCCCGAGCCGAGCGCAGCACGGAAAGCAGCATCTAAGTCCGCCCGAAAAGCCCCACAGTCGGAGGAGGCAGGCGCCGGAGGTTTCAAGGGAGTCGACTTTGCAAACATTCGCTCCTCCGCTCGAGTCGTCGGAGGGGGGTGGTCCCGTCGGAGCGCCTCGGTGCACTCGCAAACCCAGGTCACATGCGGTCGCGACGGAGCAGTCGCGCCGCAGAGGCACTGCATGCGCCTGTGCTGCTCATTCAAACCCTGCCCGGCCGTAAAGAACCAGCACGAGCCTCCCGTGACAGCAGCAGCCCGTCTCATATAAGGAGTGGTCGCCTCATGCATGGCAACACGGTGCCCACGAAAGCTAAAGCGCGCATCCCGCAACGGAGGCTCAAGATCCAGGCCTCGTGCAAGGCTCGGGTCCGGCCTATGAAAGCTCCGCCAGACTCGCTGGCATCTCTGCATGTAAAGGTGCCGGTAGTGGTCAAACAGCCAGCCCTTAACCTCAGCGAAGCTCTCCCATCCAACCTGCACCTCACGAGAGATCCCCAAGTCATCGCGGCTGGCGAAGAAGAAGCCGTCAGGGCGTTCAACGACGCTCCACCTCAATTTACGAAGGAGGCCAGGCACAGCAGGCAAAAGCTGATCCCAGCGCTGGCCCCGGGCATCACGCGGCTGTTCCAGAGCAAAGGCCGGAGGCTTGCAGAGGAGGCGCCAGGCCTCGCGGAGCACAGCAGAGTCAGCAGCGCACTGTGGCTCCAGCATCCACCCCACATGTTCGAAGATCAGGACACGCGGGGCTTCAAAGGAAAATTGACAGTCAAAAACTCGAATCGCAGCATCTCTAACTTGCTTCATCTCGCCTGCCAGGGGCGTAGCATAGGCAGCGGCCCACACCAAGCACGGGTAAACAAGCGATTTCAGCATGAGGGCCCGCAGTCGACTGCAAACGGTCACCCAGCGCAAAAGGTCCATGCGCAGCAAAGCTTTTCTCAAGGAAAATTTCAGCAAGCCCCATTCATCATTAAAGGAAACAGTGACACCTAAAACTTCAAGGGTTTGCGAAAACTGATAGTTGAATCGGGCAGCCAGAGCAGAGGCCTCGACATGACCCTCTGGCGCCACGATCGCACACTTTGGCAGGGAAATTTCAAGACCACAAGTGGCATCGAATCGGTCGGAGCGCCGAATCGCATGCTCCAGGTCGCCAAGATCCGCAGAGAAAGTCCAGAAGGAACGGTCGTCCAAGTAGACCAGGCCTGAAACCCCTTGCCTCAACACAGCCAAGGTCCAAAGGTGGCTAAATGCGGCAGCAAGGGTGGGACTTAAGGGACAACCCTGAGCTATACCCAAGCGGGGCTTAAACCAGGCATCACTGTATGCACCATCAAATTGGACGATGCGCGAAGCTCGCGTGTAAAAGGCCTTCAGCAGCGGCCAAAGAAAAGGCGGCGCGTTCAGATGAGAAAGGAGGACCTCTAGGGCTTCAAACTGGATGGCATCAAAGAGCCCCGCAATGTCCTGTTGTACCGCAACATTAGCACCACCGCGCATTGCAGCATTCAGCTGAAGCAGGGCACCCGACACCGACGTGCCCGGGATGCCACCGGCATCCGACGGAGACCTCCAAGAACCTATCCAGTCGGAAAGTTGGGCATTCAAAATCCTTGCTCCCGCACGCCAGACAGCTTGAGAGACGGTTAACGGCCTGAAGCCCCCCTTGATTTTCTTAATCATCACCACACGTGCCTGCGCCCACTGGGCGGGGACGTCACAACAAGCAAGGCACCGATTCCACAGCTGGGAGGTCCACTCCCACCACAGATCAGGCATGGAACAAAGCAGCCCAGGTTTCCACGCATCCGGCCCGGCAGCACGGTGCCGCATGGACTGCATTGAGCGTCGGAGAGCCTCCGGCGTGATGTTAGGCACGACCTCCGTGCTTGCGGGGCGCGGCAGGGGCCGCAACAGATCACGCATGGCCTGCATGTCAACCGCCCGAAAGGACGCGGGACAGAGCTTCGCCCGCAGGTCCTTCGCCACAGCTGCAACCGCGACCGCCGGATGTGCAGGGTCGCCCGGACTGGCAACATCCGGAAGCTGACGCTCCCAAGCAAGTTGCTCATCAGCGCGCCGCTTAACAAAAGACCGGGCACGAGGCAGGTCAGCACGCGTCCTGGTGCGCCACATCTGCTTTCTTGCCTCCTCCTCCTGCTGCGTGAAAGTCTCGATGAGCTGTGCAACATGTGGAAGAAGAGAGAGCTCATCGCCATCACGGGCATAAGGCAGGCTGGGCACCTTCAAGCGCGTGGACCGGAGTGAGCGCCTGATTCGCGCCACCAGCAAAGCATCGTTCGTCCGGTGGGAAAGAACCTGAAGCCTCGCACGGAGTCGCAGCAAAAGGCGCAGGCTCTCCGACTTCACAAGCTGCTTGCCAGTCCGCCCCGCGGCACTGTGGGCGACAGGCTCCCAGGAAGACGCACGAGGAACGCACTCTGCAGAGCACGGCTCACACAGCAGAAGCTCGGCGGTGTTCGACAAGAAGCGCCAAGCCCCGTCCAAATCATTCTGTTCCAAGGCGCTCGCAAAAGGGCCAGCATCAATTTGAGCACATCTGGACTCCAAGTCAGAAGACTGGAGATCATCACGAGGCTTACATCGCTTAGGCCCAACCAAGGGGCAAGGAGCATCGAGGGCATACGAGTAGTGTACCCCCAAGTGGTCCGAAAAATCGCACGTAAAGTGATCCACAGAAACCGCAGGCAAGTCACGATGATTAACAGCAAAATCAATGCGACGAGAGCGCACTCCTTGGGCATTGACCGGGCCCGTGGCAGGAAGGGGCCGGCCACGCGCACATTCATCACCAGCAAGCACGGTGCCTTGCGAAATTAGCGATCCTAAGCGGCCTTGGGAAGGCTCAAGGTTGTAGTCGCCCAAAACCACAAACCTATAACCCGAGGCAACCGCACACTCCAAAACCTCATCCACTTGTGTCTGGGCAACTGGCTCGTTGCCGGCCTGGCCATAAAAGGCCACCACCAGGATGGTTTCATCAGTGGCACTCCGGGAGCTCGCAGGGAGCGAAGAATCATCCTCAGGGAGGGATCGCAAATTGAAGAGTCCCGCCACGTGCCTGGTGGAAGCAGGACCCTTACACAGCTGGACATGCCGAAAAGGGAAATCGCTGACCAAAGCAACCCGGCTGCCGAGATCCTCAGGAGCGCTCAGAGCAACATGCCGGCCATGCGCTTTCCACTGGTTGCGATAGCCGATGCCAGCCGTTTCAGGAACATTGACCTCGGACAACGCCACAATCTGTGGGGGGCCTTGCCGAAGCAGAGCATCGAGCAGCCCCACCGTCGACGTGCCACGCCGGTGAACATTCAAGCACGAAAGTCGAATCACACCGACGACATGGGGGCTCGCAAGGCCTTTTCAGCAGCAGCGAAGGCGAGCTCGCCTTGCTCTTTGCGAACAGAGGCAGGAGCAGCATCATGAAGCTTCCTATTGGCAGCAAGGGAGCGCAACCGAATCCACGCCCTCGCCTTAGCAGTGCGAGAAGGGCACTGTCCCTTGACCGACCGATGTTTCCTAGCGATCTCTGCAGAGGGGCACGGCGCTCGGCATTTGCGGCACACCCAAGCCGGGCATATGCGCAAGGGATACTTATCAACAGTATTGGTGTCCTTCCCAGCCTGGCGCGGCCACCCGAAGGCATCAAAGTCCTGAGCCTCCAGCTCGCGCAGCACCGGCAGGAGCTTAGCCTTCTGTGCATTGTTGCGAGTGACACTGATCTTTGAGGCCCATTTGGTGGCCGAGTGTGATTTCGCTTCCTTGTTCCACACAGCCCAAGAGACGCGCGGGTGGGCCTGTGTTTTATGCTCCCGGCGAAAGCGCCACAGAGAGTCCTTGCCAAAGCGGGCCGCATCAGCAGTCGAGATGCCTGCCTGGCACCGTTTGCATCTCCAGTACGCCTCCTCGCCATCAGCGAGGTCACGAACACAGGAAGCCTTGCGGGCAGGAGCGAGCCCAAGCTTCTCCCCCGGATGCGAATCCAAGAAGTGCCGCTGATAGGCCGCATAAGCCTTCACAGGATCAGCACACTTGCGGCGAAAGGGACAAAGCCTGCATTTAGCAACTCCATCAGGGAAGGCTCGGCCGCGATTACGACGGGCCATCACAAGGGCAGACTGAGGCAGGGCCCGGCTGGCATGATGCAATCGCTCAGGTTGCGGGGCATCATCATCGTCCCACTCCGGCAAGGCAGGCATTTGAGAATGCACGGAAGCACCAGAGGAGACGGCTCGGGACCAGACCGTCGCAGCAGCACCGCGAGCGCGCTTAAGAGAAGAAGCGGTCTTTCTGCTCGACGCGTTGGTGGCAGTCCACACAGTGCCCGCCTTCACAGAGGATGATCGGCTGACCTTGGATCGGTTTGATCGGGCGCAAGCAGTCCAAACAGTACCAGAGCACTGGGAAGCATCATCCCCTCCAGCCCTCAGGTCAACGACAGCACCACTCGTAACGGAGAAAACCTCCTCTGGGTAGTCTTTAGCATCCTTAGCTGGCAAAAGAAGCTCGATGTGCCGAGGTGTGTACCATAACACCAGCCTCCTTTTGCGCTGCTGCGCATGAAACGACATCGCACTAAAATTCCCATCGCGTGGGATCACAAGGATGTGGCAATCAAATAAACGTCCGAGAGCCTTCAGCTCGATGGTAGAGGCGTATGCAGATTCCGAAGCAATTAACTTGAGGTATTCCTCAAAGGCGTCCTCCGGAGATGCGGCATTTTCGCGCAATTTTTGTAGAGCCGGCCCGTGGCCGTCCCATTCCCCTAAATATTGCGAAGCATATTTTCGTAAGTGCTCTACACAGCGCGCCCTCAAGTCCCTGTGGGAGTGCTCGGTTTTCTTAGGGCCCGAAAGCCAGTGGAGGCCACGCGCTATGGCGTGAAACAAACAGGCTCCGTCTTTCGGAGTCTCAATGAGATCACACCCCGAGGGGATTTGCCGATGCGAAGCCGCAACATGTTTGGCAGGGGACACCTCCTTACCGTCATCATCCAGTTCAGCGGGGACCTGAATTTTAACGGATTGGGGCTCCAATGCAGGCTTCTCCTTGGCAAGACAGGGAGTCGGCGCACATCGCAGAGGTCGCTGCTTAGCTTGCTTAGGCTTATAGGGTGCAACCGTAGCCCACAGCGTGATTTCATTGTCCTTCCCCGGCTCGCTCTCGACGATAGCACTCAAAGGAACCAGATCAAGATCGCCGTGTTTAAGCGTAGCTCTGAAGCGATACAAGTACTCAGCGCCAGTGCGCTTATGCTGAATCAAAGCCACATCCTTGAAGGATTGGTCCAGCACCTGCAGCACTTCCTTCTGTCCCCCGCTAGCCGGCACATGAGGGAAATTCCAAACACGCGGGACAGCCTGTGAGGGATCCCTGGCGATCTGGCGCCAATGCGTCCGCCCTGGGTGGCAAGGCCATAAGGAGCACTCATGCGGAGGCCGCGTTCAAGGTACGCAGTCGGAGCTTCCCCCTTGGTAACAGCAAGCCACTGCACAGTGGAGACAAGCTTGCCGCGCGGCACATCAACAAAAACTCCATCCCGGCCACTGACAGCAACGAGAGAAGACAACTCGGAGTCCAGGAGGCGAGCAATGCCAAACAACTGCAGTCCTTGCTTGCCAGCCTGCTGCTCCTCGACCCAACCCCACGTGTCACTCAAAGTGATTTGGTGAGAGCTTGCCCAAGAAGAAGCAGCACGACTCGGGTTGTTCTTCCAATGCTTGAATTTATCAGGCGTCATGTACATCTCAGGCACCTTAAAGTAGACGACCGAAGTGGACGCAGGAACAACTTTAATGGCCTTGGCCTTGTGCCCCGCAAAGCAAGGGACACCACCATCAGCAGTGGCAACTTGCGCGGGTCCCGGGTGGGTCCGGTAATTAAGCCCCGGACCCCGGGAATAAGCACATTTCGGTTCCCGAGGGTGGGTTGTATGCACATGACCGTACAAAGCACACTGCCGTCATTGCGACCGAAAAAGACCCACAAAACTGCTTCCAAACGAGCTGCGAGTGGTGGCTGGTGCTGCCCTTGCCACCACGAAAGAAACGTTTGATTTCAATTTTCTTGCCTCGTGGGGTCCATCTACATTTTCCGCCTTAGGTTGTGGTTTATGCCGTTGCCCACGCACGACAAAGGTGTCTGATGTTTTGCTCTCGGTTCTATCCAGTTCAAGCCTCAGGCAAGGCTTAGTTTAGGGTTTAAAGCTTTAGGGCCCTCCCAAACTAAACTTAACCCTAGGAGCCTGGGCCCTAGACAGTGTAAGCCGAACCCTTAAGCCTCAAGCCTGCTCAAACCTTAAAAGTTTTTGTCGGCCGTCTTTTTTCCCCAGCGCCATGAGCCTCAAGTTTAAAGGTTTGGAGATTCATGGCCTTAGGGCTCAGGCCTAAGGCTTAGGGGGTGAGGGGTCACGGTCGGAATCTCAAACCTTGCGTAGGCGTAGACGTATTCAGGATGCAGGATCCATTCTGCAGCTTGTGAAGCTTTCAAACTGAGATTTCGCAACTTAAGGGCGCTTAGGGCCAAGTTTGCGCCTCCAGTGGGTTAGTGGCAAGTGTGTAGAGACTAGGTGACTAGGTGGATATAGTATAGAGGTATGCGGTTATGTCGGTTATTCGGATTCTGGGTTCTAAACCAGTGCCAGTCAGTAGGCTCAAGGCAGCCATGGGGCAACCACAACCCTGGAAGGGGCAGGCAGGTCGGGTCAGGACAAAACCGAAAAAACAACAAGAACAGCTAAAACTCGTGCCTAGCAAGCTGATTGACCCGACATACATCGCAAATCGTTTATGTTGCAAGCCTGTCCTTAATTACCGGGGTCCGGCCTTAATGACCGGACCCCGGCCTTAATTACCGACCCCCCCTCGGTAATTAAGGTTTTGGACCGGCCTTAATTACCGGACCCCGGCCTTAATTACCGACCCCCCCTCGGTAATTAAGGTTATTGAAGCATGTTTTGGTGCATTTTCGAGCGCTGACCCCGTCAAAATGAGGGGGTCAGCGCTCGAAAGTGCACCAAAACATGCTTCAATAACCTTAATTACCGAGGGGGGGTCGGTAATTAAGCCCGGACCCCGGTAATTAAGGCCGGTCCAAAACCTTAATTACCGAGGGGGGGTCGGTAATTAAGGCCGGGGTCCGGTAATTAAGGCCGGACCCCGGTAATTTAGTACAAGACCCCGATAATTAAGGATGGACCTCGGGAATTAGACCGGATCCAGGCGCAGGGCTTAATTACCGGACCCCTCTCGGTAATTAAGGTTTTGTGCGGCCGAAGGCAGGGTTTCGAGTTTAGAGTTGAGGGATCAGTTTAGGGTATGGGGTTTAGGTTTAGGGATCACGGTTTAGGGTTTGGGGATCAGGGTTTAGGGCAATTTAGGGTTCAGGGTATGAGGTTTGTAGGGCTTAGGAATCAGGGCTGATCAGGGTCCAGTTTTTCGTGAAATAAGGGCGATTAGAGCTAGGGTTTTTAAGCTTCGAGTTTAGGGTTTGGCTCCATTGCAGCAGAAACGGGAACAGGTAACAGGTACAAGTGGTAACAAACCACCCGCAATTCTAATTTAAACTCATAAGCCCTTGGCCCTTGACGAATCCATAAACCTCAACTGCCTCAACTGTTGATTTCCTCAAAAAGGAGCCTGCTGTTACTGCTGTTGGGGATTAGGGGTGTTTTTTGAGTGTTGGCACGGAAAGGCACGCGATAGCGCGAATTCGTTGTCGAAACATCTGTCTGTGCGACGACTACAATTTGTTGATGATTCCTGATGATGCAATGATGCGCTGATAACATGGAACAAGCCAACGGACAACACATCACGGGCCAATGCGGCTCAAAACTTGAATTTCCGCCTGCAGTTCAAATTTTGACGCAAACGTTAGGGTGGGCATGAAAATGGTCCAGTCCCTAGTCCTGTTTGAATGCAATCCGTCGTCATAGTCCTCATCCTGTCCATCACATATCAAGGCCGTTTGAAAAACACACGCGCAATTTTGCTGCGTTCAACACCATGCCCCTCTGGACCGGAACATCACTGAAAACCCACGTGCAGCACGAGCCCGGGGCTTAATCACCGACCCCCCCGGGACCCGTGCAAGTTGCCAATCAGCAGGGTCAGATTTGCAATGTGCAATCGAGGCTCGTCGAAAACGTAGGAGATCCCCCACACTTCCCGGGACCTTGTGAGGACCATTCGCGTCCAAGGTAACAAGGGTGATTTTATGGGATTTGCTGGTGCCTGCAAGCATGGTGCGAATTCTCGGCAGCGCCGAGGGCTCGACAAGAATGACAGCTTCCAGAGTAGAACCCGGTTTAAGTTCGTCCAATGCTTTGGCAATGCCATCCTGCGACAACAACTGCGCGCTCCAATCCTGCCTTCGGAGCTGGAAGGGGCCCTGCGGGGGAGCACGCTGAACCTTGGTCCAGCCCTCAGCATCACGAGGAGGCCGGTCGCCCTGCCCTTTGCCCTTAGGTCCAGACTTGGGTGGGGACGCCTCTGCACTGCCTTTAGCAGCACCCTTGGCCGAGCCCTTTGCAGCACCAGGCTGACCACCTCTGCCACCAGCTGCTTTGCCCTCGCCCGGCTCACGAGACGAAGGATGGCGGCTCGACTCATGGTTTTTTCGCTTGTTGCTGGGGTTAGGGTCAGGCTTATGGCGTTTGGGCCCTCGCTCCAGGTCCGGTTCCTGCAGCACAACACGGGGAGGGGTTGCCGGGGCACCTCCCATTGCATTTGCAATGGCTTCCTGCACAGCTTTCTGAATGAGCGCAGTGATCATGGGCATAAGCTGTTCCGTGATGCTGGTCATCATGCCCTCAAACGGGTTGCCGCCTCCAAACCTTAGGCCAGTGGGGCCCGAGCAGCCCTCAGGCAGGCAGGAGCGCGAGGCAGCAGCAGAGTCCTGGTCCTTTGTCACAAGAGTGCTTGCACAGGCAGAGGCAATCACGTCACTGGTATCCTGACTCAAGATCCCTTGCACTTGCACGTCACCACCCAGCCTCGAAGGGACAGGTGCACTCACAGATTGTGCCTCACACACAAAGTTTGGCATCAGGTTGCTAGGGGTCAAGTGGGATATACTCGGACCTTGCGGTCGGCCTGAACCCAAAGACCCTTGCAATTGCGCTCGGCCAGAAACCCTGGAGAGAGGCTGCCCGCCAGCAGGTCGCAGTCCACAATTGCAGTTGTGCATCAAGCCAGCAGAGCATACCTCGCACACACATGTTGGAAGCAGGCTGCTCGGGGCCAAATGGGATATACTCGGACCTTTCGGCCTACCTTGACTCACTGACCCCGGCAACTGCACACAGACAGGAGGGCTTCTTGGATCATACATGCCAGCATGGCACACGTGACACAGGCAGCACGGCATCAACCTACCGGGGGCCACGCGGGATATACTCGGACCTTTCGGCCTGTCTTGACCCAGTGGCCCCTGCAGTTGCACACCGTCAAGATCGCTCTGAGTTTGCAGCGGTCCCGCTCTGCGCGTCGCAGGCACCTGGGCGCAGGCGCCATCAGAAAGACTCCCCACAGCCCGCATGAAACAAGCTTTGCTGGTGCAATTCGGACAATGGTCCATGGCAGCATGAGATGTATCAAGAAAAACCCGATCAGAGCCCTGCAAGTCAGCAACCAGTGGAACCTGACACATGCAAGAGGAGACGACATCGAGCCTGGCAGGGTCCCGGCCACACACATCAGAAGCTACATGCTGACTCTGAGGCAAGCCCACACATGTCGGCACAGCATCTCTCCCTGTCAAGGGCTTGCAAGTGCACTCGGAAACTCAAACCGAAAGGGTGAAGGGAAACCCTGATGAAGGCATTCAGCACCACACTCAGCACGGTCCTGGGACTGCTCGACGAGACCACGGTCCCCTCGACCCTCTGATATGCACGCCGACGGCGGCCTGTATTGGGAAGGCCCCCGGAGCCCTGGGTCAGCGACCCCACCTCCTCCTGGCAAAAACTCCAAACCCGGATTACACCCACCGCCTGGGCTCCGGGGGCACGCTCTATTAGGCATCACAAGATCATCCCGATCAGCTGTTGTAGCAGTCTGGGCGTCAGGTACCCAAGGGGGCATTGGCCTAAACCCTAGGGGAGAAAGTGAGCCATGGTCAGTGCAGCAATGGGGCAGCGCATCGCCCCCAAAAGAAGACACGGGTACCCCTATGGGGGAGGACCTAAACCCTAGGGGGGCAGAGGAATCCCGGCAAGGGCAGCAGCCCCGGCAAGAAACGTCGTCGGCACCAGCGTCCTTGCCCTGCGCGATGAAGAACTGGCCGCCACCGTCACCAGCCGCCAGCGAGCCCAGGCCATGGCAGCAGCACTGCGAGGAGGAAGACCAGGGGGGCTCCGGGGAGCCATGTCTACCACTAGCACAAGTAGCTGGCACCAGAGGCCCGGTCTCAGTCTCAATCTTTGCCCTTTTGCGGGTCTTGATAGCGCTGAGCTCCCACAGAACACTAAGAACACGGCCATAAAGGCTCTTCGTCCTACAGTCAGGCTCGCATTCACCATCACAATGGGCACTAGTTAGGCCTCTCAGGCTCTTTGCCCTTTCGCGGGTCTTGTTGATTTCTTGACACTCACAATCATCACTAGCTAGGCCTCGCAGGCTCTTTGCCCTTTCACGGGTCTTGTTGATTTCTTGGATGTCACACACAGGGTTCTCAGCAGCGCAAGTCGACGTCCCACATGGCCCAGCACCAAGGTCCAGACCAGATGCTGAGGGAAGAAGCTGCTGCTGCGGCGCGTAGTAAAGAAATTCCTCAGAGAAAGTGTCCTCAATCAAGTGGAGCCCAAATGCTGCACTTGCCTGCGGCACGTAGTAAAGAAACTCCTCAGAGAAAGTGTCCTCAATCATGTGAAGCCCAAATGTTGCACTTGCCTGCGTGTCAGAAGCATGCACACAAAGCTCACTCGCCAAAGGGAGCCCCTGAGCAGGGCATTCATCCCCAGCAATAGCAAGGGCATCCTCTCGACAAACACCCATCGAGAGCTGCACCTGAGAATCATCCTCGGCAGATGCAAGAGCGATCCCCGACTGCCAAGGATCTGCCACGGCAGCAGAGTTGCTGCCCCCACTGGTGCCATCTGAGCTGGCCCCCACTGAAGCCCCTGACCACAAGCCAAAGGCCCCTACTGCACTCCACACCATAGTTCTCGGCACACCACGTTGAGCCAAGAAATCAAAATCCTTCTGGAACAGCTGAGGCTGAAAATCACGTGCTCGAACAATGAAAGCGCTCAGCATTTGCAGGCGCTGAGCCACCCACGGTTGCGCATCTCGGTCATTGCCAGACGCTTTGCCCCAGCTGCCGAAGCAGCTCTTTTCTTTCCCATTCACTTCTTTTCCCAACAAAGAAGCACCATCACTCAAAGCACAATTCATTCGCTTCAAAGATCGCCGTAAGTGTAGGTAGCACCCACAATCAAGGCCTCCAGAAGAAGGAGCCATGGCCCGAAGGCACGTGTGGGAAGTGTCAGCCCTGCACTCGGGAAAGTACAGGTTAACCAGCTCAAGGCACGCGGAGCCCCTCCCCACTTGAGCCCAAAACTCCAGAACCGGATATTGCACAATGATTCAAGGGTCAGTTTACGGGCTCGATATGCAAAATGCCCGAGAATATGATATGTATTGGAGCCAGCTATAAAAATCGCTCCCGAATATATTCTCGTGACTGCTGACGTGGCACTCTTTTGTTCCAGCACTCGAAACGGGCTGTTCGAAAGAAAGTTCGAGCACACGACGTGTTAAGCACGACCCGAGTGGTTGTGTTTCCACGAGTGCAGATTGCGGTAAAGAGATTCCGCTGCGTGCTAAGCACCCGATTGCCCCCATAACAAGTGCTGCCACGGAATGTTCTTCGGGAACACCTCTGCACACGCAATGCCCAGAGCCCTGGCCACCTCATCACCTTTCCCCCTTGAGGGTCCGTCAGCAATGTTTGATTTTGACGGTACTCGAGTGTACCACGCATAAGAGACTCTGTTGTCCTCCAAGCGGCACAGCTCGCGCAACATGCGATCCATGATCATCGACTTGCTCACGCCTTTCACAAGGGCCAAGCGAGCAGGCTCGTTGTCTATCCAATAGACAACTCTCCTGCCCTCCAAGCGCTCCCTGCACACAAGCTTTGCACAGAAAATTGCATACAACTCGACTTGGCAGATCAAGTGCTCGTTTGCCTCGTTTCGCCATGCGTCCTTGAGCTCAGGCGGGAGCTCACCTTGCAACACCCGCGTGAAGCCGTCGGCCGAGTCGATCAACACGGCTCCTATGCCAGCAAAATCACCTTCGAGAGATCCGTCAGTGAAGACGTGTACCACCTCCTTACGATCAGAAAGTGCCACCTCCCGTGGACGAGCACTGCCAAGAAACTCCAAAGCCCGATCGCAAAGCTTCGCGAACTCCTCAGGAGATGGAAAAGCTTCAGCGTGAACTATCCTATTCAAGTCAGCGCAAATGTGATTTAGCGACATGCCCACACAGGAGCCTGCTGCAAAACGCAGCAGCCCCAGCAACACTTGGCCAAAATGCTTTGTCATCGACCCCTCGGCTTTGACCTTGCCAAACATCTCCACCAGCCGCTCGATCCTTCCCGGCTTGTTGGAGATCGAGAGCTTTCCAAGGTGGAGCCGTTCCACACACATTTTGAGTCCTAGGACACTGCAAGAAGCATCGAAAGGTAAGCCTTTGGAACCTGCCCCTGTCTCGGCATATCGAATGCCAAGCAGACTCAGCATGCGGCCGCACGCCTCGTCGGTAGCCTCAGCCATGTCCTCGCGAGCCAGCATCGGGTAGTCATCATAGAAGTACGAGCACACCACGTTCAAGACTTTCGTGAACAAGAAGTGGATGGCACGGCTTATACGGTTAAAGCTAAAAACGCTGGCAGCGGCGCCAAACATTAAGGCGTTCGCCACATACCAGGTGGGCTTCCCCTTTTCGTCGAAAATGACTATAACCGAAAGGCACCTATCCCGCTCGCTTACACAAAATTGTTTATAGGCTTTTGACAAGTCCAGGCATTTGACCTTCCAAGGGACGTGCACTCCCAAATCTCTTTGCATCCTTGCAACAGCCAGTGCCATGGCTGTGAAATAAGCGCTGTCTTGGAGCCTCAAACGGATGGCCGTCCCGTAAGCATCGTTAAGATGAGCTTCATGGCCGTCATCTATGGGACGCTTCTTGTCAGATTGCTGAATGAGGAACCTTCTCACGGCCACCCAATCCTGGGTCCCAAGGTGGCGGGAAACCGCTTCCTCGGACTCGAAAGGTCCCGAGAGGAAACCCTCCGCCGTCTCCTCATCAGTGATCTTCCGCAGCTCCTGCGCCTCTTCCATCGAGACTCTCCTGGGATTCGCAAGGATCGCACGCCTCAAGTCTGGGGCTGCTGCCCTCAGGGCCTCGGGCGAGAGCTTTGCAAGTCTGATGCGGGTCTCGAAGCAGTCAGGCTTCGGAGCGGACCCCACCAGGTGTGAGCCGTCGCTCACTAGGTCCACGACTCCCATGTCGTCGAAACCATGCTGTGACAAGAGATCACGCAGCAAGAGAATGCGCTTTCCCCGAAGGACTTTTTGCATCCAAGGCGGCTTTGACTCATGCAGAGCCTTTTCCTGCGGTTCAAGCTGCTTGGCCCGTATCTCCATCTTTGTCAAGGCAATCTTTTGCTTAAGCTTAAGCACCTTAGCCTCCGAAGTGAGATTTTCCTTTATGGCCGTCAAGGTGGCCTCATGCAAAGGATTGTTTGAATCCATAGGATGCGGCAGCTTAAGGGCCTCTTTTACCCACACTTCGGGACTACGATAAACCCCAACTGTAACCAGACCTGACCCTACTCCAAGCTCGTTTCCCGCGGGCGGCTTTGGGTCACGCAAGGGGTGAGGGACTAAACCAGAAGAGCCAAGTGAGGGGTCAGGGTCACCCGTACTAGGCTTCGAGTGCGCAGCATCGCCCAAAGGCACCAGATCAGAGGGTTTCGCCAGGTCCCCCGTCTTCACCCCAATCATTGGGGCCGAGAGAACCCTCATGCACGACTCATCAAAGCTTGACTTGGGCACTTGCCGGATGGTCGCAAACTCCGAAAGGAGAGGCTGGCTCTTCCTATGCTGCAGGCCCTGCGCCGCCAAGGCAGCGTGTTGCACGTCCAGCGGGCGTGGGCAGAGACGGAGGCCGGAGGCCTCGGCATGGGCGCCGAATCGAGCGGCCAAGGCTTGCGAAAGCTGCACGGGATAGGCAGCTTCGAGATGAGTGGCGAAGATCCAGCCATGCGGCCCACGCTGAGCCCCCCAGGGGGCGTGATCATGTGAGTGATCGCAACGGGCACACAAGTCTGCCATTTGCTTGCAATTCGTGAGCAAACGTGTGGTCTTGGGCCTAGAGCCGCCATACATGCAATGATCGAACTCCACCTGAAAAGTTCTGTGGCTGAAGCGGTGCCAAGACGACTTAGGACGGGCGCGCGCCAGAGCAGCAAAAACCGCCCAGAAATGGCTGTTAGCAGGATTCTCAAGTGTGAAGGGCACCGCGTGTTCGAGCGCCCAGCAGACCAGGTTGAAGGTGAAGAGGTACAGGCAGTTTGCCTGCTGCACTCGTCGGTATTGCGGGGATGCCTTGTCAAGGCCAGGCAGCCCCAAGGGGTGACGTGAGGATCGCAAAGGTTTAGGCTCTCGAACTCCTTTTTTAAGCAGCGAGGCGGGAAGAGGGCGTTCCCGGGCGCGGCTTGCGGTGCCGCACGGCGGTGCGATGTGCAAGGCATCAGGCGGGTTCGCTCTGAGGCGGTCCATGAGCAGCTCTTGTTGGTTCTCTTGCGTGAGATCCAGGCGCACCGTTGGCATGAGAGCGGCGCGCGGGCGGTGATCAACCGCAAGCGTTGCGAAGCCAGCTGCGAAGAAAGCCCGAGACAAGATGGCGGTGCCGCTGAAGACCTCCACTGCAAAAGGCTGGCGGCTCGGCTTGTGGATAGAATTCTGACACGCGGCGAAGCCTAAGCTGGACGCGAAGGCAGCATCAGCGGTCGACAATTTGTCGATGAAATTTGTGGTGTATGCAACTAACACTACACGGCGGCCAGACCATGGTAAGGTTGCATGCAAAGCCGAACGGGCTGAGAAGACAGCAGGGCCAGGGAGCGTTGGCAAAGCATCACCAAGCAGCCTCTTGCCATTCACTTCCAGGGGCGTGAGGCCCTGATCATTCTGGACCCAGACTTCGCCACCTGAGTAATCGGACAGCCCGAAAACAGCATTTCGAGCTGACTCCATGTTGTGAGTGTCACGATGCGCGACTGTGCAAACGCTGTCAAGGATGACCACTGCTGAGAAAGAGTGGCCAGGGCACTCCTCCAAGATAAATCGAGTGAAAACTCTAGTGCTCAAAGGGAAAATTCGGCAATTGTTACGCAGACCCACAAGGTTCCCATGCACCCAAGTACCGGTTCCGAAGGAAAAACCTCCGGCTTCTGCACGTCCGGCAGTTGGCGCATCCTCGTGAGGAAGAAGGTCAAAAAGCTTCAGCAAGTCTACACGGCTAGCCGAAGGGAGTTCCAAAAGTGAAGTTGCAAACATTTCGGCTGGGTGCACGGCAGAGCCCCTCGGCTCTGCAAGCACATTTGCCTGGCACTGCGACGACTGGGGATCCACAGGGTGCGTCGCGGTCCCTGCGGGGATTCACTGAGTGCTCCGAGCCTTAGTGCACTCGTGCCCGGGGTGGGCACCACCACAGCCTTTCCACCAGCACAGGTGAAAGCCTCGCCCGCACCTGCCTTTCTTCGATACCTTGAACTTGCAGGATCCGCAGTTGAAGGCGAAACAGACGGGTTTATCATTCACCTTGGTGACGGCCCCGTCAGGCACTGTGATCGAGCCAGAGGACCCACGATCCTTGCCTTTCTTTCCCTTGCCTTTGCCTCGACCTTTGGGCGAGTCACCCTTTTCGGAGCGCTTCAGGGGATTCGGAGGCGAGCTCTGCGCAGGCAGGTGGTTGAGAAACTGCAACACGTCACTGTGATCACTAAGAAGCTTAAGCTGTTCATCCACCGGCTTGACACGGCCCGGGGCACCGGCCAGAGCTCCCAGCAGATTGGAAGCGGCCAGAGTGAACAAGTGACGATCAGCCGCCACAATCTGAGTCAAGGCCACTCCGTGGTAACCAGGAGGGGCAGGCCTTTCGAGCGTCACGAAAAGCTTGTGCACCCAAGCCTCCATTGCTTGGTAAGTGGCAAGGCCTGCAAGATCAAAAGCGAGGCTCCTACGGGCCCAAGCCTGGCGAAGGGTCCACTCGGAACCTGTGTCACAGTTCTCGAACTTCTCAAGCTTTGAAGTGACCTTAAGGTTCCCGTCCGAATCAATCGACAAAGCCTTGTCCGCCTTGGCTGACTGGATTTCTTGTGCCCTCGAGAGGTACTTGCCCGGGGGCAGGTAGACAAGCGTTCCGGTTTCAAGCATTTCCACAAGTCGATCTACCACGCCGTGGGAGGGCGTGGTTTCAGGCGAAAAGTGTATCCCAGTGAGGCGGGACTCCTGAGCCTTTTGCCTGGCCAGCCGCTCGGCCACAGGCATCTTCCTGGTGACAAAGTCGTTTGAAGGCTCCACTCGATTCTTCATGTCACTGATCGAGAGAGCTTGGGCCTCAAAGAGCAATCGCCTGATGCAGGAAACCTGGTGGTGCTCGGGGGCAGGCGTGAAGACTGCCCGAATCCATTCTTTAACCTCGTCTTCACTGACGCTGTTGGGTGAGGCTGAGACCGCGAAGGCCAAGGCATCGAAAGTGTTGTAGCCTGCAGCCTCTAATATGGCATGGTTTGCAGCACTAAGTCCAACCTTCAAGGCACGCTCTTTGAAAGCAGCTTCCGAGTCCAGCGTCACACCGGCCATGCTCGCAACCCTCTAGCACTAAGTGACTTGAGTCAAGCGCCTCACATAAGCGTCATGTGTGCGAACTCTGCGACATCAACGGCTAAGGGCGACACACCCTGTTTTGCAGGAACTGCATGCAGGCAAAACTGGGTCCCGAGGAAGGGCACAGGCCCAGATCTCCTCGGTAGTCGAAAGCTCGCCTCAAACGGGCTCCCGGTCGCGCGCCCTTCGGCACTGAATGCAGTAATCTGGATCTGCTGCTGCCGCTCCGGCCCTTCCGAATTTCATGTACGCCGCGGTCAAGAAACGACCGCAAAAGAAATCCGTGCTCTGCGAGTCCTTCAGGCAGCGCACAACTCCTGACACACGGTGCACATACACAAGTTCCAAGTCCACTGGCTGCTGAAATGGTGCTCTCGCCACGTCGGCTCGGTCTTCCCCCGAGAGTGCTTCCTCGCTCCCTTCGGAAGACGAGCCACCCTCCTCCCCGCTAGCCTCCTCAAGGGGCCCGATTGCGGGAGGGATCGTGTTTGCCTTAGGCTCAGTTGGCCTTTTATGCGAGTTTTCAGCGGCTGCAGCAAGGACTCTATCAACCTCCGGCAAATCCGGATCGTAGCGGCCCTCACGTATGTCAAGGAACATCGCGAGGATCTTGCCGTAAAGGGCGGTGTAAGCTTGCCTCGAGTAGATCAACGGTGACTTGTCTTTGGGCTTCACGTGGTGACCCACCAGTCTTTGGTCACTTGAAGAAAAGGACACAGTCGGGCACCTGGAGGTCCAAGTAGTGAGCGTCGCCTTTAGCGAGTGAGATCCGCGCTTCAACACTTCTTCCTCCTCGAAGCCCGCTCTCAAGAGGAAGTCTTGCAACCAAGAAGTGGCTTCCCCTGCCAGCATCGGCATGGAGGTCCATCGCCCGGCTGTCTCCGACCAGCCCGGCAAGACAAAGCCTTTGAGCTCCAACCCTTGGTTTTCACGGGCCTCGAGCCATCGGTTGGCCCAAGGCAGCTTCACGCCAGACCCAATGGCAGCATAAGGCAACAGACGGGTCTTTGCCTCCTGAGTTTTCGAAGTCTTCGAAGTGAGCCCTTCCGCGATCACAAAGGTTTCGTCATGGGAGTGTTGCACCACAATGGACTTCAATCTTTGCGAGTCTGTCCACCGCGCCCCCGAGTGGAGGCAAAACAAATGTTGCCCCATGATACAAGCATCACGGTCCTCCTCCTGGTCGATCGCCGTCTCTAGCGCCACGACCATTTTCAGAGTGAGCTCATCACGCTGGTTCAGAGGGGCCTTCGTCAAGTACAGGTCCGCCGCAAGGCCCCTGACTCTAGCACTGATGCAATTGTCAAGGGTCACATGCCTCAGGACGGCGACCCCATGCAAGAATCGCAGGGCTTCCAGAAAGTGGGAAGCCGACGTTGGTCCCCCTTGGCCGTCCTGGAAAACCTTCATGTAGTCAAAGAGATGCTGCTCACTAAAAGTCAACGGTGAGTGTATGCCACCTTTCAGCGCCCACCGAAAGAACTTCAAGAGAGCCGATGTTCTCTTGCAAAGCGTGCTGGTGGCCTTTAACCGGAAGGCTGCAACGAACGATCTCTTGACCTCGGACTCATCAGCAGCCCGACCGACCAGGCTCGCCAGGCTGACCCCTAGTTGCGTCGCCTCCACGTCGAATAAGATCATGAACTTCAAATTCTTAAGCGCATGCGACCTAGTTTCCTCCTCTGATCTCTGCACAGGCATCCTGTCCAGGTATTTGCGAACCATGGGGTTTAACTTGAGCTCTGCCCTCAAGTCCTCAGGCTCAGGGTCCAAAGACGAAGCGACCTCTGGGATCCCCACCAATTTCAGCGGTCGCTTGATTTCCCAAGAATAGCTCAGTCTTCCCGGCTGTTCCCAAGCTTGTTTAGGCACGGCCTCAGCTGCTTGCTTTCTCTCGAGCTCCGCCGCGACCCTTTGCACGTCCCTGTCATCCATGGGTGAAGCCAGGGGCTTAGGAGCCTCGGAACCACTATAGACTATAGACCAGACGGAAGCCTCGGCGTCATCACTAGCCGGTTGACGAGCTTCGCCGTACCACGCTTCCTCAGCCTCCGATCCAAGATCACTCCAGCCACTCACGCCACCGAAAGTGCCGTCCTCAGCTGCCTGGCGATCAAGTTGGTCCCTGGCATAACTTCCCGCCCTAGACAGCAGATCATCAAGGTGTTGTTGGAACTGAAGATCACCTGATTCGTCCTCCACCAGGACGGGGCTTTCCACACCAAGCTGGCCCTCTAGAAGGGGAGAGCCCTCGCGGGGCCCTGGCTGCAAGAGGGCCTCTTCAGCCTGGGATCCTTGCGGAGGTTCCTGGGCCGCCTGACCCCCTGTATCACAGGGATCTGCCGCAAGGGAATCCATGGCAGCACACATCGTGGGTCAACAGCTTGAAACAAAAGTTTCGTGAGAAGGGGCAGCCGTAGAAGCGTAGCTTGCATGAACTGACAAAGCAACATGCGAGACTGCAGGCACAGCACTGAGATTTATAGCACGATGTCCTCCCGAGCTCAAAATCGCACCGGTCCTGGGAAAACAGGCGACCTTGCAAAAGTCGCTGGCACGAGCTAGGGGTAGGGGTCCGCCGGAAGCAGGGGCATCGGCTAAGGCATGTTAGGGCTAGGCCGGCTGCCCGAAGCGATCAACTCCAAGCATGCTCTCGATCCGCTGAAGTCTCCTGACCAAGGAGACTCGGTGCTCGCTGTCGATGATAGATCCAGTAAAGCCCTCCAAGTCATCGAGGCGACCGGCGATGGCCGCAAACTGTTCACGGAAAGAATCGAGACTCGATTCCAAAGGGTGCGCGAACGGTGGATCGCACACAAGAACCGTGGCACCAGATTGCGAGCGCCAGTCACCGCAAAGACGCTCCTTCTGCACGTCCGTCAAGGAAGCATAGACAGCTTCCACATCGCGAGGAGAGCAAACATCACCACTCTGGCTGAACCCGAGGGAGTCCTCGGAGCAGGAGTCCCAGGCCGAGCGAATCTGCAGCTCCGCTTCAGGTTCTTGTGCGCTCTGCATGTCGATTGCGAAGCGATCACACGCGTGAGCGAAGGTCAGCGCCTGAGTGCGGGCGAAGCGACGGTCCGGCTGACTAGCAGTGTGCATCCAGAGGGCCTTCCGGGTCAAGGGGGTCCCGACAGTCAGGGAAGAGCTCATCTCAAATGAAGCGGCGGAACAGATGCCGCAAATGTGCAATGAAAGTTTCAAGCCAGGTGATGCGAGCGGCTGAGCTTGCTGCCTGCCTGTCCAACCAATCTAAGCGATCCTCGGCCACGCGGACACGAGACTCAAGGAGGTCGTGCGAAATCTGCAAGCGAGAAAGATGGCTGGACAAAGCCTCAAAACTGGAAAGGCTGCTAGGATGCTCAGACGCCTCAGACACAGCGAGACCTGCCGGGGCGGCCTCTTCCATCCGACTGCCCCACCAGGGCAGTCTTGCACGGTGCTCTAAGAGCAACACCGAGGTACAGGGGACTCAGACCTGTTAGACAGAAGTGGCCCGAAATGCCACTTGATCTGCCAAACCGCCGGTGCATAGAAACATTCATAACTTCAACATGCATAAAGAACACTGTATGCAAGCGTTGAAGGTTGGGAAAATCATTCGTGTGATAAAAGCATGCTTTCACACAGAAATTAAAAGTTTGAAATCATGCAATCAATCGGTTCGCGGTTGTCGCCATTTTGAGGGTTAAGGATTACCCTCAAATAAAACAACCTTGTAGTTTAAGTGGAAAGAGTCATCCGCAAGCGGAAACGTGTCCTCTATACATGTCCCGATACGTCATCTTGTAATGCTGATACTTAGTCCGTATTGTCCCGATGACGATCACTCCCTGTTGGCCCTTCGGCCGCCGTGTACATTGATCGGTTACTATATGGACCGTGCTTTCCGATACATCTCCTGGGGTCGCATTCCCGTAAATGACGCAAGAGGGAATGGGTGGGTAGGACTTGTCGTCGAAGCAGTGTCTGACTGAACTTGGGCGGACCAAGTCCTCGCGCATAATGCGCGCGGCACTTGCAATGCTCGTGCCGTGTCCGGCGGTGTAGATGTATGTCTCTCCTGGTGGGTCAGTGGCACGGGTGCCGAACGCTCTGCGCTGCTCTCCAGCCCAAGGAATGAATAACATAGTATGCACGCCGTCCGATATTGGCGTCAGCACTGCCCCAAGTTCGTTGCACGCTGATCGCGTGCCTGATTGTAGCACTGCATGTGCAAATTCGGCTAAAGTCTCCTGCCTGAAATCGCTGTCAGCAGCTATCTCGCCCAAAGTTTTGGCGAGTTTGTGAGCTTCTTCCATGTCGACGGCGTGAGGAGTCGGCTTCTCATGTTCGTAAAGCTCAGAAAATGGCGCCACATCAATCTGTGGTGGTCTGCTCTGTTTGCCCAGTTGTTCGAGGGTTGGCTGACCCGATGGGGCAGCGGCTGTTGATGCATCGTAGGTCGGGGCAGGTGTCCGAACGGAGCTGGAGGGATTGTGCTGAGCCTGTTGGCGGGAGGAGGTGCCCTGTCCGGCTGGGGGCTGCTGTTGTGCTGCTTGGCTGCCCTTGATGCGGAGGGCGATTCGCTGAACCTGCGAGGCCAATGTCCTTTGTGGGACCTTGGGTGGGGTGGGTGGCCTCTGACGTAGCTGTGTGGCTCTGTAATGCCACTTGTTGGTATCAACATCACGCACTGTAGAATAGCTGCGGAGCACAACCGAGGTCCGCGGAGGTGTCGACGAAGATCGCCTGGTGTCCCTGCGAGAACGACTTCTGCGGGTGTCGCGGGATCGGTGGTGTCTGCGTCGGCGGTGCTGTCTCCCGCTGCTGGCAGGTCGTGCTCTGCTGCGTGTGCGTCGTCGGCGTCTAGTGCTCACGGTGCGGGTTCTGCTGCGTGTGGGTGAGCGCCGTCGCCTGCGTGGCAACGGAGGATGGTGGGAAGAAGCACGTGCTGCGAGCGGGTCAGTGTCTCCCGATCCCGTAGCGGGTGGTGATTGTGTGGGTGGCAATGTGCTGACCGCGGGGGTGTTGGCTGTGCTTATTGGCTGGGGTTGGGGGGTGATTGCCGGTGTCTGCGGGGCAATGTGTGCAGCATCGGTAGTGGTAACATTGGTGGGGTGAGATTGTGAAGCTTGTTGGAGGGTCGTTGGCGGCGGTATATGGGATTGTTGAGCGGGTTGTGTGGAAGGGATGCTGCAAGGTGCAGGTTGGGGTTGTGGAGCAGGTGGTGTGAAAGGAATGTTGTATGTGGCAGGCTGGGAGTGATGCGGTGTCAGAGGTGATGGGGTCGTGGGAAAAACTGTTGGATGGGTAGGCAAAGGAACAGGGTTCAAGAAAGTGGGGGAATGTTGCGACATGAATTGCTGGGGTGGAGGTTGTTGTGGCATCTGGGGCTGTGGTGTGCTGAGTTGTGTGTATACCATCGGATGCTGTGGTATAGGAGCATTGTGTCCACATGGCATCATGGGGAAGCTGTGCGTCTGCTCAACAGGGATCGTAGTGGGTTGCGTCGGCAGTGTGTGCTGCTGAATGGCAGCAATGCCAGTTGGCATCATTGCTGGGTATCCTTGTGACTGCGGTACCCAGGTGTTCGGGTGAAACTGATTGAGCACCGGTCGGGTTGTTGGTGCGTATGGTGTTGCTGGTGGCTGCGCGGTAAAATAATCCGGCCACATAGCTGCAACGAAGTTGGTGAAACAAACACAGTTGCACAAGCAAAGTGCAGGCTGTCCTGGTTGTCCCTGCTGGACGGACTTGAGAGGTCGAAGACGGAGAGAAAGAAGAGGGCCGATTACTTCCCGGAGGAAGCGCTGCTTCACTTGCTTTAGACAAATGTTACCGCACCTGCCCTCATGTCAGTTGCACATGCCCTTGCGGTCCCTGAGAAATAAAGAAGCGATCGAATAGAGGACAGAATAGCGAGGTAATCCTGTGCATTAGCGGCCGGTTACTGCACTAGACGTCGGTTACTGCACCTGCACTCATGTCAGACGCACATGCGAGCATCAGAGAGAGAGAGATAAAGTAGCATCGGGAGAATCTGAACGATCTGAACGAAGGCTGAACACCCGGTTCATCACCGGTCTCCCCGGAGGGTCACCACGGCGCCATGACGGAAAGCCGTTGCTCTGGAGTCTCAACGACCCACGCTGATCACACTGATGGATTCGGCCAAGAGTACGAGTGCAAGAGGAAAAAGAGAGGCATGTTGTTGCAAAAGTTTGTCAGATTGCGGCAAACGTGCAAAGCTTTGTGCTCAAGCAAAAGGTGGAAACCGTAAATGCACTAATCTTGCTGCCTCAGGGGGCCAGCGTTTTCTAATCTGGCTGCCTCAGGGGGCCCAGCTTGCAGGTACACAGTTCAGCGTCCTGAACTGCTTCCCACTCCATGGCATAGCTTCGTTGCATTGGGTCTGCCAAGGAGTGCCCAATGCCCCTGCAACAGTTGATTTGGTAAAAGTCCAATGTCAGATTATGTTGAAAAGCAAAATTGCAAACAGTGTAGGAGTGACCCTCTGCTCCCATGTGCTAGGGAGGTTCACACACACACACACACACACACTGATGGATTCGGCCAAGAGTACGAGTGCAAGAGGAAAAAAGAGAGGCATGTTGTTGCAAAAGCTTGTCAGATTGCGGCAAACGTGCAAAGCTTTATGCTCAAGCAAAAGGTGGAAACCGTAAATGCACTAATCTTGCTGCCTCAGGGGGCCAGCGTTTTCTAATCTGGCTGCCTCAGGGGGCCCAGCTTGCAGGTACACAGTTCAGCGTCCTGAACTGCTTCCCACTCCATGGCATAGCTTCGTTGCATTGGGTCTGCCAAGGAGTGCCCAATGCCCCTGCAACAGTTGATTTGGTAAATGTCCAATGTCTGATTATGTTGAAAAGCAAAATTGCAAACAGTGTAGGAGTGACCCTCTGCTCCCATGTGCTAGGGAGGTTCACACACACACAGCCCCAAATGGGGCGTACATGCTTCAAGTAGAGTACCATAGAAGGCCGGCCTCGGCAGCCTTTCGCTTTGTCATACGTTTGTTTCTACCAACCGACACAAGCACTGAATGCAAACGAACATGTACATGAAGTGTGCTCAAAGCGGTGGCATCCTGACGTTCCTATGCGCAGGCTTTTTTGTCGTGTGAGGCGGATCTTGCAGCACTCATCTGTCCTGAAAATTAGGTTCCAACAGCGAGTCTGTTGGGACAATCACTCATGATCTTGAAATGGCAGCGACACCTGAATCCTGCACGTACCAGCATTTTAGCACAAGCTGTTTTTGACCGCTTGTGCTGAATAGTAGGATGCACAATATCATAAGGTGCAATCGAGTCAGAAGACCAAGGATCTCGAGATGGAGATCGGTGTTGTTCTTCAGCCAGGTGTGACGTTGCCGTAGGTGATGCTGATGATGTTGAATGCGAAGACCGTGTCCTCTTTCGTCTTGTAGTGTGTAGGTGTTGGCGTCGTTGTTGTGTTGTGGATTGGGATGGTGGTGAGTTGTTGCGTGTTTTCTTTGTTTTCATGACTGTTTTGTCCTTTTTGTCTTTGTTGTCTTTCTTCTTTTTTGTCCTCGTTGTGTGCTTTGTTTTTTGCTTGTGTGTGTGACTGACTGCATGGGAGGATGTGGTGGTGTCGTCCTTCCTCAAGAAGGCATCAATCTCTTCGGATCCCCATAGGCTGCTGTCGTCATCCTCGTCCATTTGTGTGCAAAACTGTCCTAATGTGTTTCAGCAACTGTAGGTTAGAGAAATGGCTGCGGAGTCACAACTGCATTGAGGCATGTGCAAACGTAGAACTTCGGAAGAGAGAGAGAGGCACACAGAGACATCAATTGATAAACCGCGCAGACCTGCATGAACTTTCGACATGATGCTCTTAATGTTGAACCTCATCAGATGTGATGGAGTTCGCAGCACAGCTTTGCTGTGTGATTGTTGGCTGCCGGGGGCAGCAAATATGCATCTAATTGTCAACTCAGCTATGCTGCTCACGGAGTTCTTGATCGCTTTCGCTTGTTGGATGTAGGAGTTGATGTAGTAGATACTGACTCCTTTTGGGTAGGAGTCGTTGATGTCGGACGCTGATCAGGCTGCTCCGAATGCTTTCGTATCCACTCTTGAGATGCGATAAAGTACTCTCGCCACCATGAAGAGCCGTTAGTGGCCCAATGCCATCTCCATTGTGATGCCGTCGGAGATCGCGATCTGGTGCGTTGTTCCATGGTGCTAACACAACTGGTTGTTTTGCAAAATGCTGCGGGAAAGAGTGCATCAATCGCTGCATAACAAACATGTGTGAAGGGAGTGCACTGACTGTAACAATTGGCAAAAAACGACTATCATTGTTTTCACCGTCCGCTGCAAAGCGCCCGATGACGGTATGAACATGGTTGATCACCTATTGTTGCGAAGCTTCGAGTCGTTCCACTCGTTGCTTTAGCTCTGTAATCTGCCGGGTTGTTTGAAAAATAAACTCGGCTAATTGGTCGCGTAGGGCCCCGTCACTGAATGTGGAAGGTTCGCTTCCAGTTTCTGAATCATAGTCCCGATGCTGTGTCAAAATCTCCATGATGGCCTCGGAGAGAGCTTCACGTCGTGCCTCATCGATGGGTGGCGAAGCTGTAGTCGCTGTGTTTGTCGGAAAAGATGCTTCACTCATGGCTCTATGTCGGGATTCCAATAGGTGTCACTCTGAGGCATAAAACTTCAGAAGGCAAAGTTATGGTGTGTATCCGCAAGCAACATATGTTCAAATGCAAGAGGTGTGCACTACCTGGCTCTTTTTATACCAGCGGATTCAGCAGCACATTCAGGACCAGTCTGGTGTGTTTTGCCTCATAAGGCTCTCGAGAATATCAAGTTGCTGTTTGCACGATGCCATAATGGCAGTGGTGGCTTCGTGTTGAGTAGTCAACACCGCTGTGGCCTGCTGTATCAAGCGTTCCAGCTTGGCATTCGATTCAAGCAACGAATTGTGAAACTGTGTTAGTAACTCAATAATCTCAGCCGATGAATCCGGACCAGAATGAGGCGGAGGTGGAAACGGCGGAGTCGCCGGTGCAGCCACTGCTGCGTCCTGCTGTTCTTGCGGATCTTGGTGTTGCTCTTGGTAATCTTGGAAATCTTCGTCTTCTGCAACACGTAGGAACTGAGAGCGTAGAGGCGCCGGCTGTTGAGTGTGGCTGCCAACCGCAGGCTGCTCGTTGCGGCGTCTGCTATGCTTGGAGATGGATGGCCGAGGACGGCCGCTCAGCGCTTTGTGGCTCGGCTGCAATCTGCCAGTCATGGCACTTTTATACATGATGATGCCTCAGTTAGTCCCTGTAAATGGCTGCGGGAAACACTGTGTTGGTACAAGGCGTCTCACATGTTGCAAAGTTGCATGGCTCTGGACGCACGCACTGCAACTTGGCACAGTGTTTTTGCTTACAGCTGTTGATCAGTATAGCCGGCAGCGATGTACAGATCGCGCATGGCTCGAATGGCTGATGTGGCCTCGCTGCATGGTGTTGTCACTCTGCGTACCATGCGTGTGCGGGCCTGAAAACTGCTGCGAAGTGTTGCAACAGAGGTCGCCGACTGTGGGTGTAAAATATCCGCCTTGTGTAAAGTGCATTGATGCGTAAGGCTGCTGTGCTGAGGGTTTATGGCGAAACCCAGGAAAATGTTGGCCGGTTCAGTTTCAAGCTGAACCGGTGGTTTGTAGAAAGATGCGTCAGTAAGCTGTGCAAAAGGAGGCAGTCGGGTCAGCTGTGCAGGCAATAGAAGGACGCGGTTGTCGACGTATCTGGTAGCAAAAAAGTAAGCTTGATCCTGCTTGTTGTGGTCTGGAAAATGCTTGTGGTTCGTGAAAAGTTGCTTGTATGTGTGGTGCCAACACTGCTCTTCTACAGCAACCACGATGTTGCATAAAGCTGGGCTGCAGGGCGAGCCCATAGGTGCTCCACGAAATTGCTCAATGAGTGATGTACCGACAGTGAAATAGTTGAGCCTGAGCACTGCAATGATGAGTTGTGGTATGTGTTGTAATTGTATGCAAAGTTTGTTGCCGGAGGAGGCTTCCTGCTGCTTTTGTCTGCTTTTACCTCTGTGGACTCGATGTGTGGGGTCTTTCTGTGAGTGGTCAATGAAGAATTTGGAAGAGTGTAGTGGGTTCTTCTCTCTGTACCATCGAACCATGATGCTGTATGCTGAAAGAAACCGGCTTTGATCGACCGATGTAAAGAAGCCAGCTAAATCCTGATTGTACAGGATGTAATCTGTTGAATCGTGCAGTTTCCTGCGCTGATGCAAAAAGACCGCTGTTTGTTTGAGCTGTGTTATCCCGTCTCCTTGGTGAAAGGAGTTTGGGCATGCTTGAAGGGTCATCAGCTGCAGTACGTCTGCTAAGGCTTCCCATAATTTCCTGCCCATGGTGTCGATGAACGCCACTATAGGACGTCCTTTCGTGAATTGCTTCTTTCTTTTCGGTAAAATGTAGGCACGTGGGATGCGTCCCCACTGTGGAAACGCCCATGTGTAAGCTGGTAGAAGACTGCGGATGTCTGTGTAGACATCGAAGTGGTGTTGTAGAGGTTGGCGCTGCGACATCCGAAAAATCTCTTTGTCTAAAAAAGTGTTGTGTATGGCAGTGTGGTATAGTGCTGGGCAGTACCACGTGAGTCGGTTCGGGAAGTGATCTTCGCAATGGATGATGCCCGTTGGTATTTTGTGTTGGACTTGCTTGATCATCTTGACCTGTAGTATGTTGTTTTGAATGCAGTGTGTATTGTGTTGTGGTATTTGTTCTGATACAAACTGCTTTGCAGTTTGATGGTTGTAAGGTAGTCCATAGTGTCGGTGCCATGTGCGTATGGCTCGGCATAATTGTGACGCCAACTGTGTGGGCTTCTGAAGGCAATTGCTTTTGCCGGAGTATGCCAAAAACTGGTGTTGTGGTTGTAGTTCTGCAAGTTGGATAGCAATGTGATTGTGGAAAATGTGTTCCTGGGGTACTTGTGACTGGTGAGCATGTACAGGGTGGTGGTGTATCAGGTTGCCATGTGGTGTGGGCATCGCGCCAATTGTGTAGGAGTTGTTGCATAGGTGGGTGCTTCTTGTAGACCGGTTTCGTGCTGGGTAGGTGGAATGGTGGAATGTGTTGTTTGTTGTTTGTTAAACGAGAGCGCAAATATTGTCGTAGGTGTTGGGTGAAGGTGGGGTGTAAGAGTGGCTGTAGGTAAATGGGTTTTGTGACAGGAGGTGGTTTTAGTCGTCGCTTCTTAAAAACGACGTGGAGAGCTTTGTGAGCGTGTCTGCGGTCGCGTCGTGGTAAGTTGTTTGAGAGTTTGTGTAAAGCGTAAACGGTGGCTGCTGGTGTGTCGGAGCAAAGCAGTTGTTTTGTTGTGTCGAATCTGGTGCGAGTGTTGGAAGTAAGATGTGAGACTGTGGTCCATGCCTGTTTCCTGGTATTTTGAATAAGGGGGAATTGCTGAAGCTTCGAATGGAGTGGTGTAGTTTGCCTCGGCGCTGCTTCGCCCATAAGGTGGCTGTGCCGTTGTGCTTGTTGTTGGCTGCTTTTGTGAAGCCGGAGAAAGCTCCTTTCATGTGTGATGTGATGTAAGGAAAGTTGAGCTTGGATTGGTGATGCTGTATAAGAGTGTTCTCCGTGGCTTCCAATTGCTCTGTGGGTATGTTGGCTTGTAGTACAATTGGTGTGTATTGGTGGTAGCATTTGTGTTTAAGCCACCATCGTAAGGCAAGTTCGGCCTGTACAATCTTGTGTTGTTGAAGTTGCTTGAATTTTCGATTGCGTGTGCCCTCTCGTTGTGTGAGAGAGTGACTTGTGCTGCCGATGTAGACGTAACCACGAAAAGGTTGTTGTGTGGTGACTCTGCAATATACCACCTGTGGCTGACGAAAGAAAGAGAGTGTGTACGATGGAAAGGAAATGTTTGAATGTGCGAACAGTCTCTGTAGGTTGGAGAAATGTCCTTCCTCATGTTTGAGGTAGAAATGCTGTGTACGAAGTAACAAGGTCAGGCCTTGAAGCCAAAGTATGATTTGGTGGAATTGTGTAGAGACTGGTTCTGCCAATGGTGCGACAAATTGTAAGATGGATCTGCCTTGATCCAGAATGCGTATGATGTTCTTGAATTGCTTTTGTCGGAAAATTGTTGTGTGATCCAGTGTCTGTCGGTGTTGAATCAAGTACTGCCTGAGTCACTCTGTCATCTGACTGATGATAGCGACAAGTTTGATCAGTGCTGGGGAGCCAAATTTGTCGATGGCTTTGGGCGGGACACCCCAGGCGACTGCAGCGGTCTGCAGTGTCTGTTCTTGTGAGTTGCTGAGTGAAGGGAATTCCGAAGCAACAATGTCAAGGTACTTTTTTACCTGTGTTTTTTGTTTGTCGCTGATGCCTTTGATGGCACCAAACCATCTGGTGATGCCGGATTCAGAGTGAACACCAGTGAAATGATCCTGAAACCAAACACTGGCTTTGGTAGGCTGCTGAAAGATGCGCTGGGGATCCATCTTGGGATCGAGGGGTGCCGCCTTCGTTGGTGTGAGAGTTGACTGCTTCTGTCGCTTGGCGCCCAGAAGGGAGCGTCCCGGAAAATGCATACCTGTGGTGGATGACGATGCAGGGGAAGCATGTAACGCGTTGGTATCTTGTTCTGCAACTGTTGTTGTGGAAGGGGAGAGGCTACCAGTGGTAAGCCTGGTGTCGTTGTGTGTAGCGTCATCTATGGTAGCACGTTTCTGTCCACGAGTGGTTGTGGTGGGGGAAATCTCAATTGTGGAAATTGAGTCAGGTGGTGGAGAGGGCGTGTTGATAGGAGTGCTAGGTGCTGTGGCTCGTTTTGGTTTCTTTGGTGCTGGTGTGCTGGGTGCCTCAGTGTTTGCATCCGGGGCACGGAGAGCTTCGATTGTCTCCAGTGCTGTTGAAAGTCGTGCTTCCAGGTCACTGATGCGGTGTGCAGCCAGAGTGTCTGCTTCTGTCGGCTGCGAAGATTGAAGTGGAAGATGAGGTTGTGATTTGCTGGATTGTGGTGGTGTTGGAGATTCGGTGGGTTGGGATTGTGTGTTGTCTGTGTCTGATTTGACATCTTGCTTGTCCTTTTTGTTGCCGTCATTGTACTGGTCCTGCAGCTCTTGCAGGTATAACACCAATTCCTTGATGAGGTGTGACATTGCTGGCCGTTTTGCGAGTGTGAGCTTCTCTTGCCAGCAGAATGCGGTGGCTGCTTGGTCCAGATCAATTCTCCGTGCTCGGAGTTGACCCATAAGTTCAGTGGTAAAGACGGCTTCGCTGATATGTTTGCTGCATGTGAGATGGATGTCAAAGCCGTGTGCGGCGTAACGTAGCCAGTATGATGACCAATTGTGTCGTAGAAATGCGACCAATGGTGCTGTTGCGATCGGCATGCCTGCCGTGCGGTTGTGCACTGAATGTGGTGTAGATTGAATGTGTTTGGGTAGGTTGAGGCCATAAAGCTGTCTGTTGTCCCAATGCTCTGGTGTTTGAACGAAGTCGTTTGGTATCTGGGGATTTGCAGGCGTGAGATTGGTGTGTTGTTGTTGTTGGGGTGTGACGGTGGCCTGAGGCAATGTATGTGAAGAAATGCTGGGGTTTTGAGTCGTCATCGGAGATGGACTCACAAATGTGTGTTGGGGAGTGGCAGGCGTGGGGGTTGGCAGTGTGGTGGGTGAAGCTGGGACGGTAAACTGCTGGGGTGGGGGAGGGGGTGGAGGGAAAGGGGGGAAAGTGGTGTTGTGGCTGTAAGGGTGAGCTGAACCCCAAGTAGTTGGGGTCATGGGTGAGGTGTGGGGTGGGATGTTGTGGATCCCTGGTGGTGGGGAAATCGGGTGCATTGGGGTGCTGCTGGTTGAGGCTGTTTGTCGCTGCACCGTACTGATTGCTGTACCGATGATGCCTGTTGGCATTGTTGTATGCCACTGAGGCTGTGTCGGCTTGTACATGGTTGCACAATGGGGCACTACAATTGCCTGTGACTGCAAAAGCTGCAAATAGCACGTGCATGGACAACATAGTTGGCTTGAGTGTCAGCATCTACTTGTGCAATGCATCCAGCATGCAGCTGCATCGTCTCTTCTTTGGCTCAAAAGCGGGGTCGGAGCAAATGCTTGATTGTATACAGCTATGTGCAACGGGATTCAGGCCTGGAAGAGAAAGGATACTCGAGAGTGAAAGGTAGACACGGAAGAAGAAAGAAAGCAATACAGAACATCACTGAATAAGGCCGAATCCAACGATGCTGAAATGCCCCGAGTGGAATCCCCACTTCTCGGGGGTCCGCACAACACCCTTTCGCCCCACGATGAAGGCCTCTCTATACATGTCCCGATACGTCATCTTGTAATGCTGATACTTAGTCCGTATTGTTCCGATGACGATCACTCCCTGTTGGCCCTTCGGCCGCCGTGTACATTGATCGGTTACTATATGTACCGTGCTTTCCGATACATCTCCTGGGGTCGCATTCCCGTATATGACGCAAGAGGGAATGGGTGGGTAGGACTTGTCGTCGAAGCAGTGTCTGACTGAACTTGGGCGGACCAAGTCCTCGCGCATAATGCGCGCGGCACTTGCAATGCTCGTGCCGTGTCCGGCGGTGTAGATGTATGTCTCTCCTGGTGGGTCAGTGGCACGGGTGCCGAACGCTCTGCGCTGCTCTCCAGCCCAAGGAATGAATAACATAGTATGCACGCCGTCCGATATTGGCGTCAGCACTGCCCCAAGTTCGTTGCACGCTGATCGCGTGCCTGATTGTAGCACTGCATGTGCAAATTCGGCTAAAGTCTCCTGCCTGAAATCGCTGTCAGCAGCTATCTCGCCCAAAGTTTTGGCGAGTTTGTGTGCTTCTTCCATGTCGACGGCGTGAGGGGTCGGCTTCTCATGTTCGTAAAGCTCAGAAAATGGCGCCACATCAATCTGTGGTGGTCTGCTCTGTTTGCCCAGTTGTTCAAGGGTTGGCTGACCCGATGGGGCAGCGGCTGTTGATGCATCGTAGGTCGGGGCAGGTGTCCGAACGGAGCTGGAGGGATTGTGCTGAGCCTGTTGGCGGGAGGAGGTGCCCTGTCCGGCTGGGGGCTGCTGTTGTGCTGCTTGGCTGCCCTTGATGCGGAGGGCGATTCGCTGAACCTGCGAGGCCAATGTCCTTTGTGGGACCTTGGGTGGGGTGGGTGGCCTCTGACGTAGCTGTGTGGCTCTGTAATGCCACTTGTTGGTATCAACATCACGCACTGTAGAATAGCTGCGGAGCACAACCGAGGTCCGCGGAGGTGTCGACGAAGATCGCCTGGTGTCCCGGCGAGAACGACTTCTGCGGGTGTCGCGGGATCGGTGGTGTCTGCGTCGGCGGCGCTGTCTTCCGCTGCTGGCAGGTCGTGCTCTGCTGCGTGTGCGTCGTCGGCGTCTAGTGCTCACGGTGCGGGTTCTGCTGCGTGTGGGTGAGCGCCGTCGCCTGCGTGGCAACGGAGGATGGTGGGAAGAAGCACGTGCTGCGAGCGGGTCAGTGTCTCCCGATCCCGTAGCGGGTGGTGGTTGTGTGGGTGGTAATGTGCTGACAGAGGGGGTGTTGGCTGTGCTTATTGGCTGGGGTTGGGGGGTGATTGTCGGTGTCTGCGGGGCAATGTGTGCAGCATCGGTAGTGGTAACATTGGTGGGGTGAGATTGTGAGGCTTGTTGGAGGGTCGTTGGCGGCGGTATATGGGATTGTTGAGCGGGTTGTGTGGAAGGGATGCTGCAAGGTGCAGGTTGGGGTTGTGGAGCAGGTGGTGTGAAAGGAATGTTGTATGTGGCAGGCTGGGAGTGATGCGGTGTCAGAGGTGATGGGCTCGTGGGAAAAACTGTTGTATGGGTAGGCAAAGGACCAGGGTTCAAGAAAGTGGGGGAATGTTGCGACATGAATTGCTGGGGTGGAGGTTGTTGTGGCATCTGGGGCTGTGGTGTGCTGAGTTGTGTGTATACCATCGGATGCTGTGGTATAGGAGCAGTGTGTCCACATGGCATCATGGGGAAGCTGTGCGTCTGCTCAACAGGGATCGTAGTGGGTTGCGTCGGCAGTGTGTGCTGCTGAGTGGCAGCAATGCCAGTTGGCATCATTGCTGGGTATCCTTGTGACTGCGGTACCCAGGTGTTCGGGTGAAACTGATTGAGCACCGGTCGGGTTGTTGGTGCGTATGGTGTTGCTGGTGGCTGCGTGGTAAAATAATCCGGCCACATAGCTGCAACGAAGTTGGTGAAACAAACACAGTTGCACAAGCAAAGTGCAGGCTGTCCTGGTTGTCCCTGCTGGACGGACTTGAGAGGTCGAAGACGGAGAGAAAGAAGAGGGCCGATTACTTCCCGGAGGAAGCGCTGCTTCACTTGCATTAGACAAATGTTACCGCACCTGCCCTCATGTCAGTTGCACATGCCCTTGCAGTCCCTGAGAAATAAAGAAGCGATCGAATAGAGGACAGAATAGCGAGGTAATCCTGTGCACTAGCGGCCGGTTACTGCACTAGACGTCGGTTACTGCACCTGCACTCATGTCAGACGCACATGCGAGCATCAGAGAGAGAGAGATAAAATAGCATCGGGAGAATCTGAACGATCTGAACGAAGGCTGAACACCCGGTTCATCACCGGTCTCCCCGGAGGGTCACCACGGCGCCATGACGGAAAGCCGTTGCTCTGGAGTCTCAACGACCCACGCTGATCACACTGATGGATTCGGCCAAGAGTACGAGTGCAAGAGGAAAAAAGAGAGGCATGTTGTTGCAAAAGCTTGTCAGATTGCGGCAAACGTGCAAAGCTTTATGCTCAAGCAAAAGGTGGAAACCGTAAATGCACTAATCTTGCTGCCTCAGGGGGCCAGCGTTTTCTAATCTGGCTGCCTCAGGGGGCCCAGCTTGCAGGTACACAGTTCAGCGTCCTGAACTGCTTCCCACTCCATGGCATAGCTTCGTTGCATTGGGTCTGCCAAGGAGTGCCCAATGCCCCTGCAACAGTTGATTTGGTAAATGTCCAATGTCGGATTATGTTGAAAAGCAAAGTTGCAAACAGTGTAGGAGTGACCCTCTGCTCCCATGTGCTAGGGAGGTTCACACACACACACATACACACATACACACACACACACACACACTGATGGATTCGGCCAAGAGTACGAGTGCAAGAGGACAAAAGAGAGGCATGTTGTTCATGTTGCAACTGTTTGTCAGATTGCGGCAACCGTACAAAATTGTTTGACTAATCTGGACACCACAGGGGGCCTGTCCTCAGACTAATCTTGGCACCACAGGGGGCTGCCATGCAGGTACGTGGAATCAGCGTCCTGATTCCATATCACCATGCTGAAGGAGCGTCTTCATTGAGTGGTGACTCCGACAGCATGCACCACTCCCCTGCAACAGTTGATTTTGTAAATGTCCAATGCCGGATTATGTTGAAAAGCGAAATTGCAAACAGTGTAGGAGTGACCCTCTGCTCCCATGTGCTAGGGAGGTTCACACACACACAGCCCCAATGGGGCGTACATGCTTCAAGTAGAGTGAAAGGTCTGATGCGCGGCAATAGGAGTGAATGGCGCACTTTTCTCGCTGTCAATAGCGATCGGGTGATTGTCGTATTTCCTGATCCGAACAGGTTCTAACAAAAAGCACCGGCATCAACGTGGCTAATGTGGTGACTGAATCCCAATCATGTAGTCGTCGACGGTTTTGTTCGAAGAAGAAAGCTGGGATTTTAGGAGTTCTGCCGGTGATCTCCTTGATGCGGTAGGAGAAGATCTTGCGAGCTTGGAGAACGTTGTCACCCAGACAAAGCACCACGTGTAAGAACATGTGCTTGTCTCTGGTGATGCGGTCAGGTGGAATTTCAACAGTCATCCGAAAACATTGTCCTGCCATGGAGTACCATGGAAGGCCGGCCTCGGCAGCCTTTCGCTTTGTCATATTTTTGCTGCTACCAACCGACAAAAGCTTGAACAAGGAATGCAAATCAACATGGACATGATGTGTGCTCTGGCAAAACAACAAAGTGGTGTCGTCTTGACACTCGCATGCGCAGGCTTTTTTGTCACGCTTAGCGGATCTTGCAGCCCTAATCCGTCCTGAGAATTAGGGTCCAACAGCGAGTTTGTTGGGACAGTCACTCATGATCTTGAAATGGCATCGACACCTAAAACCTGCACGTACCAGCATTTTTGCACAAGCGGTTTTGGACCGCTTGTGCTGAATAGTAGGATGCACAATATCGTAAGGTGCAATCGAGTCAGAAGACCAAGGATCTCGAGATGGAGACCGGTGTGCGTCCTCAGCCATGTGTGACTTTGCCGTAGGTGACGCTGATGATGTTGAATGCGAAGAGCGTGTCCTCTTTCGTCTTGTAGTATGTGGATGTTGGCGTCGTTGCTGTGTTGTGGATTGGGATGGTGGTGAGATGTTGCGTGTTTTCTTTGTTTTCAGGACTGTTTTGTCCTTTTTGTCTTTGTTGTCTTTCTTCTTTTTTGTCCTCGTTGTGTGCTTTGTTTTTTGCTTGTGTGTGTGACTGACTGCATGGGAAGATGTGGCGGTGTCATCCTTCCTCAGGAAGGCATCAATCTCTTCAGATCCCCATAGGCTGCTGTCGTCGTCCTCGTCCATCTGTGTGCGATCCTAAATATGTTTCAACAACTGTAGTTCTGAGAAATGGCTGCGGAGTCACAACTGCATTGAGGCATGTGCATACGCTGATCTTCAGAGGAGAGAGAGAGAGAGAGAGAGGTACACAGAGACATCAATTGAGCAAACTCGCCGACCGGCATGACCTTTCAACATGATGCTCTTAATGTTGAACCTCATCAGGAATGATGGAGTTCGCAGCACAGCTTTGCTGTGTGGTTGTTGGCTGCCGGGGGCAGCAAATGTGCATCTAATTGTCAACTCAGCAATGTTGCTCACGGAGTTCTTGACCGCTTTCTCTTGTTGGATGTAGGAGTTGATGTAGTAGAAACTGTCTCCTTTTGGGTAGGAGTCGCGGATGTCGGACGCTGATCAGGTTGCTCCGAATGCTTTCTTATCCACTCTTGAGATGCGATAAAGTACTCACGCCACCATGAAGAGCCGTTAGTGGCCCAATGCCATCTCCATTGTGATGCCGTGGGAGATCGCGATCTGGTGCGTTGTTCCATGGTGCTAACACAACTGGTTGTTTTGCAAAATGCTGCGGGAAAGAGTGCATCAATCGCTGCATACCAAACATATGTGAAGTGAGTGCACTGACTGTCACAATTGGCAAAAACGACAATCGTTGTTTTCACCGTCCGCTGCAAAGCACCCAATGGTGGTATGAACATGGTTGATCACCTATTGTTGCGAAGCTTCGAGTCTTTCCACTCGTTGCTTTAGCTCTGTGATCTGCCGGGTTGTTTGCAGAATAAACTCGGCTAATTGGTCGCGTAGAGCCTCGTCACTGAATGTGGAATGTTCACTTCCAGTTTCGGAATCATAGTCCCGGTGCTGTGTCAAAATCTCCATGAGGGCCTCAGAAAGAGCTTCACGTCGTGACTCATCGACGGGTGGCGAATCTGTAGTCACTGTGTTTGTCGGAAGAGATGCTTCGCTCATGGCTCGATGTCGGGATTCCGATAGGTGTCACTCTGAGGCAAAAACTTCAGAAGGCAAAGTTATGGTGTGTGTCTGAAAGCAACATGTGTTGAAATGCGAGAAGTGCGCACTACCTGGCTCTTTTTATACCAGCATACCTTAGCAGCATATTCACGACCAATCAGGCGCGTTTTGCCTGATGAGGCTTTCGAGTACGTCGAGCTGCTGTTTGCACGAGGCGAGGATCGCCGTGGTAGCCTCGTGTTGAGTGGTCAACACCGTTGTAGCCTGTTGTATCAGGCGCTCGAGTTTGGCATTCGATTCAAGCAACGAATTGTGAAACTGCGTTATTGCTGCCATAATCTCAGTCGATGAATCCGGATCAGGGTGATGCGGAGGTGGAAATGGCGGGGTCGCCGGTGCAGCCCTGCTGCGTCCTGCTGTTCTTCCGGATCTTGGTGTTGCTCTTGGTAATCTTGGAAATCTTCGTCTTCTGCAACACGTAGGAACTGAGAGCGCAAAAGCGCCGGCTGTTGACTGTGGCTGCCAACCGCAGGTTGCTCGTTGCGGCGCCTGCTATGCTTGGAGATGGATGGCCGAGGACGGCCGCTCAGCGCTTTGTGGCTCGGCTGCAATCTGCCAGTCATGGCACTTTTATACATGATGATGCCTCAGTTAAACCCTGTAAATGGCTGCGGGAAGCACTGTGTTGATACAAGGCGGCTCTCATGTTGCAAAGTTGCATGGCTCTGGACACACGCACGGCAACTTGGCACAGTGTTTTGCTTACAGCTGTTGATCAGTATAGCCGGCAGCGATGTAGAGATCGCGCATGGCTCGAATGGCTGATGTGGCCTCGCTGCATGGTGTTATCACTCTGCGTACCATGCGTGTGCGGGCCTGAAAACTGCTGCGAAGTATTGCAACAGAGGTGGCTGACTGTGGGTGTAAAATATCCGCCTTGTGCAAAGTGCATTGATGCGTAAGGCTGCTGTGCTGAGGGTTTATGGCGAAACCCAGGAAAATGTTGGCCGGCTCAGTTTCAAGCTGAACCGGTGGTTTGTAAAAAGATGCGTCAGTAAGCTGTGCAAAAGGAGGCAGTCGGGTCAGCTGTGCGGGTAAAAGAAGGACGCGGTTGTCGACGTATCTGGTAGCAAAAAAGAAAGCTTGATCCTGCTTGTTGTGGTCTGGAAAATGCTTGTGGTTCTTGAAAAGTTGTTTGTATGTGTGGTGCCAACACTGTTCTTCGACAGCAACCACGATGTTGCATAGGGCTGGTCTGCAGGGCGAGCCCATAGGTGCACCGCGAAATTGCTCAATGAGTGATGTACCAACAGTGAAATAGTTGAGTCGGAGCACTGCAATGATGAGTTGTGGTATGTGTTGTAATTGTATGCAAAGTTTGTTGCCGGAGGAGGCTTCTTGCTGCTTTTGTCTGCTTTTGCCCCTGTGGACTCGATGTGTGGGGTCTTTCTGTGAGTGGTCAATGAAGAATTTGGAAGAGTGTAGTGGGTTTTTCTCTCTGTACCATCGAACCATGATGCTGTATGCTGAAAGAAACCGGCTCTGATCGACCGATGTAAAGAAGCCAGCCAAATCCTGATTGTACAGGATGTAATCTGTTGAATCTTGTAATTTCCTGCGTTGATGTAAGAAGAGTGCTGTTTGTTTGAGCTGTGTTATCCCGTCTCCTTGGTGAAAGGAGTTTGGGCATGCTTGAAGTGTCATCAGCTGCAGTACGTCTGCTAAGGCTTCCCATAATTTTCGGCCCATGGTGTCGATGAACGCCACTATAGGACGTCCTGTCGTGAATTGCTTTTTTCTTTTCGGTAAAATGTAGGCACGTGGGATGCGGCCCCATTGTGGAAACGCCCATGTGTAAGTTGGTAGAAGACTGCAGATGTCTGTGTAGACATCGAAGTGGTGTTGTAGAGGTTGGCGCTGCGAGATCCGAAAGATCTCTTTGTCTAAAAAAGTGTTGTGTATGGCAATGTGGTATAGTGCTGGGCAGTACCACGTGAGTCGGTTCGGGAAGTGATCTTCGCAATGGATGATGCCCGTGGGTATTTTGTGTTGGACTTGCTTGAGCATCTTGACCTGTAGTATGTTGTTTTTACTGCAGTGTGTGTTGTGTTGTGGTATTTGTTCAGACACAAACTGCTTTGCAGTTTGATGGTTGTAAGGTAGTCCGTAGTGTCGATGCCATGTGCGTATGGCTCGGCATAATTGTGAGGCCAACTGTGTGGGCTTTTGAAGGCAATTGCTTTTGCCGGAGTATGCCAAAAACTGATGTTGTGGTTGTAGTTCTGCAAGTTGGATAGCAATGTGATTGTGGAAAATGTGCTTCTGGGGTACTTGTGAGTGTAATGGTGAGCATGTACAGGGTGGTGGTGAATCAGGTTGCCATGTGGTGTGGGCATCGCGCCAATTGTGTAGAAGTTGTTGCATGGGTGGGTGCTTTTTGTAAACAGGTTTCGTGCTGGGAAGGTGGAATGGTGGAATGTGTTGTTTGTTGCTTGTTAAACGAGAGCGCAAAAATTGTCGTAGTTGTTGGGTGAAGGTGGGGTGCAAGAGTGGCTGTAGGTAAATGGGTTTTGTGACAGGAGGTGGTTTTAGTCGTCGCTTTTTGAAGACGGTGGTGAGAGCTTTGTGAGCGTGTCTGCGGTCACGTCGTGGTAAGTTGTTTGAGAGTTTGTGTAAAGCGTAAACTGTGGCTGCTGGTGTGTCTGAGCGAAGCAGTTGTTTTGTTGTGTCGAATCTGGTGCGAGGGTTGGAAGTAAGATGTGATACTGTGGTCCATGCCTGTTTTCTGGTGTTGAATAAGGTGGAATTGGTGAAGCTCCGAATGGAGTGGTGTAGTTTGCCTCGGCGCTGCTTCGCCCATAAGGTGGCTGTGCCGTTGTGCTTGTTGTTGGCTGCTTTTGTGAAGCCGGAAAAAGCTCCTTTCATGTGTGATGTGATGTAAGGAACGTTGAGCTTGGATTGGTGGTGTTGTATGAGAGTGTTCTCCGTGGCTTCTAATTGCTCGGTGGGTATGTTGGCTTGTAGTACAATTGGTGTATATTGGTGGTAGCATTTATGTTTATGCCACCATCGTAAAGCAAGTTCGGCCTGTACAATCTTGTGTTGTTGAAGTTGCTTGAATTTTCGATTGCGTGTGCCCTCTCGTTGTGTGAGAGAGTGACTTGTGCTGCCGATGTAGACGTAGCCACGAAAAGGTTGTTGTGTGGTGACTCTGCAGTATACCACCTGTGGCTGACGAAAGAAAGAAAGTGTGTACGATGGAAAAGAAATGTTTGAATGTGCGAACAGTCTCTGCAGGTTGGAGAAATGTCCTTCCTCATGTTTGAGGTAGAAATGCTGTGTACGAAGTAACAAAGTCAGGCCTTGAAGCCAGAGTATGATTTGATGGAATTGTGTGGAGACTGGTTCTGCCAATGGTGCGACGAATTGTAAGATGGATCTGCCTTGATCCAGAATGCGTATGATGTTCTTGAATTGTTTTTGTCGGAAAATTGTTGTGTGATCTAGTGTCTGTCGGTGTTGAATCAAGTACTGCCTGAGTCACTCTGTCATCTGACTGATGATGGCGACAAGTTTGATCAGTGCTGGGGAGCCAAATTTGTCGATGGCTTTGGGTGGGACACCCCAAGCGACTGCAGCGGTCTGCAGTGTCTGCTCTTGTGAGTTGCTGAGTGAAGGGAATTCCGAAGCAACAATGTCAAGGTACTTTTTTACCTGTGTTTTTTGTTTGTCGCTGATGCCTTTGATGGCACCAAACCATCTGGTGATGCCGGATTCGGAGTGAACGCCAGTGAAATGATCTTGAAACCAAACACTGGCTTTTGTAGGCTGCTGAAAGATGCGCTGGGGATCCATCTTGGGATCGAGGGGTGCCGCCTTCGTTGGTGTAAGAGTTGACTGCTTCTGTCGCTTGGCGCCCAGAGTGGAACGTCCCGGAAAGTGCATACCTGTGGTGGATGACGATGCTGGGGAAGCATGTAACGGGTTGTTGTCTTGTTCTGCAGCGGTTGTGGTGAAAGGGGAGAGGCCATCAGTGGTAGGCCTGGTGTCGGTGTGTGTAGAGTCATCGATGGTAGCACGTTTTTGTCCACGAGTGGTTGTGGTGGGGGAAATCTCAATTGTGGAAAGTGAGAGAGGTGGTGGAGAGGGCGTGTTGATGGGAGTGCTGGGTGCGGTGGTTCGTTTTGGTTTCTTTGGTGCTGGTGTGCTGGGTGCCTCATTGTGTGCATCCGGAGCACGGAGAGTTTCAATTGTCTCCAGTGCTGTGGAAAGTCGTGCTTCCAGGTCGCTGATGCGATGTGCCGCCATAGTGTCTGCCTCTGTCGGCTGCGAAGGTTGAAGTGGGAGATGAGGTTGTGATTTGCTGGATTGTGGTGGTGTTGGAGATTCGGTGGGTTGCGATTGTGTGTTGTCTGTGTCAGATTTGACATCTTGCTTGTCCTTTTTGTTGCCATCATTGTACTGGTCCTGCAGCTCTTGCAGGTACAACACCAATTCCTTGATGAGGTGTGACATTGCTGGTCGTTTTGCGAGTGTGAGCTTTTCTTGCCAGCAGAATGCGGTGGCCGCTTGGTCCAGATCAATTCTCCTTGCTCGAAGTTGACCCATAAGTTCAGTGGTAAAGACGGCTTCGCTGATGTGTTTGCTGCATGTGAGATGGATGTCGAAGCCGTGTGCGGCGTACCGTAGCCAGTACGAGGACCAATTGTGTCGCAGAAATGCGACCAATGGTGCTGTTGCGATTGGCATGCCTGCCGTGCGGTTGTGCACTGAATGTGGTGTAGATTGAATGTGTTTGGGTAGGTTGAGGCCAAAAAGCTGCCTGTTGTCCCAATGCTCTGGTGTTTGAACGAAGTCGTTTGGTATCTGGGGATTTGTAGGCGTGGGATTGGGGTGTTGTTGTTGTTGGGGTGTGACGGTGGCCTGAGGTAATGTATGTGAAGAAATGCTGGGGTTTCGAGTCGTCATCGAAGATGGACTCACAAATGTGTGTTGGGGAGTGGCAGGTGTGGGGGTTGGCAGTGTGGTGGGTGATGTTGGGCCGGGAAACTGCTGGGGTGGGGGAGGGGGTGGAGGGAAAGGTGGGAAAGTGGTGTTGTGGCTGTAAGTGTGAGCTGAACCCCAAGTAGTCGGGGTTAGGGGTAAGGTGTGTGGTGGGATGTTGTGAATCCCTGGTGGTGGGGAGATCGGGTGCATTGGGGTGCTACTGGTCGAGGCTGTTTGTCGCTGCACCGTACTGATTGCTGTACCGATGATGCCTGTTGGCATTGTTGTATGCCACTGAGGCTGTGTCGGCTTGTACATGGTTGCACAATGGGGCACTACAATTGCCTGTGACTGCAAAAGCTGCACATGGAACATGCATGAGCAACATGGTTGGCTTGAGTGTCAACATCAACTTGTGCGATGCATCCAGCATGCAGCTGCATCGATTCTTCTTTGGCTCAAAAGCGGTGTCGGAGCATATGCTTGATTGAAACAGCTATGTGCAACGGGATTCAGGCCTGGAAGAAAATATACTCGAAAGTGAAAGGAAGACACGGAAGAAAAAGAAGAAAGCAACATCACTGAATGAGGCCGAATCCAACGATGCTGAAATGCCCCGAGTGGAATCCCCACTTCTCTGGGGTCCGCACGACACCCTTTCGCCCCACGATGAAAGCTTCTCTGTACATGTCCCGATACGTCATCTTGTAATGCTGATACTTAGTCCGTATTGTCCCGATGACGATCACTCCCTGTTGGCCCTTGGGCCGCCGTGTACATTGATCGGTAACTATATGTACCGTGCTTTCCGATACATCTCCTGGGGTCGCATTCCCGTATATGACGCAAGAGGGAATGGGTGGATAGGACTTGTCGTCGAAGCAATGGCTGACTGAACTTGGGCGGACCAAGTCCTCGCGCATTATGCGCGCGGCACTTGCAATGCTCGTGCCGTGTCCGGCGGTGTAGATGTATGTTTCCCCTGGTGGGTCGGTGGCACGAGTGCCGAATGCTCTGCGAGTCTCTCCAGCCCACGGGATGAATAACATAGTATGTACGCCGTCCGATATTGGCGTCAGCGTTGCCCCCAGTTCGTTGCACGCTGATCGCGTGCCCGACTGTAGCACGGCATGTGCAAATTCGGCTAAAGTCTCCTGCCTGAAATCGCTGTCAGCAGCTATCTCGCCCAAGGTTTTGGCGAGTTTATGTGCTTCTTCCATGTCGACAGCGTGGGGGGTCGGCTTTTCATGATCGTAAAGCTCAGAGAAAGGTGCCACATCAATCTGTGGTGGTCTGCTCTGTTTGCCCAGTTGTTCGAGGGTTGGCTGACCCGATGGGGCAGCAGTTGTGGAGGCATCAAAAATCGGGGCAGGTGTCCGAATAGAGCTGGGGGGATTGTGCTGAACCTGTTGGCGAGAGGGTGTGCCCTGGCCTGTTGGGGGCTGCTGTTGTGCTGCTTGGCTGCCCTTGATGCGGAGGGCGATTCGTTGAACCTGCGAGGCCAATGTCCTTTGTGGGACCTTGGGTGGGGTAGGTGGCCTCTGACGTGGCTGTGTGGCTCTGTAATGCCACTTGTTGGCATCATCATCACGCACGGTAGAATAGCTACGGAGCACAACCGAGGTCCGCGGAGGTGTCGACAAAGATTGTCTGGTGTCCCTGCGAGAACGACTTCTGCGAGTGTCGCGGGATCGGTGGTGTCTGCGTCGGTGGTGGTGTCTCCCGCTGCTTGCCGGTCGTGCTCTGCTGCGTGTGCGACGTCGGCGCCTAGTGCTCACGGTGCGAGTTCTGCTTCGTGTGGGTGAACGCCGTCGCCTGCGTGGCAACGGAGGATGGTGGGGAGAAGTACGTGCTGCAAACTGGTCGGTGTCTGCCGATCCCGTAGCCGGGGGTGGTTGTGTGGGTGGCAATGTGCTGACAGAAGGGGTGTTGGCTGTGTTTGTTGGTTGTTGTTGGGGAGTCATTGCCGATGTCTGTGGGGGAGTGTGTACAGCATCGGTAGTGGGAACACTGGTGGGGTGAAGTTGTGAAGCTTGTTGGAGTGTTGTTGGCTGCTGTATGTGGGGTTGTTGAGCGGGTTGTGTGGAAGGGATGTGGCAAGGTGCAGGTTGGGGTTGTGGAGCAGGTGGTGTAAAAGGAAGGTTGTATGTGGTAGGCTGGGGCTGATGCGGTGTCAGAGTTGATGGGCTCGTGGGAAAAACTGTTGGATGGGTAGGCAATAGAGCAGGGTTCAGGAAAGTGGGGGGGTGTTGTGACATGAATTGCTGGGGTGGAGGTTGTTGTGGCATCTGGGGTTGTGGTGTGCTGAGATGTGTATATACCGTCGGATGCTGTGGAATAGGAGCAGTGTGTCCACACGGCATCATGGGGAAGCTGTGCGTCTGCTCAACAGGAATCGTAGTGGGTTGTGTCGGCAGTGTGGGCTGCTGAGTGGCAGCAATGCCAGTTGGCATCATTGCTGGGTAGCTTTGTGACTGCGGTACCCAGGTGTTCGGGTGAAATTGATTAAGCACCGGTCGGGCTGTTGGTGCATATGGTGTTGCTGGTGGCTGCGCGGCAAAATAATCCGGCCACATAGCTGCAACGAAGTGGGTGAAACAAACACAGTTGCACAAGCAAAGTGCAGGCTGTCCTGATTGTCCCTGCTGGACTGATTTGAGAGGTCGTAGACGGAGAGAAGGAAGAGGGCCGAGTACTCTCCGAAGAGAGCGCTGTTTCACTTGCTGTAGACACTGTTACCGCGTCTGCACTCATGTCAGATGCACATGCCCTTGCAGTCCCTGAGGAATAAAGAAGCGGTAAAATACGGGGCAGACTAGAGAGGTAGCACCTGCTCACTAGACGCACTTTACTGCATTAGCCGTCCCTTACTGCACCTGCACTCATGTCAGACTCACATGCGAGCATCAGAGAGAGAGAGATAAAGTAGCATCGGGAGATTCTGAACGATCTGAACAAAGGCTGAACACCCGGTTCATCACCGGTCTCCCCGGAGGGTCACCACGGCGCCATGACGGAAAGCCGTTGCTCTGGAGTCTCATCGACCCACGCTGATCACACTGATGGATTCGGCCAAGAGTACGAGTGCAAGAGGACAAAAGAGAGGAATGTTGTTCATGTTGCAACTGTTTGTCAGATTGCGGCAACCGTACAAAATTGTTTGACTAATCTGGACACCACAGGGGGCCTGTCCTCAGACTAATCTTGGCACCACAGGGGGCTGCCATGCAGGTACGTGGAATCAGCGTCCTGATTCCATATCACCATGCTGAAGGAGCGTCTTCATTGAGTGGTGACTCCGACAGCATGCACCACTCCCCTGCAACAGTTGATTTTGTAAATGTCCAATGCCGGATTATGTTGAAAAGCGAAATTGCAAACAGTGTAGGAGTGACCCTCTGCTCCCATGTGCTAGGGAGGTTCACACACACACACACACACACACACACGTACGTACGTCTCGGAGGCCCAGGCGTGGACGGAACTCTTCGAGTTGTCCGTGGGAGCGATCAACCCAGGCTACATCGAGCACATGGCCCAATCTGGAGGCTGCAGGTGGCCAGAAGGAACAACTCACTCGGTCACCATAAGTCCAGGGCAAGGTCACGATACTGAAGGCCGGAGGCAGTCGTGGTCCAAGGCGCCTGCAACCAGGAAAGACATCTGCATAGGTGCAGAAAAACCTGTCGCGAAATCATCGCTTGCTTGTTCAATGCAAGAATGCTGCACAGCGTCACAAGCTAGCAGCTTGGTGCGTCGGGCACCTCCTCGGTTGAAAGTGAGTGCGGCCAGTGGCAGGCTCAGCACCTCGAGCTGCAGCCGTTGCGGGAGCCGGCTTCCGTTGTAGAAAAGCTGATATATTCTGACCGTGCGAAAAGGGCATCCACCGCAGTTGCAGCAAGCGGCTTCAGCCTGGATGCAGCGCCGAACCTGTTGCACCTGGGAAATACTCCGCAGCATTCCGCAGCAACTAATTGCATTCAGAGCCTCACAGATTCAAATTTAAAGGTTGACCACACAACGGCCTACTCCCAACACAAGCCACGTGCATGCCTTCTTTGTTCATTCATTTGCGGTCGAAAACATATCGCCGGCACGAGGGAAAACTGTCAGTTCAACGAGACGGGAGCGGCTCGAGCCCAGCCTTGCCAAGACCCGCGCAAAGCGAGCGGCAATTGACACATCTGAGTCCCACCGGTCCTACCGGCTCCTACGGGGTCCTACCGGTCTTGCTGGGTCCTTCCCAGCTCCAGCTCCTCCGGGCAGCGAGCCAAAGCAGGCCACGGATGGCCACAGTAGAACTCGGTTTCTCAATGATGACCGCTCACGCAGACTCGTTCTCCGCCGTCGTCATGCACCCGATATCATTTCTTTTCCTTATGACATGCGCATGCTTTGGGCAAGATGCCCGCCAGTTACACTGAATTTACAAGCTCAGCAGAGATCCGATACACAAAACTAAGTTCAGGCAATAAGGCAATGTGCACCGAAACACTAAGTGAAAACGCAACAGCATGAATAAATGATGAATGATATCTTTCCAAAAAAGACTGCATCGCAATCACCACAAACACTTTGGTGCCCTCGAATTCCACTGGCCCATCCAAGTCCCACCTTCTGCGTTGCCGAATCCCGTAATGCACAGCTAAATCGGTGCATATGGGAATGGGCGGGTTTGGTTGTGCTCTTGGCGGTTTCTGGTTCTTTTCAAAATTTCGATTCCGGGTGGGGCAAGGGCCCAAATGACACCCCCGAAGATTGAGCCCGCGACCCTGCCCGATACGGCTCCCGAGGCGGCCGCCCGCCCAAGGAACCAGCCGGCCACCAGAGAAGACTGCGGACTCAATCCCGGGGGTGTCGTTTGGGCCCTTTGACCAGCCGGAATCGAGACTTTCGGGTGACCAAAGGCTCTGTGGGGACCTCGCGCTGTCGTGGGACATCCGGCTCTGGGTGGACATTCGACTCTCGCGGACATCCGGGTCTGGGCGGACATCCGGCTCTCGTGGAACATCCGGCTCTGAAGCCAAATCCGTGCAAATACAGTTGCATTCCGCTGGCTGCAGCAGCAGCAGCAGCAACAAGGGCAAGCACACAGCTGCTTTGGACAAGCCCCGACCTTCCAAACGGTCCTCCACCAGACGTTCCCCAAACTTACCTCATGACATGCGGAGGCGACGAGATTCAGCCGCTGTGGGTGCAGGGATCAAACTTGCGACCCCAAAAATGGGGCCGTCTCGCGGCCCCAGAAAAGGAGCCGCGAAATGCAGCCAACCTCCTCTAATATATTTGACTGGGAACTATAGAGGACCCAAAATTGGGGCCGCGTGGCGGCCCCCATTTTGGGGTCGCGAATTCCTTCATTCTGGGGCCCAAGCCCAAGCCCAAGCCCCTGCATTCCAGACTGCTACACACCGAGGCGACCCGCTCACGGCAGGCATCCAGTGTGAAAAAGACTCTCCAAGAACCAGAAATTTCCACAGACACGTGCTTGTGGAAGTGATTAACATGAGAGAAGCGCGCACAGAGGGGGCCACTCAAGCGAAGCTAAAATTGCTCAGACTATTCGACCCCACATTTGGAGCCGCCTGCGCTGACCACTTTCACAAAGGCCTTCGAGGCTTCACTTGCGGGCGCTGAGGCCTGCTGAGGCCATAGAGGTGGATTTTTGACAGCAACATGCACCTCGAGTCTGCAAGTTCCAAAAGAGACAAGCAACCATGAAGCAATCCCAGACTCCGATTACATGATGGAACTGACTTAAAGAGCAACAGATTTGACGGAGATGAAGATGCAACCCCGTTTTGCAATGGGGGGGTCCCGCAGTTAAGTGCATTTCTCAAAATCCGTAGCATCCGCCGACCTTCTCGATACAGAGGGGGAACCACCATGTGTCCCCAGAAACTACGCATTGGGAGGGTAGCTGGAACAAGACCAGATTTTAAGCCACTGACCTCCGAACGGACAAGAACCTGACCATCAGAAACGGTTGTACTGCTGTGACACCGGCACGCCGACAAGGCCACCGCGGCACATCCCCCTCCCCCAAATCTCAATGTTTGGAGCAGCACGGCCACAAAGCCCTGCGCAAGCAGACGACACGCACCTCCGAGCAGACGACATCATTGAAATGGAGGGGGGGGGGGGTCCGTACATGCAACACAACAGTCTATGACGTCGGGTCTGTGAACCCTGCCAACCCCTACCGTCTGGAGGAAGCTCTCGCATCCCCAGCAAGCCTACTGTCCGACTGGAAACATGCGGAGTTGGAAACTCATCTTGTCACTCACACGGAGCAGAAGAGGCTGCGCGCATCGCGACGTCATGGCCTAACAGATTCCTCTGGCAGAAAGTGTCCGGAACCTCGTTTTTCCATATGGCCTAATGGATTCCCTCTGGCAGAAAGTGTCCGGAACCTCGTTTTTCCATATGGCCTAATGGATTCCCTCTGGCAGAAAGTTTCCGGAACCTCGTTTTTCCATATGGCCCAATGGGTTCCTGTGGCAGAAAGTGTCCGGAACCTCGTTTTTTCATATGGCCTAATGGATTCCTTATGACCTATCCTATGGCCTAAACTATGGCCTAATACACCTTCCCTATGACCTAATCATTTCCGTGTGGGAAAAGAAAAGATTGTATTCCTAAAACGCGAAAATGATTAGGTCATAGGGAAGGTGTATTAGGCCATAGGTTAGGCCATAGGATAGGTCATAAGGAATCCATTAGGCCATATAAAAAACGAAGTTCCGGGCACTTTCTGCCACAGGAATCAATTAGGCCATATGGAAAAACGAGGTTCCTGACACTTTCTGCCAGAGGGAATCCATTAGGCCATATGGAAAAAACGAAGTTCCGGACACTTTCTGCGATAGGGAATCCATTAGGCCATATGGAAAAACAAGGTTCGGGACACTTTCTGCCGGAGGGAACCCATTAGGCCATATGGAAAAACGAGGGTCCTGATTTTTTCTGCCACAGGGAATCGATTAGGCCATATAAGGAACGACGAGGTTCCGGACACTTTCTGCCAGAGAGAATCCATTAGGCCAGAAAGTTCCGGACAGGTCCTGCTACGCAGAGGACATCCAGTAGGCAGATAGAGAAACGACACTCCAGGCTCCTTCGGCCTGGGAACCCATAGGCCATCAGCAAACCCAAGCAGGCAGCCTTTAAAGGCGTTTGAAAGACAGAAAGAAAATGAATATGGCTGGTGGCCTCCTTTTTGGCAGCATTCAAAGCTTTTCGTTCCTGCTTATGAGTCGCTCCACGCGATCCACCAAGGAGTTCTCCATATGATCAGAGGAGGGCGAAAGCACAAACAACGTCGAGCCACGAACAGAAAGAAGATGAACATGGCCCAGCCGCAAGGACACAGCTGGAGTCACCTCTGGAAAAATTTCCCTGTCTTTGTACGATCTCTGTTTTGGTTACCTCCATAAAGCTGCATAGTCTGGCCGACGAGTTTGCAAAACCAAAAGAGAAACGTTGAAGCCACGTCGGTCAACTTCCCAGAGCTTGAACTACGACTCCCATCCACAGAAAGAACACCAAAAAGCCGCGCGAGTCAACTAGCGAGCCCGCTGCACTGCCAGGACGAAGCCCACGTTATGGGGCTGTCGGGCGACCCCATTTCCAGGCCCGCAAAACACAAGCAATTCTGGCTTCGCCAGGTCGGCCTCCACAGAACAACAGCTCTCGGACAAAAAACGCCTGCGCGCGGGCTGGTTCTCCTGCAGGGCCTGCAAAGCTTCCCGGCCAACGCCACTGGAAACCACTGCCTGAACTGCTCCAGCCGCAGCACCTGGCAGCCCGATGGCAGACGTGCACCAACAGGCAGTGCAGCAAGCGCTTCCAAGCAACCGAGAAGGGATTGTGTCCGGACTGCAGACCCCGGCGACCACCGCGACCACGGAAAAAGTGAGGCCCCGAAGATCTTCCCGGACAGCAACGGGCCCGGTTTGGTGTACGTACTGCGAGGCAGCAGGAGCAGCGTGTGAGTTGACCGCATTCATCCGCAGCTTGTTTGCTCGCAGGGTGTCTTGCTTTTAGCCAGAACATCGTGCTCGTCCAGACCGAAGCCGAGATAGTGGGCATGCAACAACATTCTCACAAAAGCCGGCAACCGGTGCCCGTCGCGTAGAATAGAACACCAGGCCGGACACTTTCTGTCAGACGGAATCCATTAGGCCATATGGAAAAACGAGGTTCCGGACACTTTCTGCCAGAGGAATCTGTTTGGCCATGACGTCGCGATGCTCGCAGCCTCTTCTGCTCCGTGTGAGTGGTGCTGTACAATTTAGGAAGAAGCGTGCAGGAACTCCTCGATGTAGTGCCTTGCTGCAAGAGACAGCAAACTTCAAGTACTTTTCGGTTCGGTTGCTTTGTAGGAAAGGATAGCTCTCCCCGATGGTCTGTGCGGCGTTTAGCATGCGCTCGCAGCATTGGGCAAGCGCCTCATGGGAACGCCCTGCAGTGGAGCGCGCTCAGACAAACAGGGAGGACAAAGACCGACTAGAGGTCTCCTACTCCTGGATTCTGTCCTCGGAGAAGCTGTCCAGAAAACATTCCTCGACAACATGGCCGTTGAGTGCGGCACGCGGACGTCGGAGGTCCGCGCAGCATCAAACCCAGCAGTAGAAGTACCGTGACTCGAAAAACACGCGTCTTCCGGAGTCAATCTTCGTCCAAGACCAGGCGCACGGCCACGTAGTGTCGTGGGTTGGCACGCGATCTTCTCGTCAGACAATCTTGCGGCCCTTTTTGTGGCCTGGCCACGTTCTTGCGAGTTCAGTACAACTGTGGAGGGCCGACCTCCGAATTGCTTGTGTTTTGCGGGCCTTAAAATGGGGTCGCCCGACAGCCCCATAACTGTTGCAGCTTTGAGATCGTACAAAGACAGGGAATTTTTGCTCACCAGATCTGAACAGGACTTCTTGAGCTGTGTAGAGTTATGGTATCGAGAGGTGTGGCTGACGGTTCGGAATTTGTGCACGGTGCTTAACTCCAAAACTCCTCATGCACGACATGGGCTCATCTGGCTCTCGCCAGATTTTTTTGCTCTTTTAGCAGAGATCCATTTGCAACATTCTTTGCCTCTGTCTTGCTTCTGATTGCATTTGCTGTTGCTAGACCAGTGGTTGCGTTCCCTCAAAAGACCGAACTGCACTTTTCGCTGTTCTCGGAGATTGCACCTCTGCTTCAATTTCTTTTTGCTCTCTGAGTCAGTTCCATCGTCAAATCGGGTCTTTTTTGCTTCATGGTTGCGTGTGTCTTTGCGCAGGATGGTTGCATCCGCTGTCACAAACCGACAAAAAAAAGATCGCTCGCAGCAGGCGCTCCAACCGACTTTGTTGCTCAGCAAATCCACATCTCTGCGCAACACAGATCCGTGCCGCTGCCGCCCCGCAACACAGGTTTTTCGGTCTGCCTCAAATGGAAGAACTGCTTTTGAATCAGGTTAGTGACCGCACTCGTTTTGTCTCGTTTCGTTTTGCTTCGAATGTTTTTAGCTCAAGAAAAAGATCGAGTGCTGCGCACTCTGTTTTTCTTGTCAGTGGACTTCTGAGAGCTGTGAAGCGCCACGGCCTCGCCTGTGCAAGGTTGGAGTTGAGAGTTCTCCCAGAAGATACCTGTGCCTGAGAAAGCATCGACATTGACCTGTTTGGACCAGATCCTGTTTGTCCCATGAGTCCGCCTGCAGCTCAAAGGTGGAAGTGTTCTGGCTGCTGTGCCTGGAACGTGTTCGGCCACCAGTACCGCCGACGTCCACTTTCGGTGCGGACCAACTGCAGCACACGCGGCTCCAAATGTGGGGTCGAACAAGCTCAGCAATTTTGGCTTCGCTTGAGTGGCCCCCTCTGTTCTCTCATGTCTATCACTTCCACAGGCAAGCTGTCTGTTGGAAATTCTTGTTGGAGAACGATTTTTCCACACTGGATGCCTGCCTGTGGGCGAGTCGCCTTGATGTAGCAGTGTGGAACGCACGGGCTTGGGCTTGGGCCCCAAAATGAGGAATTCGCGACCCCAAAATAGGGGCCGCCAAGCGGCCCCGATTTTGGGGTCCTCTGGTTGCCAGTCAAAATATGTTGAAGGAGGTTGACTGGATTTCGCGGCTCCTTTTCTGGGGCCGCGAGACGGCCCCATTTTTGGGGTCGCAAGTTTGATTCCTGCACCCACAGCGGCTGAATCTCGTCAGCTGCGCATGTCATTGATTGTATTGACTTTGGGGAGCGTCTGGTGGAGGACCGTTTGGAAGGTCGGAACTTGTCCAAAGCAGCTGTGTTGCTCGCCCTTAATAGTGCTGCAGCCAGCGGAATGCAACTGTGGAGGGCCGACCTCGCGAAGCCAGAATTGCTTGTGTTTTGCGGGCCTTAAAATGGGGTCGCCCGACAGCCCCATAACTGTGCAGCTTTGAGATCGTACAAAGACAGGGAATTTTTGCCAGAGGTGACTCTAGCATTTCTGAACAGAGCAGATCAAGCCATGCAGAGTTATGGTATCGAGAAGGTGGGCCGGAACAGATCATACAAGAGCGGCGGAATTTTCTGGAAGGTATCTCCACCAGATCTGAACAGGACTTCTTGAGCTGTGTAGAGTTATGGTATCGAGAGGTGTGGCTGACGGTTCGGAATTTGTGCACGGTGCTTAACTCCAAACCCCTCATGCACGACATGGGCTCACCTGGCTCTCGCCAGATTTTTTTTGCTCTTTTAGCAGAGACCCATTTGCAACATTCTTTGCCTCTGTCTTGCTTCTGATTGCATTTGCTGTTGCTAGACCAGTGGTTGCGTTCCCTCAAAAGACCAAACTGCACTTTTCGCTGTTCTCGGAGATTGCACCTCTGCTTCAATTTCTTTTTGCTCTCTGAGTCAGTTCCATCGTCAAATCGGGTCTTTTTTGCTTCATGGTTGCGTGTGTCTTTGCGCAGGATGGTTGCATCCGCTGTCACAAACCGACAAAAAAAAGATCGCTCGCAGCAGGCGCTCCAACCGACTTTGTTGCTCAGCAAATCCACATCTCTGCGCAACACAGACCCGTGCCGCTGCCGCCCCCGCAACACAGGTTTTTCGGTCTGCCTCAAATGGAAGAACTGCTTTTGAATCAGGTTAGTGACCGCACTCGTTTTGTCTCGTTTCGTTTTGCTTCGAATGTTTTTAGCTCAAGAAAAAGATCGAGTGCTGCGCACTCTGTTTTTCTTGTCAGTGGACTTCTGAGAGCTGTGAAGCGCCACGGCCTCGCCTGTGCAAGGTTGGAGTTGAGAGTTCTCCCAGAAGATACCTGTGCCTGAGAAAGCATCGACATTGACTTGTTTGGACCAGATCCTGTTTGTCCCATGAGTCCGCCTGCAGCTCAAAGGTGGAAGTGTTCTTGCTGCTGTGCCTGGAACGTGTTCGGCCACCAGTGCCGCCGACGTCCACTTTCGGTGCGGACCAACTGCAGCACACGCGGCTCCAAATGTGGGGTCGAACAAGCTCAGCAATTTTGGCTTCGCTTGAGTGGCCCCCCTCTGAATGGTGGGGCGAACCGGATATGTTCGGCTTCCAGCAAAGCACATCCGGCTCGCGCCCCATTGTGCTGCAAGCAGTGTCTTCGGCAGGACAGTTTTGCAGTCGTGCAACGCCACGCCTCCGGCTGCAGAAGACGGCGGCGGTGTTTCGGATCCTGTATGGCTTCGGTCCAGGTTCATGTTATGTCTTAGGCATTAGCAAGGGCATTCGGCTTTGTCTGGCCAGAGAGCCGAGACTCCTGCGATGTTGCATGCAAATGTCTAGCTGGTGCATGATCACGACCGCAATAAGTCACCGGCGCGTTCGGTTGCTTTGTTTTAGGTATGGTTCGGTAGACCTCGGCGCATGTTTTTTGGAGCTCTGCGCGACATGTTGTCAGCGTATCACGGCATTGCACTTGTCTTCGAGAACTTGTGGTTCTTCTGCAAGAAGAAGTAGCTGACCTCAGAGCAGACCAGATCGAGCAGGCACACGTCAGCGACTTGAGCAAGAGCTTTGGCTGCCAATTCCACCCTGGCCGTCTGTACATCCGTCCAGCAGACGCCGCCTTTTGCGTCGTCCGCAGAAGCGGGCTCCGGCACGTCGTCTTGTCGGAGAACACCGAAAACAACCGCAGTTGCCCCCGATGTTCAAGGACGGTGTCGAAAGGTGCTGTACAATTTAGGAAGAAGCGTGCAAGAAATCGTCACTTGCATTCGTCTTCTGCTGCCCCAAAAGCGCAGGCCCTCCGGCATGCGATTTGCACGGTATTTTCTCTCCGGTGAATTTTCTTGATTGTTCAAGCAAAGGTCGGCGTTTGCAGTGTGGCAGTGACGCAGGTTGAAGTATCGCAACATGTATTCTGGATTTCTAAGCTGTCTCGAAAACAATCGGAGACAGCGTGGCCGTCGGCATGTCGCACTGCGGCTTGCAGGCTGGCTCGAGGCCAAAGCGTCTCGCCGGGTCAAGCACAATGCGTTGACATTGTTTCGGACGAAAAAGTTACCTCGGCAGTTCCAGTCTGGGAACCCCATGAGGCCTCGCCGCGACGGAGAAACCTCCAAGGTTCGCAAGCCCACCCTCCGTCGCAGTCTCCCTCCCCTCCGCCCGTGGCCTGGCCACGTTCTTGCGAGTTCAGTGCAATGGTGGGGCGAACCGGATATGTTCGGCTTCTAGCAAAGCATATCCGGCTCGCGCCCCGTTGCGTTGCAAGCTGTGTCTTCCGCAGGACAGTTTCGCGTCGTCGCTCGAATTCCATCCCGTGGGTCGTGCAACGCCACGCCTCCGGCTGCAGAAGACGGCGGCGGTGTTTCGGATCCTGCATGGCTTCGGTCCAGGTTCATGTTATGTCCTAGGCATTTGCAAGGGCATTCGGCTTGGTCTGGCCAGAGAGCCGAGACTCCTGCGATGTTGCATGCAAATGTCTAGCTGGTGCATGATCTCGACCGCAATAAGTCACCGGCGTGTTCGGTTGCTTTGTCTTAGGTGACCTCGGCGCATGTTTTTGGAGCTCTGCGCGACATGTTGTGAGCGTCGAACAGTACTGCACTTCTTCGAGAACTTGTAGTCCTTCTGCAAGAAGAAGTAGCCGACCTCAGAGTAGACCAGATCGAGCAGGCACACACCAGCGACCCGACCAAGATCTTTGGCTGCCAATTCCACCCTTGCCGTCTGTACATCCGTCGAGCAGACGCCGCCTTTTGCGTCGTCCGCAGAAGCGGGCTCCGGCACGTCGTCTTGTCGGAGAACACCGAAAACAACCGCAGTTGCCCCCGATGTTCAAGGACGGTGTCGAAAGGTGCTGTACAATTTAGGAAGAAGCGTGCAAGAAATCGTCACTTGCTGTCGCTTGCTGCAGCCGCAAACCCGCAGCAGCCTTGGCACGCGGTTTGCACGGTGGTTTCTTTGCTTTTTTGGTCACTTTTTTGGCGACCTCTTTCTGATAGTCCACGCGGCGGTCGGCATGTTCCTGCCGGCCTGAAGCTGGAGTGGGTAACTAGCCGCTGCACCGCACGTCGATCAAAACTCTGTTGAGCGTTTCACGACACGTGTCTCTCCAGCAAAAAGTCCCGCATCTTTTGAGTTTCGTTGGCTCCATTTTGAGCCTGGAAATTGGCTCCAAAACTGGGTCCCAAAAATGGACCCGCTTGATTGGAAACTCTTAGGGAAGGCACGTTTCGAGCTTCGTTTTTGGTGCCCGAAATTGGTCCCCAGAATGGGTCACTAAAGCTAGAAACAATGCACCCTTTTGTGACGACACGCAAAGCAAAACAAAATGTAACCAGGACCAGGAACCGCATCACCTGGAACTTGGGCTCTGCGCGTGAGAAGACTGTTGTCAAAGACAGCAGCAGCTACACACTGAAGATTGCTGTCAGAAGTGGAAAATGCAGAAAAACGTGGCAAGCTGGGCTGCAACAGAGGGGGAACCACCATGTGTCCCCAGACTACGCCTTGGGAGGGTACCAGAAACAAGACCAGATTTTAAGCCACTGACCTCCGAACGGAGAGGAACGACCATCACCAGCGCACGGAAAGGCCACCGCGACACATCCCCCTCTCCCCCAAATCTCAATGTTTGGAGCAGACACGCACCTCCGAGCAGACGACATCATTGAAATGTAGGGGGCGGGGGGGAAGTGTCACGTTGAAGGGCTCCGTACATTCGGCAACAGTCTACGACGTCGCGTCTGTGAACCTTACCGATCAGAAGGAAGCTTTCGCACACAGTGGGCTTGTAAGGATGCCGCGCGAGACTTCACGGTCTCGATACTTGAGAACAGGGGAAATTGCTGCACCGCTGGTTCCCCAGCAAGCCTACTGTCCTACTGGAAACACGCGGAGTCGGAAACTCATCTTGTCACTCACACGACAGAAGACGCTGCGAACCTCGTTTTTCCATATGGCCTGATGGATTCCCTGTGGCAGAAAGTGTCACGAACCTCGTTTTTTCATATGGCCTAATGGATTCCTTATGACCTATCCATGGCCTAACCTGTAAGAGAAGAGGCCTAATACACCTTCCCTTTGACCTGATCATTTCCGTGTGGGAAAAGACCACATTCTCTTCTTACAACGCGAAAATGATTAGGTCATAGGGAAAGTTGATTTTCAATCCTATAATGGTGCCCCTGTGTCTCGCCAAGGTCAGGAACACTTTCTGTTTTCTCCTTAGTGAGTTTTAGAGAACCTTAGGTGTAGCTGTGAACGGTAGGAGTAGGGAAAAGTTGTCTGTCTGTCGGTCGCTGCGCTCACGCTTCCTGTCTCACCTTGCGGTGAAAGGTATCAGTGTCAGAAGCGTGTCCAACCGGAGTTTTCCTCACGAGTTTTCACGAAGAATGGTGTTTCCCTGAACTTTCCTGAAGCATGATGAACATCAGAGTGTTGTCAGTTTGTTTGCTGTGAGAGCGGACTTCTAGACGAAGTCCGGGGAACACCTGGGCCGTGTAGCAGAGTTGCCAGTGCAGAGAAGCCGTTAGGAGGCCTTAGGACTTACCTCGGAAGTGAGTGTGCTGAAGTCTCTGTCCGCGCCCCGTTTCACTTTGGCTCAAGACTTGCACTACGTGACAAGCGCGTGGTGAACAGTTGGTTGCGAAGAAAGGTGTAAAAGTGCTGTTAGCTTTCACTGCTGTAGCCTTGCGTGACGCAGTCAGTCAGTCGGCTTGCACCTCCTTTTACTAAACCTAGAAGTGTGCCTCAAGGCGCGTTTGGGTTTTAACGTGGTAGCGGAGCTCAAGGTTGCTCCTCAGAGCCATGGACCCACGAGCCGAGCCCGGCCGCGACCGTTCCCCAAGAGGACGGAGTTCGGGGCGGAGTGCTAGTCGTGCCAGTGGAGTTTCTTCTGGCTTTCCTTCAACCCCTCGAAGTGCACCTGGCTCGCGGACTCGTGGAAGGTCCCTTCCTGCTCGGAACAGTCCGACAGCACACCGGCCTGTGAGTAGACCCAGACCTCTTGCGAGTGCAGGTCAAGTGCCTCAGGTGCCTTTTGCACAGGTGCCTCAGCAAGTTCCTTTGCAGCAGGGTTTTCAGCAGCAGCAACAGCCTCAGTTTGGACCGCAACCAGCTTTCCCTCACGGAGGAGGGATTCCGCAGCAGGTAACTGTGCCTAGTCCAGAAGACAACACTGTCAACCTTTTCAGGCAGATGTTGCAAGCCCAGGATGAACAGATCCGAGCTCAGCAGGGCCAGATTTCGCAGCTCACCGAGATGGTTAAGACGCTCGCCGTTGCGAGTGCAAACGCTGCAAGTTCGGCCGCAAGTGCAGCTCCTGTTGCTGCAAGTTCGTCCCAAGGGACGCCCGCTGAAGCTCTTGGAAGCCTGGGTGCCATCAGAGTTGACTCTGATGGTGTTGTGAAGATGGATGTGGACACAGGCTTGCGCAGCAACAGGGAGGAAAACTACATTCCGTCCCTGCCAAAGTTGGCAGCAGACAAGATGAGATCGCGCCATGAGGAAATCCCACGTGGACCGCTTACCGCGAAGAACTGACCTCCTGGCTGTGTTTTTTAGACGACCGCTACGCGGAGGAACTGCAAGAGGCTGTGGAGAGCGGTGTTCAGGTTCAGCAGATCAGCTCTCAAAGCGGAAGGCCGCTCGTTCCACTAAGCTGTGGTACCTCTTGAAGCAGGCTCTCGCTGGTTTTCAGCGAGGAGTTGACATAGCCAAGCTTGTCGAGTTGAGTCAAGGCGGTGCCGCTGCAGGGTACGACCTCTGGCGGGAGTTGAACAAAGAACTGTCTGTTAGGTCTCGTGTGGAGGGACAGGCGCTCAGAGAGCAGGCTCTCTTGATCGCGCCACCAAAGCACTTGAGACGGCCATTGGATATTTTTCGCCATATGATTTCTGATTTTGCTCGCTACCGCACGCTCGTTGCCAGCAAGTACCCAGACCTTGAACTGCAGCAGGCTGATGTTATCAGCTGCATCTTGAAGCACCTTCATGATGATTGCAAGAAGTACCTTTTGTTGCATGGGTCTTTGACAACGTTTGGTTTTCTACGATGAGCAGCTTCGTGTTTTGAACTTTCACAAGGAAGCCTCGAACGCCAAGGGCTTTGCAGCTTTTGGTGGTGACCGTTCTGAAAAGGGTGAGCCCAAGGGTGGCGAGCCCAAAGGAAAAGGTCATGGAAAAGGCCAAGGCAAGCATGGTGATAAAGGCAAAGGCAAAGACAAAGGAGGAAAGGGAAATGACAAAGGCAAAGATGGCAAGAAGGGCGGAAGGCCACGATCTGCAACGCCGGCTCCTGGAAAGAAGAAGCCGGGCACTTGCAATTACTGCCACAAGCCGGGCCATTGGGCCAACGAGTGCAGGAAGAGGATTGCCGATGAGAAGGCTGCTGCGACCGCAGCGGCGGCAACAGAGAGTGCCGCTCCCAAGGTGGCCCCTCCTGCACCTTCCTCGACTGCGGCGCCAGCTCCCACTGATCCAAAGGGTGCCGGGAAGATTGGCAAAGCGGCCCTCCTTATGTCGTCACTGTTGCCCGCGGCAGGGCAGATTTCTGAAGCAATGCCTGAGAGGGGACAGTTTTTCACCATGACTGCTTTGATTTTCACGTTTTTCATGTTTTGCATGGTAGGATGCTTGATTTGTCGGTTGGTTGCATGCTTGAGTAGCCCACGGCAGTCATGTTTCACGTATGCTTGCGTAGCCGTAGCAGTGATTGCTTTGAGCCTTGCTTCCGCGCCGCAGCCTCAGCTTCGGGATCGGTTTTCAGAGTGCCTTGCTTTTCCAACTTTGGCACTTCCTGCAGTCACTAGGGACGACCCCTCGTATCTCTTGATTGATAGCGGTGGGAGTGTTCACCTTGTTTCGCAAGACATGCTTGGAGTGACTGCGAAGCTGATCCGAGAGCTTGAGGTTGAGCCTCTCTTTGTAAGTGTCGCCAACGACCAGACTATGGAGATAACTAGGTATGGGTTGCTAGAGCTTTGGTTCCCTTGCTTCGAAGCGGGGCCCTCTGGAACCCAAACTTACAGAGAGATTCGAGTGCAGCTGGAAGCGTATATTGCTCCCAATTCGATAAGCATCCTTAGCTCAGGCATCTTGCAGTCCTTAGGCTTTAGGATCTTTCATTATGACTATGATCCTCAGTTACACGTAGCCTATCCTCCGGGTGGTCTGCACTTTGAGACAGAATTGTACGCCAACACGTCGTGGTTGAAAGCTTGCACCTATGTAGAGCCAGATCCTTCTATGCTTGTTTTGCAAAGTGAAGAGAAGGGAAGCGTAGGCAGTGCAGTTTCGTCGGTTGCCTCGTCTCACCCCTTAGGAGAAGTAGGATCTAGGAGTGTAGGTAGCTTGTGCGTCGGTCGGTCGGTTGCGTGTTCTCACCTTTTAGGTCCCGGCAGTGAATACCCCGAAGCCCAAAGCCGCTCATGCTCGGAAGGCCAAATAGGGTGTGTAAGGCGTGATGTCTGGTTCGAATCCGGACCAAGAGATGAAGGACCAGGACATGGAGAACTCGACCTTCCGGGTTCAAAGGTTGCCGGCGGAGCAGACGGAGCTCTCCAACGACTTGGCGCTGCCGACTCCGGTCTCTTCCCCGGAATTGTCTCCTCACCTCACAGAGCCGGACTTGCCGACAGCAGAGGTGGAAGAGAGTCCGCCGATGAGTTTTGCGAGCCTTTTCGAAGACAGCCCGGTGGAGCCGCCGAGTCCGTTGATTCTGCCAGGATCGGAGACTTCTCCCCGGCGCTCTTACGAAGGCTGGTGCCAAGGCACTGGCCAGGCAAGACTCTCCAGACAGCCCGGTCGTGACTACTCCTGTGTACGCGTGGCGTGGGAAAGTGGCTCCTCTCAAGCCACCCATGCCAGAGCCGGATACGACTCCTATGCCTCCCGTGCCGGAGCCGAGCACGGCCCCTATGAGCGTGGAAGCACAGGAGGAGGAGACGGACGAGGACGAGTGTTGGGGCAAATGGAGACCAACGTCGAGCACCACAGCCTCCAACATTGCTCCTGGCTCGGGTGCGCCCGCAGCCAGCTCCCAGGGCGCCGGTATGCAGGAGAAAATTGCGGATCTAGCCCAGTTCAGGCAGCGAGCCAGCGAAAGGAGGCAGGGGGTGTTGTCCGCGATACGTGGGGCACAGCAGCCTGTGACTCCACCGAAGACCCCAGGCTCAACAGCTATGGTGCCAAGTACGCCCCCAAAGGGGCCAGCCACACCACCGAAGTCTCCGATTTCTCCACCAAAGGGGCCAACTACACCGCCGAAGTCGCCTATTACGCTCCCGAAGGAGCCTATGGCAACACCGAAGACGCCGAGTACGCCTCCAGTGGCACCTGTGGTTTTCCCCGAAGCCGCCGGCAAAGGGCAAGGCGAGGACGGCTTCCGCACCAAAGGCGCCAAAGGGGACGCCACCAAAGACTACGAAGCTCCAGGAGGAGCCACCGAAAGCCCCCACGGCACCAGCTTCAACGCCAGGGGGGGACACAGAGCCACCGGAGGTTCCCACGACACTATCTACAACGCCGGTGGGGACCACATCTACAGCGGTACCTCCGGAGGTGCCAAGTCAGCTACGCCACATGCCTTTTTCTGCAGTTGATTTTCAATCCTATAATGGTGCCCCTGTGTCTCGCCAAGGTCAGGAACACTTTCTGTTTTCTCCTTAGTGAGTTTTAGAGAACCTTAGGTGTAGCTGTGAACGGTAGGAGTAGGGAAAAGTTGTCTGTCTGTCGGTCGCTGCGCTCACGCTTCCTGTCTCACCTTGCGGTGAAAGTGATCATTCAGAAGCGTGTCCAACCGGAGTTTTCCTCACGAGTTTTCACGAAGAACGGTGTTTCCCTGAACTTTCCTGAAGCATGATGAACATCAGAGTGTTTTCAGTTTGTTTGCTGTGAGAGCGGACTTCTAGACGAAGTCCGGGGAACACCTGGGCCGTGTAGCAGAGTTGCCAGTGCAGAGAAGCCGTTAGGAGTCCTTAGGACTTACCTCGGAAGTGAGTGTGCAGACTTGCACTGCGTGACAAGCGCGTGGTGAACAGTTGGTTGCGACGAAAGGTGTAAAAGTGCTGTTAGCTTTCACTGCTGTAGCCTTGCGTGACGTAGTCAGTCAGTCGGCTTGCACCTCCTTTTTACTAAGTGTGCCTCAAGGCGCGTTTGGGTTTTAACGTGGTAGCGGAGCTCAAGGTTGCTCCTCAGAGCCATGGACCCACGAGCCGAGCCTAGCCGCGACCGTTCCCCAAGAGGACGGAGTTCAGGGCGAAGTGCTAGTCGTGCCAGTGGAGTTTCTTCTGGCTTTCCCTCAACCCCTCGAGAGTTGAGTGCACCTGGCTCGCGGACTCGTGGAAGGTCCCTCCCTGCTCGGAACAGTCCGACAGCACACCGGCCTGTGAGTAGACCCAGACCTCTTGTGAGTGCAGGTCAAGTGCCTCAGGGCCTTTTGCACAGGTGCCTCAGCAGTTCCGTTGCAGCAGACGCAACCAGCTTTCCCTCACGGAGGAGGGATTCCGCAGCAGGTAACTGTGCCTAGTCCAGAAGACAACACTGTCAACCTTTTCAGGCAGATGTTGCAAGCCCAGGATGAACAGATCCGAGCTCAGCAGGGCCAGATTTCGCAGCTCACCGAGATGGTGAAGACGCTCGCCGTTGCGAGTGCAAACGCTGCAAGTTCGGCCGCAAGTGCAGCTCCGTTGCTGCGAGTTCGTCCCAAGAGACGCCTGCTGCAGCTCTGGGCTCCTTCAGAGTTGACTCTGATGGTGTTGTGAAGATGGATGTGGACACAGGCTTGCGCAGCAACAGGGCGGAAAACTACATTCCGTCCCTGCCAAAGTTGGCAGCAGACAAGATGAGATCGCGCCATGAGGAAATCTCCACGTGGACCGCTTACCGCGAAGAACTGACCTCCTGGCTGTGTCTTTTAGACGACCGCTACGCGGAGGAACTGCAAGAGGCTGTGGAGAGCGGTGTTCAGGTTCAGCAGATCAGCCTCTCAAAGGGGAAGGCCGCTCGTTCCACTAAGCTGTGGTACCTCTTGAAGCAGGCTCTCGCTGGTTTTCAGCGAGGAGTTGACATAGCCAAGCTTGTCGAGTTGAGTCAAGGCGGTGCCGCTGCAGGGTACGACCTCTGGCGTGAGTTGAACAAAGAACTGTCTGTTAGGTCTCGTGTGGAGGGACAGGCGCTCAGAGAGCAGGCTCTCTTGATCGCGCCACCAAAGCACTTGAGACGGCCATTGGATATTTTTCGCCATATGATTTCTGATTTTGCTCGCTACCGCACGCTCGTTGCCAACAAGTACCCAGACCTTGAACTGCAGCAGGCTGATGTTATCAGCTGCATCTTGAAGCACCTTCATGATGATTGCAAGAAGTACCTTTTGTTGCATGGGTCTTTGACAACCTTGGAGCAGCTTGAGCGCGGTTTGGTTTTCTATGATGAGCAGCTTCGTGTTTTGAACTTTCACAAGGAAGCCTCGAACGCCAAGGGCTTTGCAGCTTTTGGTGCTGATCGTTCTGAGAAGGGTGAGCCCAAGGGTGGCGAGCCCAAAGGAAAAGGTCATGGGAAGGACCAAGGCAAGCATGGTGATAAAGGCAAAGGCAAGGACAAAGGAGGAAAGGGAAAGGACAAAGGCAAGGGTGGCAAGAAGGGCGGAAGGGCCCGATCTTCGACGCCGGCTCCTGGGAAGAAGAAGCCGGGCACCTGCAATTACTGCCACAAGCCGGGCCATTGGGCCAACGAGTGCAGGAAGAGGATTGCCGATGAGAAGGCTGCTGCGACAGCAGCGGCGGCAACAGAGAGTGCTGCTCCCAAGGTGGCCCCTCCTGCACCTCCCTCGACTGCTGCGCCAGCTCCCACTGCTCCAAAGGGTGCCGGGAAGATTGGCAAAGCGGCCCTCCTTATGTCGTCATTGTTGCCCGCGGCAGGGCAGATTTCTGAAGCAATGCCTGAGAGGGGACAGTTTTTCACCATGACTGCCTTGATTTTCACGTTTTTCATGTTTTGCATGGTAGGATGCTTGATTTGTCGGTTGGTTGCATGCTTGAGTAGCCCACGGCAGTCATGTTTCACGTATGCTTGCGTAGCCGTAGCAGTGATTGCTTTGAGCCTTGCTTCCGCGCCGCAGCCTCAGCTTCGGGATCGGTCTTCAGAGTGCCTTGCTTTTCCAACTTTGGCACTTCCTGCAGTCACTAGGGACGACCCCTCGTATCTCTTGATTGATAGCGGTGGGAGTGTTCACCTTGTTTCGCAAGACATGCTTGGAGTGACTGCGAAGCTGATCCGAGAGCTTGAGGTTGAGCCTCTCTTTGTAAGTGTCGCCAACGACCAGACTATGGAGATAACTAGGTATGGGTTGCTAGAGCTTTGGTTCCCTTGTTTCGAAGCGGGGCCCTCTGGAACCCAAACTTACAGAGAGATTCGAGTGCAGCTGGAAGCGTATATTGCTCCCAATTCGATAAGCATCCTTAGCTCAGGCATCTTGCAGTCCTTAGGCTTTAGGATCTTTCATTATGACTATGATCCTCAGTTACACGTAGCCTATCCTCCGGGTGGTCTGCGCTTTGAGACAGAATTGTACGCCAACACGTCGTGGTTGAAAGCTTGCACCTATGTAGAGCCAGATCCTTCTATGCTTGTTTTGCAAAGTGAAGAGAAGGGAAGCGTAGGCAGTGCAGTTTCGTCGGTTGCCTCGTCTCACCCCTTAGGAGAAGTAGGATCTAGGAGTGTAGGTAGCTTGTGCGTCGGTCGGTCGGTTGCGTCTTCTCACCTTTTAGGTCCCGGCAGTGAATACCCCGAAGCCCAAAGCCGCTCATGCTCGGAAGGCCAAATAGGGTGTGTAAGGCGTGATGTCTGGTTCGAATCCGGACCAAGAGATGGAGGACCAGGACATGGAGAACTCGACCTTCCGGGTTCAAAGGTTGCCGGCGGAGCAGACGGAGCTCTCCAACGACGTGGCGCTGCCGACTCCGGTCTCTTCCCCGGAATTGTCTCCTCACCTCACAGAGCCGGACTTGCCGACAGCAGAGGTGGAAGAGAGTCCGCCGATGAGTTTTGCGAGCCTTTTCGAAAGCAGCCCGGTGGAGCCGCCGAGTCCGTTGATTCTGCCAGGATCGGAGACTTCTCCCCGCGGCGCTCTTACGAAGGCTGGTGCCAAGGCACTGGCCAGGCAAGACTCTCCAGACAGCCCGGTCGTGACTACTCCTGTGTACGCATGGCGTGGGAAAGTGGCTCCTCTCAAGCCACCCATGCCAGAGCCGGATACAACTCCTATGCCTCCCGTGCCGGAGCCGAGCACGGCCCCTATGAGCGTGGAAGCACAGGAGGAGGAGACGGACGAGGACGAGTGTTGGGGCAAATGGAGACCAACGTCGAGCACCACAGCCTCCAACATTGCTCCTGGCTCGGGTGCGCCCGCAGCCAGCTCCCAGGGCGCCGTTATGCAGGAGAAAATTGCGGATCTAGCCCAGTTCAGGCAGCGAGCCAGCGAAAGGAGGCAGGGGGTGTTGTCCGCGATACGTGGGGCACAGCAGCCTGTGACTCCACCGAAGACCCCAGGCTCAACAGCTATGGTGCCAAGTACGCCCCCAAAGGGGCCAGCCACACCACCGAAGTCTCCGATTACACCACCAAAGGGGCCAACCACACCGCCAAAGAGTCCGCCAAAGAGTCCGCCAAAGGCCGCGCCAGCGCCGCCCAACATCTGGACAGCACCACCTCCACCGAGGGCCGCTCCGAAGGCTGCCGCTCCAAAGGTTCCAAAAGCAGCGGTTCCAAAGCCGCCGAAGGGTCCGAAGGCAGCGATTCCAAAGCCGCCGAAGGGCGCGACTACAACAACGCCGGCTCCTTTGACAACGCCGGCTCCTGTGACAACGCCGGCTCCTGTGGCAACGCCGGCTCCTGTGGCAACGCCGGCTCCTGTGACATCGCCGGCTCCTGTGACAACCCCGGCTCCTTTGACATCGCCGGCCCCTGTGGCAAAGCCGGTGGCAACAACAACACCTCCGGTGGCGACGGTGGATCCTGTGGTGCCGACGAGGCATATGCCCTTCTCGGCCATGGAAGGTGCCCGGATGGGGTTCTTGGGCCAGAGAGAAGTGACGGACTTTGCACAGGCCGCGGCTCGAGCAAAGGCCAGTGCTCAAGCAAAGGCCGCTTCGACAAGGATGCCGAGCCCTCCTCCGGCGCCCAAGGTGGAGAACACACCTCCGCCGCCGTTGGTGCCTATGCAGGCGCCCGTGATGGACATGCGGTACCACCCTTATCCGCCGCCAATTCAGGTGTGGGCCAGGCCTACTTCGACACCGAGACCTACCTCTGTGCCGGTTCCGGCGGCACGACCAAGCTCGGCGCCTACTACGATGCCGACGGCACGGCCAACCTACCACAGTACCCTTGCCAACGGCACGGCTCGCCGAAGAGGGTGCTGCTACCGGTGTCGAAAGGGGCACCCAAGGGTGTGCCGAAACCCCGGGCGGTGGTGGGCGTTCACTACACCATCGAGATGCCCACGCCAGAGGAACGATTTGTGCCTCCTCCGGCACACCTCACAGCGAAGCCTGCGCCAATGGTGCCGGTTATCGACCTGGAGGAGTTCGAGACGATCTCCTCAGACGAGGATCTTTGATTGACTGCCGTCAGGTCTCTTCCGAGCCGCCCGCGAGAAGAACTGCTCGAGAGGTGGTTTCGCAGAGCGTTGCAGTAGGAGAGTTTGTGCATGTAGGTTGCCCAGCATGTTTGCAGGTAGGTTGCCCAGCATGTTTGCAGGTAGGTTGCCCAGCATGTTTGCAGGTAGGTTGCCCAGCATGTTTGCAGGTAGGTCGTGCAGCTTGTGTTCCTTTAGGTCTTGCAGCTTGCGTGCCAGTAGGTAGCTCAGCGTGCATGTCGGTCGGTCGCCCATTGATTGATTCAGGTGATGTGGGTGGTGGCGTTGGTGTTGCAGAGCTAGATCAGCTTTTTGGTGATGATGGTGATGACCATGACGGGTTAGAGATAACAGCTCCTCAGAACACCAGGCCCCCTGTAGACCCCGAAGAAGCTCTCCCCGAGAACCTCGGTGCTGAAGCTAGATTGCGCCACCAACGTCAGGGGCACATCCCCTATTGGGGTGGCTGTCCTAGCTGTGTAAGATCTAAAGGGCTCTCACCCGCCCGAACACGCAAAAGTGTCGACCCACTTGAGGTGCAGATGGATCAATACTGGTATCGAGGCATCCGTTTGATCGCTGTGGTGCACGTACCGACGTATTGTGTAGGCACAGCTGCTACCTATGCAGGAGATTACCGAAAAGTCACCGTGGGGAAGCTAGTCAAATTCCTCAAATCATTCGGTCTCAAAGAAGTTCATGTTGTACATGACGGGGAACCGCTTTTAGCAGCCATAGCAGCCGAGGTCGTTGAGGTTACAGGTGGGAGTTCGGTTTCTACCAAAACCTCTCCTAGCAGGCACGCCCCGGTAGCTGAGAGAGCAATCCGCACGCTTAAAGAAACCGCTTTGGCCAACGAGCTTCACGCCAAGGGCGTGAGTGGCTTGAAATTGTTGGCAAATGAGGAAGCGATGGAATTGCTTCACAGCCATGCGGCTGCTTCACACAACCGGTTCGGAACGTCACAGGGTCAACTGTTGAGTCCTTTGCAGCGAGCTTTGGGTGAGAGTCACACGCCTCACTTGTTGTTTCCTTTCGCTTGCATCATGTACATTCAGCCCCCAGAACACCTTGCATCACAAGTTGATGGTCGATACGACATTGGTGCCTATCTCGGCCCCGTGATTGGTGGGCAAGGGCATCACTGCATGATCAGACTCTCAAATGGGTCTATGAAAAGATGCGTCGCCCGGGCTCTCAAGATGGCCTACCCAGTGACGTTCTCGTCGAACTTGTTACCCACTATCGCCGAGGCTAATCCTGATGAGCCTGATTATGAAAGCCTACCAGGGGTGGCCCTACCGAGGAAAGCAATCCCGTTGCCGCAACCGGCGCCTGAATGGCTTGAAAACAACAAAACGGCACGTTGTCCGGGATGCTTAGGTAGATCGCGCTTCCACTCTAGGCGTTGCAAAGTTCGCTTTCGTGATTACATCAGGGATACGCTCGGTGATCTTGACAATCCTGAACAGCAACAAGCCCCTGACAAGCCTCAAGTAAAAATCAACCCGAACCCTGAAGTTGTGGAGTTTGAAGAAGAGAGCTTGGACTACGAGCCCAGTCTTCCTGGGTCTCCTGTTCCTGAGGATCTGCAGCACCTGGTGCCCGAACCCTCACAAGCAGCCCAAGACTCTGAGCTCCCTCAGGAGTATCTCCCTGGTGGGGACGTTGAGATGGATCAGGTTGATATGGACGACTACACTGTGCCCATGGATGTTGCTCAGGTCCCGGATGTCCTTGACAGTGCGAGCATGCCTCAGTTCATGTTCTCAGTGATTCCGGACCAGAAGCATCACCTGAGTCCTGTTGATTACGGTGAGGTCGGCTTGTTTGCTGCTCAGCTTAAGAGAAAAGCACCCGCTCAGCACAGTAACCCCGATGAGGGGGTAGCCATGCCTTTCGGTGATCGGGAGGTGTGGGTCATCAAGCCCACTTCTGTGGTTGATGATGTCAGTGGCTTGCCTTTGGATCCTGAGAAAACGTGGGTTGGCATGCAGAAAGAGGTGTCTGCTATGCACAACTTGGGTGTCGGCAACGCCCGCACCTATGATGAGATTAAGACCCACTGCCAGGAGACAGGTGCCAAGATCATTAAGTCGCGTTTTGTCTTCACTGACAAGGTTGATGTTGACGATCAGCACATTGTGCGTGCGCGCCTTGTTGCAAAAGACTTTGCTTTCAATCAACCTTCGGCGCTTGACTTGGGCATTGCGAGCCAGACTGCTTCTGTGGAGGCCTTCAAGGCTTTCATCTGTCGTGTTGTCCAGGATACGCTTGTCCTTTGGGGACTTGACGTTTCGACTGCCTTCTTGTATGCCAAGTTGGTTCTTGATACCGTGCTTGAGTTGCCGGGATGCTTTCAGAACCTTGATGGCTCTAAGGTTTACGTCATCCTGGAGAAAGCCATATATGGCTTGAGATCGGCAGGCCTTTCGTGGCAGAAGCATCTTGCTGGACTTCTTGCTGAGTTGGGATTGTTTCCTTCTCTTATTGAACCTACGTTGTACAAAGGGTATTGGGGAGACATCCTTGTGCTTTGTCTTGTGTACGTCGACGACATCTTGCTAGCCACAAGAACGAAAGAGGCAAACCAACAGCTTCTAGACTTCCTCATGGGCCGTCTTAAGGTCAAGTTGACTGGACGCTTGGATGAGGACGGCAGGATCGGATTCCTAGGCCGTGAGATAATCAAGCGTGGCCATGAGATCTTGTTGGCTGTGAAGAAAGAATACGTCGATTCGATCTTCGAGGCTTTTGGGTGGAGCCAGGAGAACCGCAGGAAGATGAAGCCCTGCACTGCACCACCAGACCTCCGATCGATCCTTGACAAGGAAGACCCCGAGAAGCCCTCCGAAGAGCTCTCCCCTGAAGCCGCGAGCCGCTTTAGAAGCACCCTAGGGAAACTAGGCTGGCTTGTGCAAACCAGGGGGGATTTGTGTTATTTTCACTCCATGCTGTCTAGAGGTCAAGCCTGTCCGCGCGCTGTGCATGAGGATTGTATGCGTAAAGTGCTCCGTTGGCTTTTGGAGGTTCCCGATCTTGTTCAGGTCTTTCAGAAGGACTCCAAAGCTCAACCTGGGACTGCAACCCTCGTTGGATTCAGCGACGCTAATTGGGCCTCTGAGCGCTCTACTGGACGGAAGAGCACCAGCGGAGGAGTGATTTACCTGAATGGGAATTGTATCAAGACTTACTCGAGGCTCCAGCCTATCGTAGCACTCTCCAGTGCGGAGTCTGAGCTTTTCGCTATGGTTGAGATGGCGCGCGAGCTTGTAGGATTGGGGCAGCTTTTGGGCCACCTTTTCGAAAGCGTTGCGCAACCCCTATACCTGCCTACGGACAGCTCTTCCGCTCGCCAAGTCAGTATGATGTCCGGCTTCCTGAGAAGGATGCGTCATGTGGACCTTCGTCTTTGCTACTTGCAGGATAAGGTTGAGAACGGCGAGATCCTGGTTACACACGTCCCAGGAACGGATAACGTCGCCGACTTGCAAACAAAGAACTTGAGTGTCGCGCAAACTTGGTATCATATAGGACAGTTGTGTCTTGAGGAACGTCTCACCCGTAGTGACTATCTTCGAGGTGATGCGCCCCCGGTCCGTTGCCTTGTGTTTGCCGCGTTCAAAGGTCTGTTTTCTGCAAGCGTCGATGATCCTTGGAGTGTGTTGGTTGGTCGTTGTCGGTTGCAGACACCGCATTACATTGTGATGGTCGAGTTCTGCACCTCTGGAGAAGCCTGGTTGACTAAGCTTGCTAGCCACTATGGCATCCATGCTATTCCCGTGACGGAAGAAACGGATGGGACTCTTCCGGAGACCATCGAGCTCATTGAGCACGCCCTTCGTGCGGCACACCGTCGGAACATGCATGTTGTTGTGTGGGCCTCGACGCCCTGTACCGGTGGTTCGCCCTGGCAGCGCTACCACCAAGCCCGATCTGCAGATCACTATGATGATAGAATTAAGGGACTCTTCACAGTCCACAGAAAGCTCTGGAAGAGCTTCTTGAAGCTAGTCAACACATCTGATTCGGCAACTTGGGTCATTGAGTGGCCGCAACGTTGTGCTTACTGGGGATGGTCCGCTACGAAGTCATTCCTTAAGATCAATCCGCATGAGACCGCTCTTGTGCATGGCTGCGCCTGCGGTATGGTTGGAATGGACGCACTTCCTGTGAAGAAGGTTTGGAGGTTGTGCTCGAACAGTCATGTTCTCATTCACTGCATGGATAAATTAAAGTGCCCTGGAAACCACGAGCATAGTAAGATGTTCGTTCTGAAGAACACCCAGCACTACCCCGAAGCTTTTGCTCACACAGCTCTTAGGGCTTTGAGTGCTTGGTAGGTGCTGACGCCTCTTTGTACAGCCGCAGCCGTTTTTGGAAGAGCCATAAAACTATCGTGGACCGTGAGAAGATCTACGAGCCCAATACGCAACAGCAGCCAGTGGACCGATACCTTTTCTCGACGACAGGTTCATGAGGGGGAGTTGATTTTCAATCCTGGCTCAAGCTGTTGTGGTTCAAACTGGCAAGCGCCGCACCGTTGCCGTCGTGGCACTGGGCTCTTGAGGCCGTATCTAAGGGTGGGTCCCAAAGAGCACTCGAAACCAATCTCTGTGTTTTCTCGTAGGCTGCCTGAGCAGCACGGGACGCGGGGGGGTAGCTGCAGATACACTCCGGTGTGCGTAGTTGAGCCATTGCAAACCAACAGCTTGCGCAAACCCTTGAACCTTGAAACAATCTTGCTTGCACAGTTCGCTTGATTTTCTTGGAAAAGGGAGTTGTTTTGAGGGCCTTGCTTGCAAAAACGCCCTAGTTTGTTGCCAACTTTTCTTGTCGTACAGTTTTCTTGAAGAGAGGCGGCAGCTGCACGTGAGCTGCTGGTAGTTGTAGCTTAGCCTTTAGTCTGTCCTGTGACTGTCCTAGGTGGAGCCTCGCCAGGTAGTTGTAGCTCAGCCCGCAGGTCTGCAGACGAGCTTAGGCTGAGGCATCTCGCCTGCAGGTGGCTGACACAACGTGTGTCTAGTGACAGACATTGGTTGAGGCAACTCGCCAGCGCTGTGTGCCGCCAGATAGCCCTGTGAGGTTGAGCTCGCTCGCCCGCAAAGATCCTAACCGGAGTTGAGTTGGAGGTCGGCTCAGCGGCTGCCTGGATCCCCTCTCTCTCTGAAAGTTTGTGTATCCTTGTGTGTGAGTTCCCTCACGGCCTTTTGCCTTACTCTCGGGGCCCGGGCTTGTTAGCCCGTGTGCTGCGCCAGCAGGACTGAGCGCTCCAGGTTTGCATATCGCTTACACTCGGCGGCTCTTTCGTCATTTCCCCCGTCTGGGGTGTAGTTTCCCAAGCCAGCCGATGCTAGGGTGTCTTTCCTGGGGTCCTTTGGCGCGTTTTGAGTAGGCAATTTGATGCAGCCGGTCTTGTGCCCTGTTTGGTCGTGTCGTCCCCTGCTGACTGCCGGCCTCGCTTGGTTGCTAAGCAAGTTTGAGGCACTTCCCCTGCTGCTTCCTTACAGGCCTCTATCGCCAAGGCTGGGTTTGGTGTTGGAGGTCCTGTGTGTTGCTTTACCCAGCCAGGGTTTCTCACAGCCCTGCTTCTTGGAGCATTGCAGCTTGTCAGGTTTGCTGCGATAGCCCGCCGGGCCCTTTTGAGCTTTCTGGCTGCAAGGGCGACGATGGGTATCTCCATTTCAGGGTGAGATTTCTCCCCTTTTGCTTCTATTTAGGTTTAGGGACCCTTGCTAGTTGAGTTTTCCGGCCGCTTGTTGCCTTGGCCCCAGAGGCGGCAGGTAGGAGAGACTGGGGACTCATGCTTGGTTGACCCGTTTGTTCTTTGATTTTGCTCTGATAGTTTTAAGTTTTGAGTGACTTTGCTTGGGGCCTTGCGTTGCCTTTCCCGGGCAGGCCTCCTGCGTCAGCAGCCTCTGGAGGTTTTTCTCTGTTGCCAGGGACTCTCCCGCCCAGTTGCTGCAGGTTTGTCACTGGGGCTGTGCAGTGGTCAGGAGGACTGCAGTGACTGTGAGCATCTCCGTCCTGCTGGTTGCTATACAGGCCCACCTGGGCTCGCAGTACTCAGGTTGGAGGGTAAGGGTTTAGGGGTCTGGAACTGGCCTTGCAGGGTGTGGTTCCCCGCACCACCACGTAGTTGAGAATAGGGGAAAGCGTGGACCCCGCGCCACTGGCTTGCCGACAATGAGGGGTTGGCGTCGGCCCTGCGCCAAAATTCCGCGTTGAGGGGCAGCTGCCTTTTTCAGTTCCCTTCATCCTTCCTTCTCTCCCTCTGTGCATGCTGCCCAGGTCAATCCTTTGGCTTTTCGTTCACAGGCAGGGAGTTGCACCTCCCTCCAATGCTCGGGTTGTGCCTTGTTTCATGGCGAGTGTCTCCCTCCGCTTCAAGCACTCGGGTCTCGAGCTATGCCTGTGGAGGTGAGTGGTGCCCAGTGGAGTGCCGCCTCTGCTGGGCCTCTTCTCCCTTGTGGGAGCTCACCACCTTTGCTTTAGGTCCTGAAGTACAGGGAGAGGTGCCTCCCTGAGGTTACTAATTTCTACTCCTACACACAGGGTGAGGTGCCTCCCCGTGTTGTGTGGCCTTTGCATGTTAAGCAGCGATGGGTGAGGACTCTCCCCAAATCGTTCCTTTACCTAATTTAACGAGCCAATTTGGTCCTAGTCCGCTCAAGGTGAGGAAACTCCCTTTTGCTCTCTGTTACCGGTCCAACCAAAGTGAGGCGATGGAGACCAGTACCTGCCGAAGTCCCAGACTCCTTTCTTCAGACTGCAGGGTAACAGTTCACTCAAGGTGAGAAACCTCCCTTGCACCCTTTTGTTGCCGCCTAGCTCAAAGTGAGGAGACTCCTTGGAAGGTAGGCTGAGGGCAACCGCAGTAGGCAGGTGAGCTCGACCAGTCTGTGCCGAGGGTGCTGTTTAAGGACATCACCTGATGTCAGACTGGTCTTGAGAAACTCGCCGCTCCCAAAGTGGACTAGTCTCAGGGTGAGGTGACTCCCCCACTGACACTCTCCTTTCTCCCTCTCTCTCTCTTTCTCCTTCCTGTCTCACCCCTGACTCAAACCGGGCTCAGCCCAGCGCTTCGCCGCTCGAGCGTGATTTTCAATCCTATAATGGTGCCCCTGTGTCTCGCCAAGGTCAGGAACACTTTCTGTTTTCTCCTTAGTGAGTTTTAGAGAACCTTAGGTGTAGCTGTGAACGGTAGGAGTAGGGAAAAGTTGTCTGTCTGTCGGTCGCTGCGCTCACGCTTCCTGTCTCACCTTGCGGTGAAAGTTATCAGTGTCAGAAGCGTGTCCAACCGGAGTTTTCCTCACGAGTTTTCACGAAGAATGGTGTTTCCCTGAACTTTCCTGAAGCATGATGAACATCAGAGGGTTGTCAGTTTGTTTGCTGTGAGAGCGGACTTCTAGACGAAGTCCGGGGAACACCTGGGCCGTGTAGCAGAGTTGCCAGTGCAGAGAAGCTGTTAGGAGTCCTTAGGACTTACCTCGGAAGTGAGTGTGCTGAAGTCTCTGTCCGCGCCCCGTTTCACTTGGCTCATTGGCTCAAGCCTTGCACTGCGTGACAAGCGCGTGGTGAACAGTTGGTTGCGACGAAAGGTGTAAAAGTGCTGTTAGCTTTCACTGCTGTAGCCTTGCGTGACGTAGTCAGTCAGTCGGCTTGCACCTCCTTTTACTAAACCTAGAAGTGTGCCTCAAGGCGCGTTTGGGTTTTAACGTCGGCCATAGAAGGAGTGCGCCTCGGCTTCATGGACACGGAGGATGCCGCGACCTTCGCCCGCAGAGCGTCCCTTGCAAAAGCAGCAGCCTCAAAGGAGAAGGGGAAGGCCCCGAGACCACCGGCGCCACCGCCGGCGCCACCGTTGGTGGAGAATACGCCGGAGCCTCCTCGAGTTCCAGCTCAAAGGTCGGTGCCAGTAACAATGCAGATGCAGGTGCCCATACATTTTCCCGTGCACATGCAGGTTCCCATGCAGATGCAGGTTCCTATGCAGATTCCGGTGCCCATGCAGATGCACGTGCCCCCGCAGATCCCCATGGATTACCGCTACAGGCCCTATCCGGCCCGACCGACCACAGCACCGAGGCCGAGTACAGTACCAGTGGCGCCGAGTTCAGCGCCGATGCCAACGCCCACAGCAGCGCCTTCTCTCCGGGCGCCATTTCCAACATCAAGGCCGTCGTTCATGCCGCCGGCAGCCACACCAAGGCCTACAACAAAGAAGCTGATGCCGGCATCCAAGCATGTGCCAAAGCCACGGAACACACACTACCACATCGATTACACGGACCCGGCGATGATGAGTGTGGCGCCGCCGACCAGTTTGGCAACGGCAGCGAAACCGGCACCTTTGGTTCCTCCGCTTGTAGACCTCGAAGAGGTCGAGGCAATCAGCAGCGACAGCGACCTGTAACTTTAGCCGCTCTTGAGCAGCAGCCAAAAGAGAGAGCTCGTGAAGTTCTCTTGCAGAGTGCCGCTGTCAGAGAAGTGCTGCCGGTAGGTTGCCCAGCGTGTGTTCAGCTAGGTAGTCCAGCTTGCGTGCAGGTAGGTTGCCCAGCGTGTGTTCCGGTAGGTAGTCTAGCTTGCGTGCAGGTAGGTTGCCCAGCTTGTGTTCCGGTAGGTAGTCTAGCTTGCTTGCAGGTAGGTCGTGCAGCCTGCGTGCCAGTAGGTAGTTCAGCGTGCATGTCGGTCGGTCGCCCATTGCTTGATTCAGGTGATGTGGGTGGTGCCATTGGTGTTGAAGAGCTAGAGCAGCTTTTTGATGATGATGGTGATGACCGTGAAGGGTTAGAGAGAACCACCCCGAACAACACCAAACCCCCGGTAGACCCTGAAGAAGCTCTCCCCGAAAACATCGGTGCCGAAGCTAGATTGCGCCACCAACGTCAGGGTCATACCCCCTACTGGGGTGGCTGTCCTAGCTGTGTAAGGTCTAAAAGGCTAGCGCCCTCCCGAACACGCAAAAGTGTCGACCCACTTGAGGTACAGATGGATCAATACTGGTATCGAGGCATCCGATTGATCGCTGTGGTCCACGTGCCGACATATTGTATAGGGACAGCTGCGACTTGTGTGGGAGATAACCGAAAGGTCACGGTGGGTAAGCTAGTCAGATTCCTCAAATCATTCGGCCTTAAAGAGGTTCATGTTGTACACGACGGGGAACCGCTTGTAGCAGCTATGGCAGCCGAGGTCGTTGAGGTTACAGGTGGGAGTTCAGTTTCTACGAAAACCTCGCCTAACAGACACGCCCCGGTAGCTGAGAGAGCGATCCGAACACTTAATGAAACAGCTTTGGCCAACGAGCTTCATGCTAAGGGTGTGAGTGGTTTGAAACTGTTGGCTAATGAGGAAGCGATGGAACTGCTTCACAGCCATGCTGCTGCTTCACACAACCGGTTTGGAACGTCACAAGGTCAACTGTTGAGTCCTTTGCAGCGAGCTTTGGGTGAGAGTCACACGCCTCACTTGTTGTTTCCTTTCGCTTGCATCATGTACATTCAGCCCCCAGAACACCTTGCATCACAAGTTGATGGTCGATACGACATTGGTGCCTATCTCGGCCCCGTGATTGGTGGGCAAGGGCATCACTGCATGATCAGACTCTCAAATGGGTCTATGAAAAGATGCGTCGCCCGGGCTCTCAAGATGGCCTACCCAGTGACGTTCTCGTCGAACTTGTTACCCACTATCGCCGAGGCTAATCCTGATGAGCCTGATTATGAAAGCCTACCAGGGGTGGCCCTACCGAGGAAAGCAATCCCGTTGCCGCAACCGGCGCCTGAATGGCTTGAAAACAACAAAACGGCACGTTGTCCGGGATGCTTAGGTAGATCGCGCTTCCACTCTAGGCGTTGCAAAGTTCGCTTTCGTGATTACATCAGGGATACGCTCGGTGATCTTGACAATCCTGAACAGCAACAAGCCCCTGACAAGCCTCAAGTAAAAATCAACCCGAACCCTGAAGTTGTGGAGTTTGAAGAAGAGAGCTTGGACTACGAGCCCAGTCTTCCTGGGTCTCCTGTTCCTGAGGATCTGCAGCACCTGGTGCCCGAACCCTCACAAGCAGCCCAAGACTCTGAGCTCCCTCAGGAGTATCTCCCTGGTGGGGACGTTGAGATGGATCAGGTTGATATGGACGACTACACTGTGCCCATGGATGTTGCTCAGGTCCCGGATGTCCTTGACAGTACGAGCATGCCTCAGTTCATGTTCTCAGTGATTCCGGACCAGAAGCATCACCTGAGTCCTGTTGATTACGGTGAGGTCGGCTTGTTTGCTGCTCAGCTTAAGAGAAAAGCACCCGCTCAGCACAGTAACCCCGATGAGGGGGTAGCCATGCCTTTCGGTGATCGGGAGGTGTGGGTCATCAAGCCCACTTCTGTGGTTGATGATGTCAGTGGCTTGCCTTTGGATCCTGAGAAAACGTGGGTTGGCATGCAGAAAGAGGTGTCTGCTATGCACAACTTGGGTGTCGGCAACGCCCGCACCTATGATGAGATTAAGACCCACTGCCAGGAGACAGGTGCCAAGATCATTAAGTCGCGTTTTGTCTTCACTGACAAGGTTGATGTTGACGATCAGCACATTGTGCGTGCGCGCCTTGTTGCAAAAGACTTTGCTTTCAATCAACCTTCGGCGCTTGACTTGGGCATTGCGAGCCAGACTGCTTCTGTGGAGGCCTTCAAGGCTTTCATCTGTCGTGTTGTCCAGGATACGCTTGTCCTTTGGGGACTTGACGTTTCGACTGCCTTCTTGTATGCCAAGTTGGTTCTTGATACCGTGCTTGAGTTGCCGGGATGCTTTCAGAACCTTGATGGCTCTAAGGTTTACGTCATCCTGGAGAAAGCCATATATGGCTTGAGATCGGCAGGCCTTTCGTGGCAGAAGCATCTTGCTGGACTTCTTGCTGAGTTGGGATTGTTTCCTTCTCTTATTGAACCTACGTTGTACAAAGGGTATTGGGGAGACATCCTTGTGCTTTGTCTTGTGTACGTCGACGACATCTTGCTAGCCACAAGAACGAAAGAGGCAAACCAACAGCTTCTAGACTTCCTCATGGGCCGTCTTAAGGTCAAGTTGACTGGACGCTTGGATGAGGACGGCAGGATCGGATTCCTAGGCCGTGAGATAATCAAGCGTGGCCATGAGATCTTGTTGGCTGTGAAGAAAGAATACGTCGATTCGATCTTCGAGGCTTTTGGGTGGAGCCAGGAGAACCGCAGGAAGATGAAGCCCTGCACTGCACCACCAGACCTCCGATCGATCCTTGACAAGGAAGACCCCGAGAAGCCCTCCGAAGAGCTCTCCCCTGAAGCCGCGAGCCGCTTTAGAAGCACCCTAGGGAAACTAGGCTGGCTTGTGCAAACCAGGGGGGATTTGTGTTATTTTCACTCCATGCTGTCTAGAGGTCAAGCCTGTCCGCGCGCTGTGCATGAGGATTGTATGCGTAAAGTGCTCCGTTGGCTTTTGGAGGTTCCCGATCTTGTTCAGGTCTTTCAGAAGGACTCCAAAGCTCAACCTGGGACTGCAACCCTCGTTGGATTCAGCGACGCTAATTGGGCCTCTGAGCGCTCTACTGGACGGAAGAGCACCAGCGGAGGAGTGATTTACCTGAATGGGAATTGTATCAAGACTTACTCGAGGCTCCAGCCTATCGTAGCACTCTCCAGTGCGGAGTCTGAGCTTTTCGCTATGGTTGAGATGGCGCGCGAGCTTGTAGGATTGGGGCAGCTTTTGGGCCACCTTTTCGAAAGCGTTGCGCAACCCCTATACCTGCCTACGGACAGCTCTTCCGCTCGCCAAGTCAGTATGATGTCCGGCTTCCTGAGAAGGATGCGTCATGTGGACCTTCGTCTTTGCTACTTGCAGGATAAGGTTGAGAACGGCGAGATCCTGGTTACACACGTCCCAGGAACGGATAACGTCGCCGACTTGCAAACAAAGAACTTGAGTGTCGCGCAAACTTGGTATCATATAGGACAGTTGTGTCTTGAGGAACGTCTCACCCGTAGTGACTATCTTCGAGGTGATGCGCCCCCGGTCCGTTGCCTTGTGTTTGCCGCGTTCAAAGGTCTGTTTTCTGCAAGCGTCGATGATCCTTGGAGTGTGTTGGTTGGTCGTTGTCGGTTGCAGACACCGCATTACATTGTGATGGTCGAGTTCTGCACCTCTGGAGAAGCCTGGTTGACTAAGCTTGCTAGCCACTATGGCATCCATGCTATTCCCGTGACGGAAGAAACGGATGGGACTCTCCCGGAGACCATCGAGCTCATTGAGCATGCGCTTCGTTCGGCGCACCGTCGGAACATGCATGTTGTTGTGTGGGCTTCGACGCCCTGTACCGGTGGTTCGCCTTGGCAGCGGTATCACCAAGCCCGATCTGCAGATCACTATGATGATAGAATTAAGGGACTCTTCACAGTCCACAGAAAGCTCTGGAAGGGCTTCTTGAAGCTAGTCAACACATCTGATTCGGCAACTTGGGTCATTGAGTGGCCGCAACGTTGTGCTTACTGGGGATGGTCCGCTACGAAGTCATTCCTTAAGATCAATCCGCATGAGACCGCTCTTGTGCATGGCTGCGCCTGCGGTATGGTTGGAATGGACGCACTTCCTGTGAAGAAGGTTTGGAGGTTGTGCTCGAACAGTCATGTTCTCATTCACTGCATGGATAAATTAAAGTGCCCTGGAAACCACGAGCATAGTAAGATGTTCGTTCTGAAGAACACCCAGCACTACCCCGAAGCTTTTGCTCACACAGCTCTTAGGGCTTTGAGTGCTTGGTAGGTGCTGACGCCTCTTTGTACAGCCGCAGCCGTTTTTGGAAGAGCCATAAAACTATCGTGGACCGTGAGAAGATCTACGAGCCCAATACGCAACAGCAGCCAGTGGACCGATACCTTTTCTCGACGACAGGTTCAAGAAATTGACTTGGCCAATGCTTCAGGACATCGCTGAATTTTATCAGGAGCTCGAAAGAGGCCTCCGAGTCCCGCAGCAGTTTCTCCTGACACAAGTTTGTATGCTGCCCAAATCGGCTACTGCTGAGAGACCTATCTCTTTAACTCACGTTTTGTGGAGGGACTACTGCAGAGCCAGGTGGTCCCTGATCCAAGAGTGGACGGTCTCCTACCAGGCCCTGGCTCCTTGGGATGCCGCAGTGCCAGGACGAACATCACTAGACATCGGCATCCGCCGTTTGCTGTGGGCCGAAGCCTCCCGAACTCAGTCCAAACACTTTGTAGGACTCTTTCTTGATATCAAAGGCTTCTATGATTGTGTTGTTTGGGCCTCGGTAGTCGACACCGGACTCCTGCTGCAGTTCCCACCTTTGCTTTTGGAGCTTTCCCTTCAAATTTATGGTGGGACACGATTTGTCTCAGCCGAAAATTCAGTTTCGCCGGGAATAATTCCCACAGTTGGGTTGCTTCAGGGTTGCCCTGTTGCGCCGGTGGTTTCGAAACTGGCTTTGTTTGTCCCAATCAGGGACCTTCAGGCTACTGGCCTCACTCACAACATAGACCAGTGGCTGGATGACATTTCGGCTGACGTGGTAGGTTCCACTGCTTCTAACACGGCTCACAAAGCCCTCAAGACATTTCGTATACTGCGAGATTCTCTTGCGGAACGAAATCTTCAGGTTTCCTTGGAGAAAACCAAGTTTCTTTGCTCAGATTCTGCCACCTCTCAAGTTCTTGAGCGTCTGCGTTCGGACCAAGATCCTGGCATTACTCTGTTAGCCAAAGACTTAGGGGTTGACAGCAATGCTGGCAGACGCCGCAGGCTTGCCACCTCTCTTGGCAGGCACAAGAAGGCGCAAGGCCGCCACAAGCGCCTTCGTGCTTTAGGTGTTGATTCGCATCGTTCACGCACTAGGGTTGTGCGCGGATCCATCATGACATGTGCCACCTATGGCCATCAGGCACAGGGTGTTAGCCCCAAACGGTTGAAATGGCACCGCGCTGTGCTGGCTGGTAGCTTAGGACGCCAACATCTTGGAGGAACCCTGACCGTCTTGGAGATGTTCTCCCACAGATTTCCGGATCCCCGAGAGCAGATCATTTGTGAGCATTTGCAAGTCTTCCTTCGTATTCTGGGCCGTTCTCCTTCCATTTGGGCGGAAGTTCAAAGGTCCTGGCCCTTGGTCAAATCCAGGTTGGAGGCTTCGCCTCACCCTTGGAAAATCGTTGCCGGACCCATTTCGGCCATGATTCAGTATGCCAGGGACATGGGATGGGATGTCCAGTCCCCGGAAGTCTGGCATATTGATGGCCACCCCTGGCCCGTTGACTTCAGCCCCTTTCTTTTTCAGGAGCTGCGGCGCAAGATTCGGTCTACCATCAAGGGCGAAAGATTGCGAGCCATCTCTTGCCAACATGGCGGTCAAGGAGCTCAGGATGGTGTAGATTTTACAATTCATCGCCGCATTGCTTTAAAGAAGACCAAACGTCTGACCTTCTACCGGTCAATCTGGCAAGGAGCAGTTGTGCATGCGGGAAGTGGTGGCCACCCCAAGTGCCCTTACTGCAAGGATCGGGGCATTGAGTCAGACAACACACTACAACATGTGCTGTGGGACTGCCCTAGATGGGCTAGACAGCCAAAGCTTCCCCGGCATCTTGAACAAATGCGTCAGTCCCATCCTGCGCCCTGCCTTTGGTTGCGAGCCCTTCCCCCTCTTGCCTACGTCTCCTCGCCACTTCAGAACGCTGAGGATAGGTATGAGGGCACCTGGCCGTCACAGACCTGGGACTCGGATTTTGTCATTGGCACCGATGCCAGTGGTGGCAAATTCTCTTCCGATCCCAGATTGAGGACCATTGGATGGGCTGTGATTCTAGCACGTAAAACGGGCCAAAGCATCACAGTCATCGCAACTGCGAGCGGGGTTTTGCCTCGGCCGGCCACGGTTCTAGATGGGGAGGTCCATGCCATTGTCAAGGCCCATGAGCTTTGCCCGGGCCTGACGGATCTTACTACAGATTCTCGGGTAGCTTGCAAGCAGGCCGCAGCTAAGGCGGTTACATCCAAGCATTCCATGTTTTGGAAACCCCAATGGCAGAGCATCTCCCCACAACACCTTCATTGGGTCAAGGCCCACTTGGATGTAGGAAAATTTGCTGAAAAGTTTGGAAAAGATGAGGTTTGGCGTTGGCATTTGAATCAGGAAGCTGACCAGCTTGCCGGGTCCAGGGCTGACCAAGCTTTGCACCCTGATGCCAGAAAGCAAGTCCGGCAAGTTGACACGCTGGTTTCCACCCTTTCCCAGCTACTTAGTCAGAGGGCGGAGATTTTGATTACTACGCAGGATAAGAAGACTATTTTCTGCAAGCGCCAGCCAAAACCTCCAACCCTTAACAAAAGGCAGCAGATTGAGCAACTCGTCAGCCAAACCGTATCTCCGCAGGGACACCAGTGGGAAATTCGGAGTCAGCACCCGACGAACCTCACAGCCATGTGTGGGAAATGTGGCCTTTACCTGCAGCAAGTGGACCCTCCGTCACTGTTCCAGCAGGTCCTTGCACAGCCGTGCCTAGGAGGGGAAGGTCGTCCCCCGGAGCACCTGGCCTGTCACTCCTCCCATCAGCTTGTTTCCATTGGCAAAGCTTGGCAGTGTAAAGTGTGTGAAGGCATTTTGCCAGCGCGGGCAAAGAAAGTCCCGGGGCTCCTCCAGTCCCTGTGTGTGACCCGTAAACACACTAACAAACTGACTAAGTTCACCAAGAGTCTGTTAAGTGGTGTAGGGGTTCCGGAGTCACTACCTGCTTCCAAGAAGGCTAGCAAGCTTTCTAAGGAGACCCTCCCAAAAGCCCGAAACCTTAGCAACTTCTTTGCAACACCACTTAACAGGGTTGAGGCCACTCCCCTGCAAACCCTCACTTCCGACGACCCTCCCTTGCAGAACATGGTCAGGATTGAGCCTCCCTCTCCTGCTGTCCGCGATCACCGGGATTCTTGTAGCCCGGAGCTTGGAGACTTAAGGGCTGCTGGCTCCATTGTTCGCAAGGTGAAGTTCCAAAATCCATCCAATCATTGTTATACCAATTCTTTGGTGGTTGGTTTCTTTTGGATTGATCTGCTCCTTTATGCCTCCAGCCCCTTTGCTGGATCCCCCATCCAGGGCATTCTGCGATGGTTGAAAGATCAACGCAAAGTCGAGCTGTGGCAGTCCCTGGTTTGGAAGAGATTAGTTGCAGGCCAGGGTCGATGGGAATCCCCAAACAGCCAGCATGATGTTTGTCAACTTCTCATGCACCTTTCTTCGGGGTTTCCCCGTGACCTCTCTTGCGTTTCATGGAGAGCTCGTGCTCCCAATGCACCTCACCACGAGGGTAACTTTTTCCCACTTCCTCTTCACCTCCCGGAGCACGAAGTCTCTATGAGGGAACTCCTGGCAAGTTGGCAACAAGGTGGAGAAGTGAAAATCCTCACTCACCCGCCTTTGATTGCATTGCAGCTTTTGAGGTTTGTTGGGGACGGGGGGGGTTTTCGGAGGCTCGAGAACCCAGTTGGTTTTGAGGATCCTTGTGTGCTTGAGGGATTGGATGGGGAACTTCTTCGTTACTACCCCAAGGCCGTGGTCTCGCATTTAGGCAACTCCCCGACCTCTGGACATTATCGTACATTACTTCTCCCCTCCAAGCTTATTACTGATGATGGGGTAGGTGCTGTTTGCGCCAAGCCTGCAGATGTAGCCTGGTCTAAGTGCTACTCGTACCTGGTTTTGCTAACCCTCCATGTCTGAGCCTTCTCGCAGCTTTTGGCTCCAAGATGGGTAAAGGAAAAGGGAAGAACAAGCCAGGGAAGGGGCAGAATGCCCCTTTCGAGGACCCGGTAACGGAACAGCGGTACCAGGCCCTCTTGCAGCATCGTTTTAGTGAGGGCAAACCTGCTATTTCGAGATCAAGGTACTCCAGGCAAAGCCAGCATTCAGGCGGGAACTTCCGGCTTCTGGTCCCAACTTGTCAAGGTCGGTGGAGGCCCCTATCACGAGGCCAAAAGCCGCACCCAAGACGGGGGTAGCCCGAACCCAGGATGAGGTGCTGACCTCTCCTAAGCAGGAACCTGCCCAGAGTTCTCAGATTGAGGTTCCTTCACCGGCAACCAAGCCGGCTACAGATGCTGGTGATCCAGGCCCGGCCGCCACAACCCAGGTTGAGAAGGTCTCGCCTCTCCCTTGGAGCCTGAGCAGGAAGAGGTACTGACCTCTCCTAAGCAGGAGCCTGCCCAAAGCTCCCAGGTTGAGGTTACCTCACCGGCGCCCAAGCCGGATACAGAATGCCCGGCTTCCAAAACACAGGTTGAGAAGATCTCACCTGAGCCAGCCTCTTCTTTGGTGCCTGAGCAGGTTGAGGAACCCTCACCTCACCCAGATCCTGTCCCCAGTGCCCAGGTTGAGGCAAACTCACCGGCCACCACCGAAGCTCCATCCCCAGCGCAGTCCCATTCAGGCCCAGATCCGGGAATCAAGGGCGAGGACATCAGAGGGGAACCAGATCCGGAGGTTCCCTTGGAGCTTCTTTTCAAGCAGCCCCTGAAGATCCCGAGATCCCTCCGAGGCGTGTCCCTAAACAAAAAAGGCACGTCTGGCACGCCTTGGACTACTTACACTCCGGCGGAGCTGGAGGACGAGCTTGGAGGGGTATGGGCCGTATTGGGGGTAGGTGGCAGTCGTGTCACCTTGGAGCCCCCGGCTCAATGGGGACTTGGAGCCGAAGTTCAGGTCCTCAAGCTGGGGCTCGCCGAGGCCATGGACCAGGAGCAGATTTTTCTGGAGGGATTATCCAGAGATTTCACCTTTATTCCTCGACCGGGGTCCTCTGGTGAAGTCCTGCTCACCTTGTCAGAGAATGGCCATGGCCGGGGTTTTTCCCTTCGTGCCCGCGCGGTTTTCTACAGGCGGGTCATCCCTGTGGCTTCTCCGCAGGGAAGGCTTAGGACACTTGATGTCCCGGACCTCCTGGCCTTGTTAAGTGTGGTCGCGTTTTTGTGTGCCTGCCATATCCGCTTGTCGGATCTTGGGGAGCACAACGTAGGTTGGGCCCTCCCGACCTTGGCGCGCACACGCGCCGAGAACATGGCGCTCCAAAGTGCAAAGCTGCGCTCGGCCGACTACGTGCAGGTTTGTTTGTACGACGGGGGCCGCTGGAGAGAAGCGCAGCACAAGCACTGGCCTGGAAAGGCGGCAACCAAGGGGCTCCTTGGCCTATGTGCCAAACATGAAATGTTTGGGCCATGGGTGGAAGAACAAATCCATCTCTATGGCTCCCCCGAGGTTTTGGCCAAGGTCTTCCTCCACCGCCTCCAGGACTTCCCGCACCACTTCGAGGGTTTAAAGGACTCGGGGTTCTTAACCTACCTCCCTTTGTGCTACAGGGTTGGTATGGTCATTCCCCTGAGCAACCCTTGGAGCAATCCGGATGATACAACCTGGCAGCTCGTTCCGATCCCAAGTTTGGACACCCCAACAAGTTGAGAAACCCCTTGAAGGGTCTTAAGGTGAGGTGACTCCCTTAAGCTTGCAAGCCGCTCCAGGGTGAGGAGACTCCCCTTTCCAGCTTTAATTCAACGAGCCAATTTGGTCACAAGCCTAAGTCTGCTCAAGGTGAGGTTACTCCCTTGCTCTACAAGCCAACAACGTGAGGAGACTCCGTGGACTTGGAGAAGCTACAAGGTTGAGATACCTCCCTTGCACCCTTTTGTTGCCGCCTAGCTCAAAGTGAGGAGACTCCTTGGAAGGTAGGCTGAGGGCAACCGCAGTAGGCAGGTGAGCTCGACCAGTCTGTGCCGAGGGTGCTGTTTAAGGACATCACCTGATGTCAGACTGGTCTAGAGAAACTCGCCGCTCCCAAAGTGGACTAGGCTCAGAACTCAGGGTGAGGTGACTCCCCTCAAACTTCGTCTCACCCTGACTCGAACTGGGCTCAGCCCAGCGGACCGACCGCTCGAGCGTGATTTTCAATCCTATAATGGTGCCCCTGTGTCTCGCCAAGGTCAGGAACACTTTCTGTTTTCTCCTTTGTGAGTTTTAGAGAACCTTAGGTGTAGTTGTGAACGGTAGGAGTAGGGAAAAGTTGTCTGTCTGTCGGTCGCTGCGCTCACGCTTCCTGTCTCACCTTGCGGTGAAAGTTATCAGTGTCAGAAGCGTGTCCAACCGGAGTTTTCCTCACGAGTTTTCACGAAGAATGGTGTTTCCCTGAACTTTCCTGAAGCATGATGAACATCAGAGTGTTTTCAGTTTGTTTGCTGTGAGAGCGGACTTCTAGACGAAGTCCGGGGAACACCTGGGCCGTGTAGCAGAGTTGCCAGTGCAGAGAAGCCGTTAGGAGTCCTTAGGACTTACCTCGGAAGTGAGTGTGCTGAAGTCTCTGTCCGCGCCCCGTTTCACTTTGGCTCAAGACTTGCACTGCGTGACAAGCGCGTGGTGAACAGTTGGTTGCGACGAAAGGTGTAAAAGTGCTGTTAGCTTTCACTGCTGTAGCCTTGCGTGACGTAGTCAGTCAGTCGGCTTGCACCTCCTTTACTAAACCTAGAAGTGTGCCTCAAGGCGCGTTTGGGTTTCAACGGGGAAGGATAGGGCATAAGGAATCCATGAGGCCATATGAAAACACGAGGTTCCAGACACTTCTGCCACAGGGAATCCATTAGACCACTTCGAAAAACGAGGTTCCGGACACGTTCTGCCACAGGGAATCCATTAACCATATGCAAAAACGAGGTTCCGGACACTTTCTGCCACAGGGAATCCATTAGGCCATGTGGCAAAACGAGGTTCCGGACACTCTCTGCCACAGGGAATCCATTAGGCCATATGGCAAAACGAGGTTCCAGACACTTTCTGCCAAGGGAATCCATTAGGCCATATGGAAAAACGAGGTTCCGGACACGTTCTGCCACAGGTAAATCCATTAGGCCATACGTTGTTGTAGCAGATTTGGCCGCGGCATTACAAGTCCAGACATGTCGAGCTGTCTTGTCCAGCTGGCACTCTCTCTGCTACGATGTCCATGGACGCACCCTTCGCGTTGTATCGAACCTCTGGGTCTCAGTACCCAATAAGCTGCTTTCTCACCGCATATAGTGGACGACACAACCGATGCCAACGACGGTCGGGCTTGACTTTATGGAATTTATCTTTCATGGGCACGCCTCGGAAGGGTGAATGTCCCTTACGTGCACCTTCCTTCGCAAGGCTTGCACAATGCTCCATTCAAAAGCTCTTGTGAGACTTGATTGGTCGAAGCTGGGCAGCACTCTTTCTTGCCGGCTGTTGTGGAAGGAAGTATGCAAGCTCGGGGCATCGGAGAGCTCGCGTTTTTACAGTTGTCTTGGGGATTTCAACTTAGCAGAGTCTCAAAGATGCCCTTGCAAGTTTACCTGCTCCATGGAATGCTGTTACGCAGGCAGAGCTTCGACAAGAGTGCCAGATGGACGCCAGCCAGAATCGTGGACGAGATAGATCTTCATATTTTTTAAAAGTTATCGGCTTTTCTAGCAGCTGGATCCAACTCTTTTGTTTGTTTGCCAGGCGAGACTGAGAGCGGTTCGGACGGGTGTTTGACTCCACCGAAATAGCATAGTAACGCACCGTAAACAAAGACAACTGCCCACACCCACACCTACGTCATCCTACGTCCGCCCACCCACGTGCACATAAGTGTGTGTGTTCTTGCTTACCAAAACAAGTGCAGAATAGCGTAAATATTTCAGTAGATGTAGATATAGTCATATATGTAGTTACGAACATATAGATGAATACTGTAGGGGCATCGAAGAGCAGATAAGTAGATAAACAGGAAAACGGATACATGCACACCCACACACATATACCTACATACAATCCATTCATCCATCCCTCCCTCCGTCCGTCCGTCCGTCCGTCCATGCATGCAGGCATGCATGCATATTACATATACATATGCATATACATGTACATATGCATATACATGTACATATACAGGTGCATGTACATATGCACACACACATACACACACACATATGTATATATATGTATGTATATATGTATATATATATATATGTATGTATATATATATATATGTATATATATATGTATAGATATGTATATCTCAAACATATACATTTAGATATACATATAGACATACATATACCTCTGCTTATACTTATACATACACACTGTGAAGCCGGCTCTACCGGACTTGCAAACAACCCTTGCAATCACGGACAGCCCACTGTTTTATGGCTCCGCGAGTTCAGCTTCCCAGTCCTTGGGCACGACCGCGTCGACGAACCGACCGCGAGTCGCAACTCTTACGAGCGACGGCTACTCGCCATCTACCCTGCGCACTTTTCACGCCTAGTAGTAGAAAAGGCACTTGAGCCAAAACGTTTCGTTTTGGACAAACATACAAATCAGCAACAACATGCAAAAGCTACGAAGCACAGGCAGACTTGCACATGCCCCCATGACATGTATGATCGCTCACAACACACACACACACATATATATATATATATATATATAAACATACACATACACATACACATACATATACCTACGTATACCTATACCTATACCTATACCTATACCTATACCTATACCTATACCTATACCTATACCTATGCCTATACCTATACCTATACCTAATACCTAATACCTATACCTATACCTATACCTATACCTATACCTATACCTATACCTATACCTATACCTATACCTAATACCTATACCTATACCTATACCTATACCTATACATATATACCTATAAGAGGTTTCGGGACGGCCTTTTTCGAGCCAGTTCGGGGTAGACGTGGAGTGTACACGCAGGAAACTTGCGCTTTTTGTTTGACAGGTGCCGGCAAACATCACAAAGCAACTCCTCGGGCCAACCACATGCACCGGGGCATCAAGGACGACACAAACCATCCGCCGTGTCATGGTTTACCTTGTCAAGATGAATCTTGTGACGATGGCCGATTCAACATCTGGGCCTTCGGGAGAGACCATTCACTTAGTCTACGAGGTGGCTTGGTAGGTAGAAAGAGTAGCACCACACATGAGGTAGCAGGGTAGACAGATTGGGAGAGCTTTGAGCTGCGAGTAGCCACGCTTTGCTGAATTTCAGGTGAATCGGTACGCACACGTGGACAGTTTCACGGCAGACCTTGAAGCAGACCCACCCCGGCGACTTGCCAGCTTCGACCTTGCAGAGCCTGGTTCTGTCGATGCATATTGGGAGAAGACAAAGCAGCTTGTGAAGGATTGATCTGACAAGGTCCTGGGCGGGGCGAGAGGTGCGAGAGACGACGGAAGCTCCAGCCAAGATGAAAAGAGGCCCCGGCAGACTGCCCCCAACATTCCCACCCCTGCGAATGCTCCGCTTCCTGAGCTCTTCCGCCGCAAGAACTGGAAGAGCTATCCATGGCTCAGTCCGCATCAGCGGGCCGCCCTCAACAAATTCTACAGCGACCTTCAGCTCGGCGGCGCCCAGGAGACAGCGTGCTTCGGAGTCGCTCCTTTCCGAGGCACAAGATGTAAGGATTGTTGCGCCAAGATCTGCCGAAGTATCTGCCCTCAGCCGCCGAATCATGGTGCCACCTGAGCGGGTCGTGAAGTATTGCCGGCAGCTGGCTGAGGTCGCTGGGCCTAACCCCTCCGGAGCCAGGGTGGAGTTCTCCCCGCTGTACGCCGTGCGGTACAAATGTCACAAATGTGGCCACCTCTGCTTTCTGAAGACGGCCATCGCAGACCATTACCTGAAGGTCCATTCTCTGCCCTTGCCTACAGATGAGAGCCTTTTCTGCGAGCCGGACTTCTATGCGCGGCGGCTGGAGCAGGCAAAGCCACCTAGGGTCCCCGGCATCAAGCGGCTGCGGAAAGTGCTGCCAAGCAAGTCCAACAAGCTCCACTTGGACATGGGGGAACTCCGAGAGGAGCTGGCTGAGGAAGACGAGATAGAAGATGTACAGTGGCTGCAGCTTTTGGCCACTGCTGAATCCTTGGTTGGCTTGGAGCAACACGCCAAGGGCTTGCCGACGCAGCGGCCGGTTGGCCCTTCGCATACCAGCCCGTCGGTCACATGGCCAATGCTCGCCCGCCTTGCTGGCCTTCCGGAAGCATACTGCCAGAAACGCATCAGGGAGCTCCTGCAGTGCGACCCCAAGAACCAACGCTTGGTCAGTACCTTGCGATCCGAGGAAGTCCAGAGTGAGCGCTCCGCACATACACAAAGTGCTGCAGGGAGGTACGTCTCAAAGTGTCTGCTGCTCTCGCCCTACGAGACATTCATGTCCTGGTGGAAAGTGGAGTTCTTACCTGCCGATGTCCGCAGACTTGTCGATTCTGTTCTGAGGCAGTGGCAGGTCGCGTCTTTGGTCAGCAAGTACAAGCCACGCAGCAAAGGAAGGAGGCTTCCAGACACCGTGCAGCCGAGTTTTACGTTGACCTATGCCTGCAAAGTCAGGATGTTTGGCAGAGGTGGGGATTTCACTCGCTTGCAAGAAGCGCTTGGGACGCTTTCGTCGACCAGTCCTGAGGCTTTACAGGGCTACCGGAGCTTCGCGCCAGAGTCATCTGAGGGGACCCACCTCCTGGTGCTTTCAGATGCTGTGGCGTCAAACCGGGCGACCCTGAAACCGGTGTGGGCTGACTCAGATTTCTACAGTCAGGCAATCGGCAGGAGGCCTCCCTGGCAGAGCTCTCACGAGGAGGAGGACGAAGAGGAGGAGCCCGAAGATGAGAGAAGCGGCTCGCGGCCTCCAACGGGCATCCAGTCCCATCTGCAACTGACGAGTGACGAGCCGACGCTTCAGTCGATTCGAGTGGCTTTGCCGGCACCCCGGAAGCCAGAAAGCTGCCTGAAGTGGCTCCTGGTCCCCGACGACGAGCTTCCGAACATGCTACCGGCCCCCGTGGAGCCGGTGGATCCAATGCGTTGCTTCTGCGAAACCAAGGACGCCGAGGCCGAGAACCGGCAGGAGGATTCCGAGGAGGAGGAAGCCCAGGACGATGACATCGGAGGAGATGCGCTGCCCAGCCAGAACCAAGCTGCAACTGATAAAGGGGCTGGCAAGCTCAACATCCGCCGAGCACTGCGCTGGAACAGGACGAAGACCACGAGGTCCTGGAGACTTCATTCAAAGAGTTTGCTGCAATGTTCCTGGAGATGCCTTCCAGCGAGGGAGCAGGCTGGTGTTCGCGAGAACAAGAACTCCTCGATGCAGCAGCTTTCGTCTTCAAGACCGTTCATTCGATATCTTCCAGAGCACCGGAGGTCAAAGAGGAGGAAGGTGACCTGACGGGACTTTTTGTTCTGCCAGGCGCCAGCACCTCTCAGCTCAAGGCTGCGTATCAGGGCTTCCAAAGCCACCAGCGGGGCCCGAAGCGACTCAGGCGCTTGCAGCCTTCGCAGCCTAGGCCTCTCAGCCTGTCTTTGGTCCTGGCCTGTTTGGAGGAATTGAGGCTCTTGGTTCCCTTTCCATGCGGCCAGGAGTTTCGAGAGGTCCTTGCTCACGCTGCCGCCCCATTCTGCGTTTCACAGCCGAGCTCGTCTGAGCCGAGCTCTGAGGCCTCGGCCGCCTCGGCAGCAGAACTCTTCAGCAAGTTCGATTTGGGAAGGCACTGGCTTTGGCCCTACTTGGAGCATTGCTCGCTTCGCTGTCTCCGCCAAGCTGCGGCGTGCGTACTGCGAGCCGCTGGTCTCGACAAATCAGCCGGAACACTGCAGGGAAGCTTTCTTCCTTGTCAACTAATGGCTCCATGTGCTTGGGTACATGCTCGGGGCACGTTGAACGTACCGGTTCTGCGCTGTTTGCTGCTCCGGCTTCTCCATCGACTGATGAAGACACCCTTTGCATCTGTTGCTGAGCTGCTTGGCTTTGCTTCAACATCCCCACAGCTTAGAAGATGCAAGATAACGAATTCAATCCGATAGGTGGGTTCCCGTCATGCATCTGCTTTGCTTTAGCCGCCGGCTTAACCGGATCCCAACCCAGCCCAAGAATTCTAGAAGCATAGAAGCCTCAAGCAATCTCAAACCCTCTACGAACTCACCGAAGTCGTCACATTGCCCATGCGGGTCCCGGGCCTCGAAAGGTTGGCGAAGGACTGCGGGGCGCAGGACCGGGGCCTCATCGACGTCTGCGAGCTCTCCTTCCTCCTAGAGTTGGCGGTAAGGGCCAAAGTCGTGGCAACTCGACGGCATCGCGAGATGCTATACATACATACATACATGCATGCATACATACACGCACACACATACATTACATTGCATTACACGACAATACATTTGGATGTCATATTATATGATAGGACCGGATATTTTACATTTTGTCTTGTTATATTAAACTATATATTAATTATATGTTATTATATTCTATTACCAAATTGTATTACGGTATATGACAGTATATTATATCATTTTTTTGATATGTTATGTTATATGATAGTATATTCCATTCTGTTATTATTATGTTGTTATGTTGTGTTATGTTATGTTATGTTGTGTTATGCCATTTTATATCATATTATATTATCTTATCTTATCTTATCTTATCTTATCTTATCTTATCTTATCTTATATTATATTATAGTATAGTATAGTATAGTATAGTATACTATACTATACTATACTATACTATACTATATTCTATTCTATTCTATTCTATTCTGTTCTATTCTATTCTATTCTATTAATATTATATTATATTATATTATATTATATTATATTTTATTATTCTATTTTATTTTATTTTGTATTTTATTTTACTATATGATAATGTGGTAGATATAAAGGCATACATGTGTGGCGGTGCATGTCCCAGGAGAAGCGCGGAGACGGCAGCGGTGGCTCTTCCATCGAGGCCAGCCGATAGACTCTAGCACCAGCTTCAACTTTGTAGCAGCTTTGAGCATCTGCCGTAACAGTGAAAACCAAATCGGGGTGGCTTAGACCATGCCGAAATGTCCTCAGTTGCGTGGGATTGCCAGGAGCCTGACCGCTACCGCTGTGTCCTCCTCCGCTGTGGTGCAGCCTAAGGCCCTCAGGATAACAGGTAGAAGGCAGAGGTCCAGGGGGCCAGGGCTGCGAGAGTGTGCACCCTCGGGGCGCGACTGCGGCGAGCCGGTGAAAGAAAGCATGCGTGTGGTTGTTTTCATGTCGGGCCGTGCTCCTTGAAACTGGACGTGAACTTGGGGATCTCCAGTCTGTAGCTCGACTTTAAGGTGATTTTTCCGCTTTGCATGACATGCCGATGTTGATTACCACAGGACCCATCATGACGAAGCACATCTGTTGCAGTGAGAGTCGGCAATGCCCTGGACCCCTTCAAGGGCCCTTCCGCAGTGAGACAGTTTTACCTGTTTGCAGCCATCCTTAGGACCTCCTTTTGATGCATGTGAAGCTATCATGGTCCATGGTTGAGAAGTTCAGAACACCCTCAATCTCGAGCTTCTGTTGTTTGCTTAGATTTAGACTGCACCAGTCTGAAACTTTGAAATCAGTGAGCTACAAAGGCATCAGAGCAATGCGTTCTCGAGCTGAAAGCCGGCATCAAGATCGAATCCGAGCCAGATCAGTTCAACCCATGCAAGCGCAGCTCGTGCTTCATGGTTCGTTCTTTGATTCTTTGAGGCGTCCACGCTGTACGCCACCATGCAAGTTTTGGCTCTTCCGAGAAATGTGTGGTGGGGGGTGGGGTGGTAACTGCAACGCGATGAGATGACCAGGTCAGCACATGAAATCAAGTCACCAGTCTCATTTCCTTCCTTGCCGGGTTTTGTACGGGCTCGAGCTTCAGAATGTTTGTTGCAGAATATAAGGAGTTTCAGAACCTCATTTTCAAGACAATTACAACTGCCAAGGTTTCGAATACAGCCGTCAGCTTTCAGAATGCGACTTTGGCCATTGGCTCAAAGCCATGTGACCAGTCTTCACGACACATTTTTCATCCACTGTCGTGAGCATGAAACATGGCCCGGTGTCATCATGCCAACTATGTGGTCTATCTAATTTTGATTTTAGGGTACTTCAGGTTTCCGCAGGTTTTAGATGATCATCATTTCAATGTTCACTTGGACTTCAGGATTACTGGTCGTATGCTATAAAATTAGCCGAGCTAGCGTTTTTTTTTCCGCCCCGGTCCCCATGATGCCATGAACTGCGGCAAAGCTTGTGTCTGTTGACGTTGACTTCTTGACTTCAGGCAAGCTGTCCCGGTGATTTCGATACCTAAAGAATTTCACCATGCCTCCATATCACACAGACCTCAAGACCTCAAGACCTCAAGACTTCGTGCAAGCTTCTACCACTAGCTGTAAAATGGTAACGTCCGAGCTTCGACAGAATCAAAAACCGTTGTTGGTGTCCAGGACGTGGGCGATGAAGTTGCTCGATGTCATCAGTTTTTCGTTTTCGGTGGTCTTCGGCTACCAGTGCCTTCCCAATGGTTTTCCCGAAGAGGATCGCCTTTATGTCTTGAACAGCAGCAGCCAGATGAGTCCGATCCAGGTTGCATCACTTCAATGGAGGTCGGCAATGAGCATCAGCTTGGTAGCAGAGATTTTGATCTCAGAGATGCTCGGATACCACGCTCTTGTGTCAGAGGTTCTATATGCGTCTGATGAAGCAATACTACGCTTGGTGGGGTGCTGGAGCCCGGATTGCTCCATACAGGGTCCAATGGCCGATGTTCTGCTGAGCTTTTGGCTGTATCACGACATGCCGCTGTTCCAAAGGCTTCAGAAAGAGAATCCTAGACCTCCCGAAGATTTAGGCTCTATGGGCTACGTGGCGAGCGATGGCATGTATATCAAGGGATCTGTGCTGAACCGCGCCGCCAGTGATGGTTTGTCGCTGGAATTCTTCAAGAGTTACAATCTCTCCTTCCATCAGCCTTATCGATATTTTGACACTGTGTGGGCTTTGCCCGAGGCAGAAATCTTAAAGTGTGACGAAACCTTTAACGGAGCCGAACTCGACACCGTGAAGTCTGACTTGATGAAGAACTATCTGGACAAGACTGGAGATGCAGAAGGGGTCATAGAAAAGAACGGCCGGTACCTTGCAAATTGCTCGCTGCCAGCCTTTTGGATTGCACCTGCGTGCCGGCACAACTATACCCTGTGCATCCCTCTCTTGCAGCTCGGGCCGGGGATGATGCCAGTTTACATGCAGTGGTCCGTGGCTTATGGTCTTCCTCTTGCTCTGACACATGCCCGGGACTTCACCCCAATGACCCAGCTGATCCGAAGCCTGAGCGTGCTCTACTATTGGTGGGAGCCGGACGAGACCTTGGTGGACCTGCAGCAGGCAAAGGTCATACTGCCGCCGCACAGCCCAAAGGCCTGGTCCCAGGGAGATTTCAGGACGGCCTCCACGGACGTCTATGTTGCCAAGCTTGGGAGCCAGAACTTACGCACCGCGGCGCCCAGGGTGAGGATGTTCTTGCAAAACTTGGCTCTTGAGGCATCTGAGGCATTGGAGTTGACACAAAGCATCGGCTTCGAGAGTGATGTTGATGATAGGCTTGCTTCTCTGCGTCAGGGAGCTTGTGAATGGATCCGATCTCACAGTCACATTTGGGAGCAGTGGATGCCAGTTGCCACAGATTGTACTCCAGGATTTGGCTTGGTTGACGCTCAGGGCTTGCCGGTGACATCCTTGGATGAAGCAGTCGAATGTAGGGCCTGTCCTGCAGGACGATTCTCTGAGCGGTTCACCCATGATTCTGGGCTAACCTTCCGTTGCCAGCTCTGTGACCCCGGCTATCGTCAAAGCCGCTTTGGACAGAGTAGTTGTATTGCATGTGATCCCGGCACATATGCAGAGGTAGCTGGGCAAGCAACTTGTTCCCCCTGTGCGCGAGGGAGGTTTGCGAACTCCAATGCAGCGACGGCATGTCTGCCTTGTGGACCTGAGGAAGTCTGGACGACAAGTAAGGCTGTAGATTATGGGGGGCATGAGAGATGGATCGAAGTAGAAGGAGCAACATCTGCAAGCTCTTGTCGTTGCGTCCAAGGACGGTATTTGTCGCCGATGGGCCAATGTGAAATTTGCATTGAGGGCTCTTCCTGCCCAGGCTCTGGAGTCTTGACACTTCTGCCTGGCTTCTACTCCACTCAGGGTGCCCTGGCAGAGAATTCACAAGCCTCTAAAAATGAATCCATAAGCTAGTGTGTTTACACAGCTATACCGCATGCAGTGCATGCTTAATGTTGATGCCGCTCCGCGTCCAGATCGGCCTGCACCACCTTCATGCTGGTTGTTCGGTACAAAATTAGTTTACCCACCCTACAGGTTTGGAATTTTTTGGGGTTGGGCAATTGAGGGACAGCCTGGGGTTGGGCACTCCAGGGACACTCTGGGGTTGGGCACTCCAGGGACACTTTAAGGTTGCCAGGGACACTCTGGGGTTGGGCAATTGAGGGACAGCCTGGGGTTGGGCACTCCAGGGACACTCTGCGGTTGGGCACTCCAGGGACACTCGCAGGGACACTCTGGGGTTGGGCACTGCAGGGACACTCTGGGGTTGGGCGCTCCAGGGACAGCCTGGGGTTCGGCACTCCAGGGATGAGTGAGGAGTAGACCGGGCGAGAAGAAGACTTCCGGGCGAGGCGACGAGTTTAGTTCAAAATCTAACAGCCCCACACCGAGGGTGGGGAACCATGCTACAAAACAGAGCTTAAAGCCTAAAGCCTGTGTTGGCTGTGCGAACAAACTCGTATGATGTTGAAGTGCCGGTCAGCTCACCTCCAAAAACCAAGCTTTAGTGTGCAGAGATGGTTTGACAAAATGCGTTGGGACATGCTTCCGGCCACTGTCGTCCGACACTGGTCAAGCAAGAAAGAACACAAATTCTTGTGTTCTTGGGCTGTAAGCCTATTTTTTCCCCGAGGAGAAGGTATGTTGCGGCTCTATTGCCCAACCAAAAAAAGGTCAGTTCTCAGGACGAAGGCAGTCACACGCAAGATGGCCTATGGTCTATCTTGCCCCTATCTGGCCACCCTCTTGCGTTGGATTGAACGTAGCCAGGTCTTGCAATCCCCGCCCCCCGCCTGTTTCACATGCAACTTATGTGGGTTTAGGGTTTAGGGTTTTCATATTCTGGTGGTATATTAAAGCATGGGAACCAGCCTTCCTATAGTTTTTGCATGAAACCTCACACCACGCGCCCGAAAAATACTTGCAAGTACTTTCATGTGCCGATTTGGCACATGGCGTCTTTGCCAAAAGACCTTCACAAGCAGAACTTCTAGACAACAGCATGCGTAGCTCTGCAAGCTGCGAGTCGTACTTAGTATTACTCGTGGCTACTGCGGAAGAAGAGTTGAGTCAACTCTTCACTTTTCGGTTCTATATGAGTTCGGCATCTGTTTCGTAGGTTCACAATGCTTCTAGTCGTGCTTTCTATATACGAAGAAACCATGCATGGTTTTTGACATCCATCGCATGGATGAGCATGCCCCTTTCCCATCACATCATTCAAAAGCCGACAACGTTTGCATCCAGCAGTGTTCTAAACCGACAGCTTTGTTTTTGCTTGGCTAACTTGCAAACTTTTTTGGGCCTTGATGGCCCACATGTATTTGCAAGGTTTTCTTTTGACACATCTTTGTTACCACAAGCGCCTGGAAAAATGCATTTTAAGGACATACAGAGGGACATTGTTTGGCCGGCGTTTTCCCGCCTCCCCACAACCAAAAGAGTTTGCATCAACACACGTCAAAAAAACAGGACCGGTATATGCAAGCACTCTCCCGCCCAAGACCTCCAGTACTGGGAAAGCACAGTGATTTGCTCGTGTAAACAACTTTGTGAACGCTCTTTGCATCTTGCATCGTCGTGCGACAACTTCAGTTTTTGTCAGCTCTATCCGCATTAATTGTCTTGCAAAACCGTTCTATCCTGGAGACCCACTGAAACTGTGAAGGCCTATGTACAGTTGGACGGATCTTGCCGCTATCTAGTGCCCATGTCCATACCCACACCTTGCTAAAATAAATGCAGCTTTGCCCCTTCACGGAATGATGCCCTTTGCCAGACTTTCGCAATCTGGTGAGTTGTGAAGCAAGCGTTGGATTCACTTGGATGAAACGACTTGAAGGTTCATGGGTACTTATGCTTAGGGTTATAGGTAGGGCACCTATGGCAAGAACCCTACTTAGGGTGCTCATAGCCCTACTAAGAACTATTTCATGAACCTCCAACTGAAGCTGAGGTAACCCTGGCGCGGTAATGCGTTGCTTCGGCAGCGCGCTCCGGTGCCCTGGTGGCTTTCCAGAGACATGTGCCAATGGCAGGGACCAGGCAAGTCCCGCGTGCAGCTTATGTCTTCCCGGCTTACAGCCAACTGCTGAGGAGTGTTTGCCTTGTACAGGAGGGGATTTTTTCGCGCTTGCTGTTTTGGCCGGGCTCATCTTGCTGGGAACGGCGACTCTGCACCTCATGCTGGCGGCGAGTACATCAAGTGCATCAAGTGCATCCCATCGTGGTGCACTCTTGGGTGCTGCATTGTGTGTGAATCAATTGATCACATGTTCTCAAATCTTCGGTGTGCTCGAGCAAATACAGGGCATCGTTTGGGCGGAGCCTTTTCTGAGCTTCCTCCAGTTCTTCCGAGTTCTGTCGCTTGAAGCACTACTTAGCTCGGCGAAGACACTCTCCTGTGTCACACGCATCGGCCCAGAAATGGCATTTGTGATTCGGACCTTGATCGTGCCTGCATGCTTCACACTTGGGCCGTTTTTGGTGCAATTGGTCATGAGAGCCATATGGCGTCCCGCACAGACCATCGACCTCGTCAAGACTCTTGGCTTCCTCTTCTTGCTCTTCTTCATCTCTTTGTGCTCCTCATTTGTCGAGCCTTTCCGGTGCAATCTACATCCGAACGGATCGCTGACGATGCAAACTGCCCATGACGTCTTCTGTAGTCTTACGGGTACTCACTTGACCCTGTGTTGGATGAGCGCGATTGTTTGCCTCCTTCCAATTGGGTTCCTGACTACGTGCACATGGGTCTTACTGGTGGTTCTCCCAAAACGTCTGAAGGCCGCAGATGCAACTTTTGTCCGGGCCTGCTCATTCCTGATCTTGAGGTTCAAGCCAGGATCGGAGGTCTTCACATTGGTTTTCCTGCTGAGAAATGTGCTCTTGGTGCTGACACCCATGATGCAGCCGGCGATCAGCTTGTTTGTGATGGGGAACCTCTTGGCCTGGACCGCTGCATCGGTTGCATACTTCAAGCCTTGGCGCACAGACCTTTCGAATCAGATGGATGTATTTGTCAGCTCGATCTTGCTCAGTGTTCTACTTATGGGTGCACTCACTGTGAGTGATGCAGAAGCAAAGGGCCTCATGATTCTGTGTACAGTGTGTGGATTGGTCATTGTTACTGCACTTACCACAGGAACATTGTGCTTGATAGTTCAGCACATTGCCTCCAAGTGTCGCAAGAAGTTTGCTTACTTCCTCTCTCATCACAGATCAGCTTCTGCTGCCTATGCGCGGCTGCTCAGAATGGAGCTGAGAAGCCGCGGGAAGCAGTTCAATGCCTTTATTGATTCTGACAACCTTACAGATCTCTCACGGCTTTTCTCCTATGTCATTAATGACACACAGACCTTCGTCATTTTGGCAACACCCGAGATTCTGAAAAGGAAATGGTGTATGGGAGAGGCTGTGGGGGCAAAGCTTGCTGAAGTCGACACGATGTTGATAACATTCCCAGGCTTTGAACTGCCAGATGAGGTCTTTATTAGAAATTATGCCAGAATCGTTCCTGACATCAAAGAGCTTGCTGCATATGGTATTGGGCTCTCAGATGTTCGAGATACCTTGTGCTGGCTATCTACAGTGAGGAGCTGTGGAGTAGCTTCTCCTTTCTCCATGGAAAACTTTTCGGATGTCGTTCACAACCTTACTGGACTATCTGCACGTGCGCCCAAACATCAGCCAAGTGCGACGGATTATGCGATATTGGCAGATCCTGAGAACATGGAAGCCATGGCCACTGCGCAAGTCCTGGGTCGATTCTTGATCGCCATCGTCCCGGAACGAGGTTTGTCAACGCATGTGCTTTGCAGCAAAGAGAATGTTTCCAGGACCGGGAGGGGGCGGGGGGGAGGGGGGGGGGGGGGGGGGGGGGGGGGGGGTGAACCCATAAACCTCTAAAGGGGTAGCTCTAACAGGTACCTACAGCAATGGCTGCATGCTCATACATATACATTCCGCTGCCCATTGGCTCACAGTGGTTTTACCATATTGAGACAAGACAAGCTCTCCTTGCGTAGCAAGACAAAACAACTACTGTCCGTGTGCAGGGCGCTGCCCTTTGATCCTTAGGGAATAACTGGTCATACACCTCCTTACAAGGAGTATCCCTTGGGGGTGTATCGGCACAGTTTTCTGGTAGCGGAGCCCGGAAAGGGCCGCCCGCCTCACAAAGTCCGCTACAGCGGTCGGCCTCGCCGAACGCTTAACCAAGCGGATAAGAGGCAGCACAATGTCGAGCTCGCATAGCGAAGCCGACGGCAGTTCCCAATCCTCCGGGGGATATGAGAACGAAGAGACCTCCCAAGGTCCAGCTACTTATGTCGCACAGTCATATGCAACATCTGACCGCATGCTTGCATCATTAGGCATAACGCCCAAGATCGCGCCTGCCTATGATGGCACCACCTCGTGGTTTGAGTATGAACAGTTGATTGACGACTGGTGCGATATAACAACGCTGGATGATACCAAAAGAGGTCCGTCTCTCAAGACGAGGCTCTCCGGATTGGCCGCAGTACAAAAAGAATCACTCAACAGAGAAAGGCTTGCAGCCCCAGACGGAGTAGATTACTTCAAGAAGAAGATGCGTCCATTTTTCGTGAAAGGAGAACAGTACGTTTTCCTGTGGCGTTTTCTCGGCCTATTCAAGGCATGGAAGGGCAACCAAGACTTTGTGACTTGGATTGCTAAGTTTGAGATCGTGCTACAGCGCGTGAGAAACTCATGGATGGATCTCTTACCAGAGATAATTCTGGAAGATGCCCATCCGGATTTCATGCAGGCTGTGCAAGCAGATCAAACCTTCATGCGCCTACAGGATGCAACCGAGAGAGACACATACGCCGCACGTTTCTTCGAAACATGGAACAAGGAACGCCTTGATAATCATCGAAGAGCGTTTCCTCTAAATGATAATCTCCTAGCTCTCCTCTTCCTAGTGCAGTCCGACCTAAATGAGATGCAACGTGAGAGGTTGGTAACAGCATTGACCAACCAAGGTTACCGAATTGAGACCTACACGTACCCTATAGTACGGCAGACCATGTTCGATCAGTTCTCAACGACCAGAACTGGTCTGCAGGATCCCAATATTCGGCACACTTCTCACAAGAAGGACCGCCATGGAAGGAGAGATCAACGCCGCAAACGCGGAGGTCGAAACTTCCTCATCCTCGATCAGGGTGAATACGACGGAGTCGATGGATTCTGGCTCCAAGACGAAGACACCCTTGAGGAAGGCTTTCTTGCCGCCGAGGATGAAGAAGCTGTCTTTTGGACAGTTGACGACCATGAAGCCTTCGTTGCAAGGAGATTCAAAAAGGGAAGAAGACCAAGAATGCGTCCCGGATCACCGGGAAGAGCAAAGGGTGGCAAGCGAAAAGGACGTGGCCGTTTTAGGTCATACCGCGGAAAAGGGAGAGCCAACCAGGCAGAACATGATCCAACTGATTCCAGCTATTTCGGTAAAGGCAAAGGAAAGGAAAAAGGAAAAGGTGGAAAAGGCAAAGGAAAAGGAAAGGACAAAGGAGATAAAGGAAGCTCCTTCAAGGGTACAAAATCAAAAGGCAAAGGTAAGGATACAGCTAAGTCTGCCTCCTTACAAGGAGACCAAACTGGATCTCCACAGGCCTATGAAAGTTCCACCGCACCGAGCTGGGATTCATGGTATGAGGACAGTTATTATACTGACTCCAGTTGGAATTATGCCGCTTATGACGATCAAACGTCTTATACATACTATGCATCACAAGCCTCACGAAGAAAGACACGGAAAAGAAGAGAAGAAATCAAGCAGGATCATCAGGTAGAGGCACAGATCCGAGCGCGCACCAAGAACCCGTGTACAACTCATCAGTGAGTTACGTGCCCCAGGTTTTTGAACCATGCGAGGGGCAAGGTGTGGAGACTGCAACAGCAGTGTTTCCGTTGCAGCACACCGTCCTATCTGCTCTCACCGAGCGGATCAATCTTGATAAGAGCCCTACCTTTGTCATTCTTGACTCTGGTTGTACTAGGGCTATGGGTTCCCGCTATGCGGTGAACAGGCTTATCAAGGCCGTGAAGCAACATGCCCCAGGCATGATTGATTTCACTTTTTCACCTTCGAACACGAAGTTCTCTTTCGCAGATAGTGAGACAGCTCTTATCAAGGAGCGTGTAACTCTATGGTTTAACACAACTCCAAGAAGAGATACAACCATAGAAGTTTTGGATCAGGGAAGAGTCCCCATTTTGTTCTCCATCGAACAGATGAGAAATCTAAGAATGACCCTCGAGTGTAGTCCAACAGCTGACCTAGCAACGTGTGAAGCTTTCGGTTTGTATAAAACCCCTCTTCCGATTAGTACCAATAACCATTTGGTATTGGACCTTCTAGGCTTTACTTCCACCAGGAAGTACCTTCCTAAGTCAGGTACATCGTTCCGTGCGACGGAGACTGCTCTAGGAGCCAATAAGCCTTATGTTAGGATACCGGAAGGTCGCTGTCCAGCCTGTGCCGGACAGAAAAAGGCTCACACGTACCTCAAGGGTTGTGACAGAGCACCTGAGGGAGCAGCTGATCCACCACCGAAGAGGATTTCAGGGAAAAGGAAGCCTCTTCCATCTGATCCGGCAGAATCATCTGCCAAGAGACTTGATCCACCAGAATCATCTGGAGATGTTCCTGAGCCTTCCGGACCATCGGAACCATCATCAGGCTCTAGAGACAAACCTGCAGAATCCTCTGCACCGCATGAACCTCCAGAAGAAGAAAGACTTGAGGTTCCATCTGCGAAGATAAAGACTCCAAAGGGTCTTAAAAACCTTCTGAAGAAAACCCGCAAATATGCGGACAAACCTCCTGTTGAAGAGAAGTCTACAGTCCCAGGAGCTGATGACGGGACGGAGGTAAGACCACTTGAGTCAAGAGAATACCCGGCTCCTGGCACAGACTCACCAACAGGTGAAGAGATTGTCGCAGAACCTTCGCCATCTCTTCCCATTGCTCTTCGCAGGATTCATGAGAAGCTTAAGGACCCTGTAGAACTCTACAAGCTTCACCTTAAGCACCGTCATATGAGTACGGATCAGTTCAAGCGACGCACAAAAGCCTTACAGATCCCAAAGGAGATCTACGAGCTATATGACCAACTGGTCAAAAAGTGTTCAGCCTGCCAGGAACATGTGAGAGCTCCTTCGAGAGCGAAGATTTCTGGTCTAAGATCAGAGACTTTCGGTGATCTCACCTTCGTAGATCACGGTGAGCTTCCAATTCCCGGCAAGGATAGTCGCTTAGTATTTCTTATTCTCTATGATGGAGCAACAAACTTGTTGACTGCCGAAGTAGTCCAGGATAAAGAAGAACATACTACAATGTCGATTATGAATGACTACTTTGAAAATTTCAGATCAACCCAAAGGTTGTAGTTGGAGATCAAGCATTCATGACTCCAAAAATGGAGGCTTATTACAATCGGCAGAATATCAAGCCTGTGGCAACAGGACCTGGAACACCATGGCCCAACAGGGCCGAAGCTGCTGTAAGATTGCTGAAGCATCAGATTAAGCTCATACTTCAGATCCTGAAGGATGGTGACCCGCAGTATAACGGAATCACCATGAAGTATGGCAACCTCGTTCGCCAAGCATGTTTGGCAAGAAACTCTTCGATTACCTACGGAGGAGTTACTCCTTTAGAAATGGCCTTTGGAAGGCGTCCTCGAGATGTTATAACACCAGAGAACGCTGATCCCAATCAGTTGACAGGTAATCCAACTGATACGGAAGTCACTGCGAGAGCCATTAAGGAGCTTGCCAACAGGGCTTACCAAGAGGCACGCCAATCTGATGATCTGCGTAGAGATCTTGCAGCCAGACTGTCAATGACCCAAGGACCTTTCTCTTTGGGAGATAAGGTTTTCTACTGGTCAGAAGATAAGTCTAAGATTGGATCCACTGGGTCCAAACATGGATCTTGGCTAAAAGGTAAGGTGATCTCCGAACTCGGAGGATCCATGGTAGGTGTGGATCTTGGAACACGCATCGTCCGTGTCAATATCTCAAAACTGAGGAAAAACTATGACATAACATCTGATGTGGAGATTCCTCTCGCGCCTGATGAGGAAACTCTGACGTCAGAAGGTTCTGACCACGCAAGTTGCATGGTCACCTTCGATGCTTCCCTGCAGTCGACAGACCTAACGATTCCACATCAAGAGTGTCACTGGCAGGTCACCAGTACTGGGAAGATTGATTTTCTAGAACTCTACGGCGGATCTCCCCGCATGAGTCACAAGGCTGCCCTATCAGGTCTTCGAGTAGGTCAGCCAGTCGATTTGCGTAGCGGTCTAGATCTTGAGCAACCGCAAGGTCGCTCCAATCTTCTTAGGATCATCAAGGAACAAGAACCTACTATTATTGTTATGTCACCTGACCATTCTCAGTGGTCTAGCTGGTACTCACAGTGGAAGAAAGGCTCTGCCAAGAGACTTTCTGTTTTAAAATTCTGTGAATCGGTCGCAGACCACCAAATGAAGCTCGGACGTTACTTTGTTCTTGAGAACCCATACTACAGCAGGCTCTGGTCTTCACCAGAAGCAAAACGCCTGTTTTCTAATCATAAGATCAGCTATGAGGTCTGTAACCTACAGGCCTATGGCATGAAAGATCCAACAGGATACTATGAATCGAAATCTTCGATTTTTATGCACAACTTGCCACCGCAAGTTTTAATTCCTCTCCAGAGGCATTCTGCCAAAACGAAGTCTCCAACATCTCCACCAGGAGACGAAAAGGGTATTCAAGGCTACGGTCTTAAAACGAAACTCGCACAAGTGTATCCTTATGAATTCTGTGAGACCTTTGCCTCGTGTTTGGCAAGATTCCTGAAACGAGATGCGTATGCATCTCATCTGTCTTTAGTCACAGACATACTAGAATACTCTGGAGATGAATGCCTCCAGGGACTTTCGGAACTTCTTGATCAGGAGTATTCACTTCTAACAACAAATCCTCTCAAGGATTCAAAACTCCTGCAAGATCCGAAAATCAGATCACTTGTTGCTAGAGTAAATTCTTTATCGAGTAAAACTGAATTACCATTGCATCATTCCAAACCATCACCGTCCCTGATGCCTTGGTGTCAGACATTACTCGCCTTAGATCAAGACTCTTACCAGGGTCTGGTTTCGAACAGTGTACTCTATACAGAGGTACATTTGGAACAGTTAAAGCACTCACAAGTGTAACTGATGGCGTTCTTGTTTTCTGGAACAAGAAGAAGCCTAATTCGACCATGACGTGTTGCTTGCCGCACCAGGTTTCCTGGAACAAAGTACACCCATCAACCTTCTCGGGGGTGCTATTCCAGATGACAGGCGGCAAGACTTCACCGTCCGTGCGAACACCGCCGGATGTAATCATGTCGGACGAAGAGGTTTCGCCGTCAGACCCGTCGGAACCAATGAGCACTAATCGCTCACGGATCACATCTGACGATGTTTCTATGCCGGAACCAGATCAGCCGATGCCTCCCGGCACGCCGCCGTCGCGTCCTCCTCCTCCCATACCTCCACCGCGACTACCGGCCGTTTCCTCCGATGAGCCCGTGGCTCCTGCTCGGGCTAAGCCTCGCGTGCAGCCCGTGGCTCCTGCTCGGGCTAAGCCTCGCCATCCGCCTCCTCGTTCCGTCTCCTCGGCGTCTGGGGGGTGATGTGTCGCCAAGGTCTTCATCGGAAAGGAAAGTTTCGCCGCACAAACAGAAATCACCTTCACAGGTGCCGACACCAAAACCTAAACCGAAGGCACATCCACAGGGACCCATTCTTCCATTACAACAAGATGAAGAAGACACTGAAGAAGAACTGGTCCCAGACGACCCCGGACAACCGTCCGCTCCTCCTCACACTTCTGGTTCACCAGAACCGGAGAGCGATGCCGAGTCAGAAAACACAAGGTATTACTCTGATGAGGAAGGTGACTTGGTCGTAGATGAGAAGGACTGGGTCCTTCTCACAGAAGAACAGAAACTGTGCAGTAACACAGGTTCTTTCTCCATGCCTCGGTACATGCATGGCGGACCCGTGGACATCAGAGAGGTAACATCAAGAGTGAGGTCAGACCGAACACGGTATAAACCCACTAAAAGGTTTCGATCTGACATCCGTGAAGAGTATGATCTTCTCACGGAAGAGGACAAGGCTTTATCTCTAAGTTCCTCCAGGAACTCAGCGAACTTAACCCAGAAGGCACAGCGGAAGGAGGCAACCGCCAAGGAAAAGCGTGAGATGAAGAAACAGTTTGATGAAGCGAAAGCAGCAGAATATCAGAGCTGGCTAGACAATGATGTCTTTGAGCTCGTCGATACACGGAAACTCGGAAACATCCGAAATTATGTCACTGGTCGATGGGTCCTGACTCTAAAAAGAGACAAGGACGGAAACTTCCTTAAGTGCAAGGCCCGATGGGTCCTGAGAGGTTTCCAGGATCGACAGAAGGACATTCAGCAAACTGATAGTCCTGCTGCGAGTCGCCCAGGTTTCCGCTTAGCGATTCAACTAGCAGCTAACAAGCTGTGGAATCTGACACACATCGACTTAAAGACTGCTTTCCTGCAGGGTGAAGCCTATGATGAGTCGAGAGACATAATCTGTCAGATTCCTCCTGAAGCAGGTTATCCTTCCTACATTGCAGCGAGGATGAAGAAACCCGCTTATGGACTTAACGATGCACCTCGAAGATGGTGGAACATCGTTGATAAGGCACTCCTGTCTTATGGCCTGGTGCCAACCCGTGCGGATCGCTGTACATATGTTCTGTATGGTAAGAAGTCTGCAACAGCAGATGCTGAGCTCAAGAAGTCTCAGCCAAAGACCATGGAATCAGCGATTGACTATCTCCTAGATCCCATAGCAGGCAACAATGCCAAGGGTAGACAGGTACATGGAGTAGTCTGTTTGCATGTAGATGACCTGTGCATGGCCGGTGATGACACCTTTCGTAAGGCCGTGATAGAATCGATCAAAAAGGAATTTGCAGTAGGTTCTGAAGATACGAATGATATTATGTTTGTAGGACAGAGATTAGTCTGGAAGGATGCTACAGCATCAGTGCCAGCACATATCTCAGTAAATCAGAACCTAGCTGTTGAAGCTCTAGAAGAAATTGTTTTTGACAAGAAGCTCAACAATGAGCAACAGTGCACACCACAGCAGCACACTGCTTATAGAAGTGTTTTAGGACAGATCAACTGGCTACAAAGCCGGACTCAAGCCCACATCTGTTATCGCTTCAGTAGGTGTGCGAGCAAGGCTGCCAAGCCTACTATCGGTGATATTCGAGAACTGAACAAACTTGTTAGGATTTTGAAGTCTACCGAAGTAGAATTGCGTTTTTGGCCGCTGAAAGGAAATCTCAGAATCCTCGGTTACCCTGATGCTTCCTACAGGAACAATGATGACAAATCATCTCAGAGAGCACATGTTATTTTCCTTGCTGAAGATCGAAATCCGAAGCTAAAAGGAATGAAACAATCAGCAGCAGCTGCTTCTTCCAAGAAGAATGATTTCTCTGAATCCTCTATCAAGGAAACATCCTCGAGAGGTAGCCTGGTGGACTATGAGTCTCACAAGATTACGACAACCACAATGTCCACAACAGTGGCAGAGCTTAACGCACTGATGCGTTGCTTTGGTACCTGCCTGTTCCTCAAGGGACTTTGGGCAGATCTCTCATCAGAGACCGTACCTATACATATCAGAACAGATGCGAACAATCTTGTGACAACAGCAGGCACGACACACCTTCCAGAGCAAAAGGAAACTCACCATCTTATACAGATGCTTCGTAAGGAATCCAACTCTGGATCTCTAGATGATCTAGCTCATGTAAGCTCGAAGTACTGCCTAGCTGATGCATTAACAAAGCATTCGGCACAACCTGATGAGCTTATCAAGGCTCTGGAAACAGGAAACTTACCAGAAACAGACATTCATCCACCCTTCCGTGAACTCCTTCAACATAAAGCTTTCACTGTTCGGTGGATTATAGACAACCTTAGGAATGCCGCTACAGCGGTAGCCTTCCTTGGAATTGATGTCTCAACAGAGATTTACCGATTATTTTACTGCCAAGGAACATGGTGGTAGTCTTGTTTGCTGGTAGCACAACCATGTGCTGGATTTTCTATTTAGACTGTTTTTCGTCTAAAAGAAAATTTGTGTCTGCAAGCTGCGTTTTCATCAAGATCAGACATGTTCATGAGAACTCTATGTTCTATACCATCCGCAGCCGCTTTCAGCCTCGAGCCTCACAGCAACTAGCCTTTTGAGCTAACCAAGCATTCCTGATCCCGTTTGGTCATCGTGCCGTAATGAGCACACGATCAAATTTCCGTAGCCGTGATGGATACGCCCTACCAAGGGCAGAACAGGCGTACCATGAGCGACATCCACACATGGATAGCTCTTACCCCGAGTCTCGTCGGGACGCATCACGTCGACACACCGAACACGGTGGACACCGATTTCACAAACGTGAGAAAAATAACGAGCCTCCGTACATTTACATGGGTCACCAACAGGTGTTCAATCCGCGTCCAAGAGATCTTGCTGACCTGATCTTACGATGTGGCCATGCGAGTCGAGCAAAGCTCACTCCAATCTCCAAACATGGAGTCAGGCTCTACGAAGGAGTCCTCCAAGGACCATGGGACAACAGTCCCCTTTTATACTGGGATAACAACGTGGGCAATCACGCTCGTGATCCACGCCAGTTTTGTACGATGCTTGCACATCACCTTCAGACTGGCCTCCCACAGGAGGTAAAACAATGTGTGAGTCTTGATGCATCTGGAGAATATGACTATTCCTCCTCAGTGCCAAGACTGGTAGAGGTAACAGGTCTCTCACCAGAGATGTGCTTCCACATTCTCTCCAAGACCAACAAGGTCGGAAGGTGGTTGGCACACTCAACAAGACACCTTCAGAATCAGCGCCAAGATCTCTTTGCTGGCCAACACAATTATCTTCTGGACATGTCCAAGTTGGCCGATGCACAGCTCGCACAATATTCACCACAAGAGATCGCGCTTGGTGTTCTACTTAACACTAAGTCCAGGTTCGTGGTCACTATGGTTTATGACCAAGATGGCAGGGCTGAAACAACAGTTGCCGCCGTTACCATCCCACAGGATGCAAATGTGATGACCATGACCAAACTTTACCTCTCGGCAGTGGGAGGACACGGTTCACGAAGAACTCTACCAAGAGCTGAAGAACCAGATCCCGAAGAAGAGAGGCCAAGGTCACACATGACCATCTCAGACTTCATGGCAACGGGGAGCAATCCTGTGCAGTCCCATGCACAACGTCTCTCCACTAACGCGCCAAGGCCCGTAGGCATGGAAGATTTTGTTCGACAGAACAACCCTTGTTACATCATGCATGCCACGGACTTACAGGCATTATCCTCAATCCTGAGGCATGGTCTGGTACCATCAAACCTCCTATCTCAGGTGGTGACCTCACCAGGTCTTCAAGCTCTCGTGAATGAAAACAGTCGTTCCAATAGGGACACTGTTCAGTTTTCATCGCTAAACCTGGCGAATCCTAATCCGACTTTGCTGCGTGCCAACAAGGCACTGCTTCTAGTATTCGACGCAAATAACGTAGTGAACGAAGTCACAAACATGTGGCAGTCGCAAGCGGGGATGTTTGCTACACCAGATGTAGTGCATGCCCGTACTCTTAGCGCCGTATTTGCACCCTCTGAAACACTCTGGGTATCATCGCAATACGATGAGCTCAAGAGCATCGGACCATGGTGGGCAGACCACTGCTCCGAACAAATGCCGTCAGCGACTTACGAGTCGAAGAAATGGTGCTCAAATTACGGCAAGGAGATCGAATCGACACTTCGCAAGATGTCAAGGCGAAATCTGCCTCCAGAGCCTCCCAAGGCTAGATCTTCTCACAAGAAGTCTTTCTCTCTGCCAAATACAGAGGCTGACACAGCTCCAAACCAGGAGCAAACCGCTTCTGCAGGTGAAGTACCTCCGAACACGGAAACTACTGCAAAGGAGATCCACCCGAGATCCAAGCTCGCCCGGCAGGCCGAGGCCGACAAGGATCCGGACAGTCTTATGGGACAGCTCTGGAACTCCGACGGCACCAGAAGCGCCACTGAAGTTCTTAAGATAACGACAGGTCACAAACCTCCAGAACCTGTCCAGGATACTTCTGCCAACGTAGTTCCTCCCAAGGAAGAATCTTCTGGAACAGAGACGGAACCTGAGGAACCAGATCCTAACCAGGATTGTGACGAAGAATCAGACGCTGAGTCGGCATCAAGCGAAAAGAGCGAGAAGAGCGAAAAGAGCTCAAAATCTTCGTCATCCTCAGAACTCCGAGTTGATGTTAATCCGTCTCACAAGACGAACTCTGCACCTGCAGCATCAGAGGAGAAGAAAGAATCTCCCACGAAAGAGATCACAGAGAAACTTGAGAAGGTCAAACTTGACCAACCAAAGCCTGAAACAGAATATGTTCAGAGTTCAGACGAAGAGCCAAGAAAACCAAAATCTCCTAAAAAGGAGAAGGAAACATTCCTAGTTCTCTTCGATCCTGAAACAGAAACCTATTATCGAGTCAACAGAAGCAAGCTCAACCTCGAATACGAGGAACCTGCTGATGAGGAAGATCTCGTAAGAGAACATGAGCGCATCAGCGCTCGGATTCGAGAAAATACCAAGCACCGAATTTCGAAGTCACCGTCTAACCCGGCTATGCAACAGGAAATGCAAGAAAGAATCTGGGTTAGTCGATGGAATCGAAAAATCCGAAGTCCACTCATGATCAAAGATTCTGAGGCTCCTGACGAAGAGGAGTGGGACAGACCCAGAGAGTCAGCATCTTCCTCCTCTGCGCCTCCTAACAAGGAGAGATTTGTAGGAGTACGCAGGACAGCCATGAGCCTTAACCAAAGGATACGAATGTTGCCTCGACCAGACAATCCTCTCTGCGATCTCTGCAAACAGCCTACAGGCTATTTTTGCTATTCCTGTGGAACGATTGTATGTGCAGACTGTCGACTTACCCCACAGGGTAAACAACGGATGTGCGAGTGCGTCTTGCCAATCGATTGCCTTGAGACCTCCAAAGTGAGAGCAGGAATGACCTCAGACGAGCGTCAGTTTTTATACGAGGCCATCCTCACACATGAGGACGTAGATTTGGCAGTCCAGAAAATCAACATGTATTGCGAACACGCAAGAAGCATGTTCGAAAAGGACCATCCAGGCGTAGATCCATACAGCCTTGATGATATCAGGAACAATCCTCCGAATACGTATGACAGCTCCACAGAAGCTCCAACCTTGGAGGAATATAAGAGCGTTAACAAGAGTCACATCAACATCAAGGACTCTAGAACAAGCCACCCGGCTTCTTTTCTCACTCTTACTGGCCACGAAGACAAACTGGTGCTCGACGCACATTACGAGATAGTTCGCAACAGGATGGCCGGTGTCAATGAGAAGAGAGAATACATTGAAGGCTCGAACCCAGACAGCGTATCGCTAAACCTAGTGGTATTCAACTGGGGAAATATGGATCGAGCGCCGGTGCCCGCAGGGAATCCCAAAAAGAAGCTCAAACCTGAGAAGGGATTCGATTATCACCCTCTTATTGACATGTGCTTCAACAATTCAGCTCATATTACCCTCGTACTCGAGGCAGGAGCACTTGCGTCAGAGTACTCAATCGCAACCATGCGAAAACACGAATACAGAGGGATGCTAATCCACTCTCCTCCCAAGGAGCCTGAGGCACCCTCAATGTACATCGGAGTCAAGGGTGACCCAACGACAGACATCGCTCTCGTCCACCACTTTTACCGTCATCGAACAATGAAGCCTAAGAATGGTGGTACCAAGAAGCGACTGTGGGCATGCCACGGTGCGGTGTGCCGCCTCACATTCGGGTACCACAGTACCATACCAGAGGCAAAAGAATGGGTCCACCCAAATTCTGGCCAAAGGATGACGAGAGACGAGTTCATGCAGATTATCGGATATGACCCACTCAAGGGCAAAAATCCTGACAAGGATGGACCCACTGATGGCTCTTACCTCTCACCAGAGGCGTGCCTGACACTGTCGAACCTCGACCCCTCGCCGATTCTCTGTGAATGGAACGGCCATGTCGAGGGTGATGAGCCACCAGAGGAAGACTTTGAGACATACGCAGAGATCTTCTCACAAGAAGCATCTAACGATCTTGACGAGATGTGGTGTACAAAAGGGCCTTACAAGGTCATCACCATCGCGATCGTCCATTTCAACTCGTTCATGACTCATAAGGAAGAACAGAGACGCGAACTGGTGAACGCGTTCCTCAACGAGGTTCTCCCTTTTAAACCGGATGTAATAGCGGGAGATCTCAATAATATTGCGTCGAGGCTCACCTTAAAAGGTGGAGACGTTCACCCGCGAAACAGTTTGTTTTCTCTATACCTGGAGAAGAAACTTGCAGCATTCAACAGAATAGCAGGAAGGCACTCACAAGTGCGACATCTTTGCTTGAACAACTCCGACCAGCACAGACTGGCACGTGCAGATCGTCTACCGGCGGACCCGGCGAAGAAAGTTGCTGACCTTGACTGTATCAACAGTTATATCCTTGACTGGAGTAAAACGCCGCACACGGCGTCACCTAGTCCAAGAGAGGTCACACCTGCCGCTGAAAGAACATACTGGGAACGAATCTCAGATATGTGGCAGGACACGAACAACAACAGGGATATTGATATCCGTCTGTTTGTCTCAGTCAAGCAGTACTATTCAACTTTTTCTAACCTTGACCTATGGTTGGGTCCCACTGACAAAGATTGGCACAGCCCATTGGGCTTCACGATACAACCAATCCTTACAAAAGGGAAACACAACCGATCAGATGCCCAGGTCCAAAAGATCGCTGACAAGCGAAAGGCTTACAAGCAGCGTAATGCTGAATACTGGGGTTACAACGATTCATTCGTTTACTCATCCGGCAACAGCTGGTACGACAAATCGCAACCATCAGGTAGCCATCACAGATATGGAAGATTCTGGGAGTGGCCACAGCCTGAACGTCCCAGCGAGCCTGAAGGTCCTCCTCCAAGAAGGAACCAGGAATCATCGTCCTCTTCACAACAAGATCTACCAAGATCAAGGTCCAGGCCTCAAAGAACCAATATTGTTGACAAGCTCAACATGTCTTTGGAAGAGCTGGATGGACTAGAAGAAGAACCGTCACCAACAAAAAGTGACATCGAAGAACACGAAAGAGAAACATCAAACTTGATGTCTGCTCAGAGAGATGAAGAGGAACAAGAGGACGAATCCTCCAGCCGGAGAAGAAGAAGGAAGGCATCGCGTCCACCGTCTGCTCCGAGCGGCAAGGCACTCAGAACAGCTGCTACAGCAGCGGGGTTGTCGGGCTGGTTCGGACACCGCAACCGAGGTGGAGCAAACGCAGAGTCTACCAAGACTGATGAAACTTCACTTCCAGACTCACTAACCAGTGAGCAAGACTTCTCCGTCTTCAGCATCACGTGGAATGTGTTCCTGCTGCTAATGGGCTTACACTGGATGTGGAAGCAGATTACCAGGCCTCCTATCAGATGTATGGAGCGCCAACAACCAAAATCAAAAGCAGCAGCGAACCAAAGAGTTCCATTCCTCGAACCCGAGGATGAACCGCAGACGCGTGAACCTTTAGGACCCAACAGGGTCAATTCCGGAGAAACAACTGATCTGCGACCTATTTGGCATACTTCCCGAAGCGAAGTCTACCATCTCTCAGACAGCTGTTACCAGCTTAAGCAAGCAAGAGATGTTTGCAGGAAGGTGCTGTGCAAAAACTGCCTTCATGCAGTACAAGTTGCGGAGATTCGCAGGAATGATCCTTTCCAAAGAGGTGATACACGACCACGTGGCACCGAAAGAGACATTGAGCGCTTCCAGACCTACGATGATGCAAGTAACACTCCTCACATGACACAATTATTCCAGGATGCCTTGCATGCACAAATGGCCGAGGAAGCCATGCAGATTACCTATACATCGATCCCCAAGGGATCCTCGGCAAAAGCCAGAGGTACATCTGCACTCTCAAGTGCCGCATCGTCATCAGCGCCCAAGGCAATGCCACCAGGGCCTAACAAGGCAAACATATCACCTCCACCTAAGAGTCCTCCGCCAAAGGCAAAAGGAACAGTACCTTCTGCTCCTCCGAGACCAAAAGGTCCTACCAGAAGAGGAGGTCAAAATCGTCGTATCCAACGAAAGGCAGCCAGAGAAGCCCACAACAGTGGACTCTGCACTTATGCAGACGCTGCACTTGACGAAGCCAATCAAGGCCAGGCAATTAACGTTACGTGCCGAAACATAGTATCAAGACATGTCAGCTCTATCGATGCAACGGTAGAAGCAGCCGGCCAGTTTACACAACGCGTGCTACAGCACGTAGAAACATATGATGAAGAGGAACCGTGGAGCACGGAGTTCCTACCAATCGTGGAAGTCCTATTCAGGAACTTAAGCGGCGACGAAACAACTGTCATACATGACAATCAAACGGTAACTATGCCTCTTGCGAAATACACAGACCTCCTCAGAATCGCACAAGCATTGCGAGGCTCTATCCAGAGAGACAAGGAGGAAAGAAAGGAACATCTTGACACCATCCAAGATACTCTATCCAGAGTGGAAATCCTTCTCACAGCACTGAAGGACTCAAGGACAGTCTTTAACCAATTGGTCCATTCCTCACTAGAGATAGAGCGAAGAAATAACAATCTCAAAAATGTCCTCGAGACACTTTTTGATGACCAAAGTTCGAGGAAGACCAATCAGAATCTGACAATGAAGAAGTCCTAACTCCTTCTGCACCACAGTACTGGAATAGCCTTTATGCCCACGCCTTATCTCCTTCAGGAGATGAAAGTGAAAGATCATGGGCGTCCTCAGACGGACAGCTTGAAAGAAGAAGGGCTGAACGGGCAAAGGCTAAGCAGCCGCAACCGGCAAAAGCCAAGGCAACTCCAGTCAGCTCACAAGCTGCTCCAAAGGCCGAGCCAAAGGCGACAACATCCAACCATGGATATGATACTGCAGATGCCGCCTTCACCAGGGCTGAGAACAGATTACTCGGAATCTTTTCAAGTTCCGAAGAAGACCACTCAGACCCGGATGAGCCACATCCGAACGTCTATGCTCGAGCCTATGATCCAAACCTGGATCCGAATCTGAGATAAGAAAATTCTCAGAGTTTCACAATAGTGAATCACAAGGCTCTAACAAGAGCACAATGAATGGCTGCATAATTCGGTAGTAGAACATCACCAGACCTGATCTTGTACAGATGATCTCTCTGACAAATATGCATGAGTGTGTGTGCAAAAATGAGTGGAGTGTCCTCAGCAGTGTACTTCAGTGCTATACCTAGCATACATAATATGCTGTTTTTATAATGAGTCCAAAACTCCGCAACTGTGACAGTGGGCATAACAGTATATGTGTGAATGTGCGGCCATGCTTTCGGTAAAAGAAAATTAGTGTCTGTTTGAAACCATAAACCTCTAAAGGGGTAGCTCTAACAGGTACCTACAGCAATGGCTGCATGCTCATACATATACATTCCGCTGCCCATTGGCTCACAGTGGTTTTACCATATTGAGACAAGACAAGCTCTCCTTGCGTAGCAAGACAAAACAACTACTGTCCGTGTGCAGGGCGCTGCCCTTTGATCCTTAGGGAATAAACTGGTCATACACCTCCTTACAAGGAGTATCCCTTGGGGGTGTATCGGCACAGGGGGAGGGGGGGGGGGGGGGGGGGGGGGGGAGGGGGGGAGGGGGGGGGAGAGGGGGGGGAGGGCGGGGGGGGGGAAGGGGCGGGGTAGAGGAAAAAAAGAGGGGGGAGGAGGCCTGGGAGGGGGCGGGTAGGCCCGCAAATCAAAGAAAATGAGGGGAGGCCGGGCAAGGGGGTGGCAAACGAGCGCAAAAACAGGGTGTCCCCAAACATTCGGACTGCAGGGAGGAGGATTAGGTGGAGGGTACCTGAGGTAACCACCAAAACGCCTGGGCCTGTGGCCTCGGCGGATAAAGACCCAAGGTTTCTGAATCAGGTTCCTACTTTAGCATGTTCCGAGGCGGGCTTCAGCGAACGTGTGAGCAAGAGAACGGCGGCGCGGAACCGAGTTTCCTGCAGGGCTCAGGGCTCCCCTTCATTCTTAAGGACAAGACACAAGGATTCTGTTGAAACGACAGCTCTGCGAGACTTGAACTGAAACACGAGCAGACCGTGACTTCTAGTTGCCTCTGTGGGATGCGCATCGATCCCACTCATTCAAGCCCAGCCTGCTCCGTTGCAAAAGCAACATTTCAAGTTCACAGGTTTAGGCATCTTCGGATTGCGCAGCCGATGTCCGTAAGCATTCTTTTTTGGCGACGAGCTGCAAAGAGTCCGGAGGTTTCACCCCAGCCGAATTCCCAGGCCCTCTACGACACTCGGGACGATCAGAGCGACGACGAGTTTTTCGACCGGACAGCCGCTAAGCTCGGAGACCGGGTTTCCGCTTTTGGGGACTCAGGATTGAGCATGCGCAGAGTACACACGGCGCTTTCGTCTCGTTTGTGTGCAGCACCACAGCATCGCCTCTTTCTCCAGGCTGTGCAGAAGGCTTCGACACCGAAGGTGGAGGAGGCAGAGCCAGCAGACGGCAGCTGCGGAAGGTTAGCGCCGATTTAGGCTGCTAGATGATGCAGACGCTCAGCATTCATCGACGGCGGGTTTGAAGGAATTTGATCGTTGAGAGTAGGCGGTGAGCACTACGCGAAGCACACGGAGCATCCACACACATGCAACATCCGACGAACCAAAGACTTCGATTTTCGCAGGCCCCAGACTCTGCAAACCTTGTTTGTTGGAGAAGCTGGTGAGAACCCCAAACCCGCAAGATAAGAAGCCTCCTGGCTTTCGTCCCCGCAGCGGCATCGCTTGCTCAGTCTGCCGACATTCCCTCGGAGTTGATGGGCCTTCCCACGCCTCTGACTTAGCAACAGCCGTGGTTCGCTTCGAGTGGAGAAGGCCCAATTCATTATCTTTTGGTGTGTGTGTGTGTGTGTGTGTGGGTGTGTGGGTGCTGCAGTTGCCGGTTTCACATGCACGCTCGAAGTACCCACGCGAAACTGCCTGTCAAGCAGTCCATGCCCTGAGCTCTTGATCCTCATCTTGGATGGGAGCGTTCGCCATGCTGCCCTTGCCCCCAATGGCCCCAGACCCTAGTGATCCCTCTCCTTCACTCCATTTAATTTGCTGCTTGTGGATCTCTACCCGCTGGGGGCGACTCGATCTTCCACGTTTCCCCGAAAACCTGACACCCAAGAGCCGCCTCCACCCAGTCTGGATGATGTCGAGAATCAGAAGTCCTTGGAGGCTCGCAGTTTCGTTGGCTGTTCTGCCTCTTAGTGTCTTGCTTGGGGCATGTCTTTCAAGGTGCTGTGGGGCCGAGGCAGGACGTTTTTTCCCTTCACCCAAGGCACTAGCAGAAGTCCCAAACGGTGATGATCCAATCGCAAGACCTTGCAGCATCTTGAGAGGCTTCTGCAAGCGAACCTGTTTGCATCTCCCTCCCCAAACCCCCTGAACCCCGGGGCTGGGGGTGCCAGCGGCTGCAGCGTCCCTGCTTTCGCGCCTTCCACAGGTCAAAGTGAGCCAGCTCAAGACGGAGCAGGCGCCGGCATGTCGCTAGCCAGTCGAGACTGTTCGTGGCAATCTTTCTGGCTTCGGTGCGTTCAGTGAAGACCTTGCAGTTCATCACTTTCCGCGATCTTGTGACCGGCAATGCCAGGCAAGGGTCTCTGCACAGCTGGCAGCCGAGAAGGCGGCTCAATCCGGTGGGGCCGAAGCAGTAGCACCATGGGGTGCGCGTCCCCAAGTCTGGCCTTGAGTGCCTTCAACTTACCCCTTGCAGGTGAAGGCCAAAAAGCAGGCTGACCAGCAGGAGCCCGAGGAGAGCAAGCCTTGATCTTTGTGAAACTCTGTTGGGTGATTCTTGGTGGTTCGCTTCGAGGGTTCGGTGCTCGATGTCCACTGTTTTGGCTTTTCTTTTTCAGCTCACTTTGCAGACCGCCCAAACGCCAAGCGCGACTCGCAAGCAGTGCACATGCGTGGTGGGGGCTTCGATAGAAATCGTTGCCCGATTTTGCACAGAGGTCTTCACGAGGGGTTGGGGTGGCGGCAGCAACAGACTAGGGTATGCATAAGACATATGTGAAGACATATATATATATATATATATATACACATGTATATGTATATGTATATGTATATGTATATATGTATATGTATATATGTATATGTATATGTATATGTATATGTATATGTATATGTATATGTATATGTATATGTATATGTATATGTATATGTATATGTATATGTATATGTATATGTATATGTATATGTATATGTATATGTATATTTATATGTATATGTATATGTATATGTATATGTATATGTATATGTATATGTATATGTATATGTATATGTATATGTATATGTATATGTATATGTATATGTATATGTATATGTATATGTATATGTATATGTGTATGTATGTATGTATGTATGTATGTATGTATGTGGAAATCGCCTGGCTTTCCCTTCGCTGTGACGTGCCGCGTGCTCCTTCAGCCGGCCCGAGCTTTGAAGGATGGCGTGCATGTGCAGACACATAGCCAGCCCGCCTAGGCTACACTTTGGTCCGCTTGGTTCTAAGAACACAGCAAGCGAGCAGAAGTTTCACGAAACACTTTACACAGCTGTTGTCTTTGCGGTAGAAAAGAGTGCCACGCCTGCCAGTGCGAGCTTCGCACTGGTAGCGGAGCCATGGCATCTGCGGGCGACTCCCGAGCTTTCTGGAAGGATGAGGAGATAGTGGTGGATAGGGACGGCATTCCCCACTATACTGGAGCCCATCCGCATCTGATGCGGGGGTACCGCCCTAGAGTCCTCTTTGCCTACAGCAACCTGGAGGGATCGGGAGATGACGAAGCCAAGGAGAAGAAGTCGCTTGAAAAGAAGCGCTCCCGATTCGCTCGGAAGCTGCTGGACGCTCTTCATGGGGAGGCCTTCCGGACCTGCCAAGACCTGCTTCTGGAGGCCGACAAGCTGAAGGAGCCGAAGGGACATGAGCATATTCTGAAGGCCCTCATGCAGATCGAGAAAGCGGGCGTCATCCGGAAGACCGAGGCCTTTGACCAGTTCTTCGATAGGTGTTTCCGACGCAAGGGCCAGACAGTGGATAGCTACTTGAGGCAAAGGAAGCAGGACTGGGCCGACCTTCAGGACATTGCCGAGGGAGTGCAGATGAGTGACGACCTCCTCGCGTACTTCACCCTGAAGAACATAGGCTTGTCTCGGGAAGACAAGCGCCAGATTCTGTCTGCTAAGCGAAGCTTAGCTTGAGGCTAAGCCCTGAACGGAATGAATCGTTTGGGTGGTTTGGGTGCCTAAGACGGCGTGGGGTGGCAGAGAAAAAAGAAAAGCCTTCCACAATCGGCCTCCAGCGACCAATCGTCGCATTACTATGCACTCGACATGGCACTGTCGCAGATATTTTCGCTTTGGCGCAAATCTACGGCAAACCGTAAGTTCTTAAACCTTAATCTCCAAAACCCCTTTAGGCACTAAACTCCCAGCCCCCAAACCCTAGGCCGCAAAACCTGGGCCTCAAACCCGAGGCCCTGAAAACCCTAGGCCCTACATCCTGCTACGCGGAAATTTACGGAAAAACAGCTAAAACGTCATGACTTGCAGAAAGAACGCTGCACAATTATCATTCGCAGAAAAACCGCTGGAAATTCTTTCATTTTGGTTAACAAGATAAAGATGTATATGTATAGGTATATGTATATGTGTATGTGTATGTATATGCATATGTGTACACATATGTGTATGTGTATGTGTATGTGTATGTGTATGTGTATGTGTACTTGTATGTGTATGTGTATGTGTATGTGTATGTGTATGTGTATGTGTATGGGTATGGGTATGGGTATGGGTATGGGTATGGGTATGGGTATGGGTATGGGTATGGGTATGGGTATGGGTATGGGTATGGGTATGGGTATGGGTATGGGTATGGGTATGGGTATGGGTATGGGTATGGGTATGTGTATGTCTATGTCTATGTCTATGTCTATGTATATGTATATGTATATGTATATGGTTTACGGCATATATGCACCCGGGTGTAAACGCATGGCTTAGGGTTTAGGGCCCATGCCGTGGAATTTCGGCGTTTTGTTCGTCTGAAAAGCCCGTGCTCGTTTCTAAGGAATCCAAGTGTTATTTCTGACGAATCCGTTCCATATTTCTGAAAATGTGTGCATGTTTTCTGAAAGGGCATCTCAGGAATTGAACATGGTTTCTTGAGCGTTCCTCTTGAGCATTCCATTAACATACAGCCAACCTGACAGACACATAAATCTACGGAGGATGCGAGGATGCAAAGGGGCTGCTAAGCGCAAGCTGCAGCTGCCTCACTCGACTGGCCACAAAGCGTGGATGCGTAGAAACTGGAGCAGCTACGCTCAGGAGATGCGGAGGCCTGCAGAAAAAAGAGCCCGAAAACAATTCTTGCAGAACTAGCGGGAACGGGGCAATGGCGTGCTCCTGCTTGCATTGTGTTGTATTTTCAAGCTGCCTCGCAATGTCTCCACAACACGGGTTCAACAAGGGCCCAAAATTTCGGTTTCGTGTGGAGGACTCCCTGGACGCTTTCATGAATGCCACGGTGGCGGAGCTCCGACAGGACACTCTGCACTTTTCTGCGTTTTCTGGAGCATCCGGACATACACGTAGGCACAACATTTCCAGGGAAGTCAGGCGCTTCACATGGTTGAGGCTGTGTAGACTCTGTTGCGTCGAGCTGGCCTTCCGATTCTTGAGTTGAGCTTTTTTTGGCATTTTGACACAGCGCGCGTTGGGTTTGTAGTTATGAGTGGGTATGCAACGTGCGGCCCGGGCAGCAGGACCGCGGCGACAAGCTCCAAAGGCGGGCTGAGGCGGTTCCCCTTTGCTTCCCATCAGGTGGCTTTAAACTGCTCCAGCGCGAGCCTTGTCAGGTGATCAGTGAGCGCTTGGTGAAGTTCGAGGTCCTCGGTCTCACCGAGTTCGGGAGTTAGGGCGCCAGGGCTGAGTCCCATGTATTCGGCCGCTTGGTGGCGAGATCATCGGCAGAAGACCAGAAGCCTTGTTCCTTCCCGCTCCCAGTCTTTTCGCAGGCAATGCTCCGGGAAGCCAAGAAGAATACAGAGGAGGCGGCCCATTACCGCAGTAGCTCCTTTTGGGGCGTCGAAGCTTCTCCTTCTCCAGGTCCTCGCGGCACCGGTCAAGCGGAAGACCGAGGCGATGGATCCGCGAAGTTCAAAGAAAACCTCGCACGTCCCGAACCCGAACTCGGTGCTTCTGAGAATTTTCTCTTGCAACCCTGGAGCTATAGCCAGCACGCCCTCATCTTTGTCCATCTTCCTACAGCTACCGAACATCAACCCCAGATTCGTTCGGAAACGGTCTCAAACTGTCAGCAATGGATGCAGAAGTGCCTAGGCTCCAGACCCTTTTTTGAAGCCGCGGGTCACAGTGCAACAATTGCCCGGATACCTGCCGAAATGGCTCTGCTTCAGGTGTCAAGTGCTCCCGCTGCGCCTCCGTCCAAATCAAAGCAACTGGCATGCACAGCATAAGGTTACGATTCTTCAAGCAGGTGCAAGATTGGCCTCGTGGTCATGGTTTACGAAAGTTGGTGGCGGTGTTTGGTCTGGCATGCATTGCGGATTGCATTGTAGACCCGAACGAGCTGGCGAGTTTTAGGCGTGCAAGGTTCAGTGCATCTTGAGAGACTGGGTCAGACATAGCCGACGTCCCCAGAACACCGTGACTCCCAACCGCAGCCGTCTCCCTCCTGCCGCCAGGAACGCGCCAACCTCCACTGCAGAGGTGTTGGCCCGACTCACTGAGAAGGCGGCGCTTCAGAAAGTATGCTTGAAGCTTGAGGGCAGGAGTTTCAGGTCCTTCATCCGCCTTTGCTGCAAGGATGCGAAGGCTGCAGCCAAGGCTGAAAAGGCAGAGAAGAAAGCTGAGGAAGTTGGGGACTCACGGCTCGGACGGCGTCATCCGAAACTGCAGTCGACCAGGATTGAAGTGAGCAGTATTTCAGATGGGAGTGCCAAGAAGCAGTCAAGCCGGAAAACGAAGCTTACGAAGAGTCCGTGGGGTTGTCGCCCTCTGCGTCCTCCTGAGGAAGCGGCCTCCGGCGTGCTTCGGGCGCCGGCTCGGGCCGGGCCGGCGGCGCCCAAGGTGGGGTTTCGGAGGGGCGCGAGATCGCTCTCCCTTTTTTGGACGTTTCGCAAAGATTGCTTCGAGTGTCCTGGCCCTCAGTAAGTAAATTTCTTTTTTCATTCTTTTCGGAGGAAAGCGTAAGGTGGATTCAAGCGCTGGGACAGTGATTACCGTCTAAGTCTAGCACACGGGAGATTTGCAGATCAGCAGGCCGTTTTCCATCGTGAGGCCGAAGTGAAAGTCGAAGCTCCGGGCCAGTCACCCCCGACGCCCGCGACGTGCTGGGCTCGGCTTGGAGCTGGGCTTGGGCTTAGGCTCCGCTTGGGAACACTCTGAAGGTGTAGAGCCGGAACTATGAGAGAAGAGTATGAGCAGGGACAGAGATGAGACCAGGAGGTCGCAGAGAGCCATGGAAGCTCAGGCCCCAGGAGCCTGCCGAGCCTGCTCCGAAGGCGCCAGCCCTGGTTCGCTCCGCTTTCGCTCCGCTTTCGCTCCGCTTGCGCTCTCCGCGAGTGTCGGCGCTGACGGGTGAGACTGGTGTGTGGATCTCGGCTTGGGATGCGCTAATGCGCTGTGCCGGAGGCAACTGCGATGGCGCCCCCCACAAGAGCGCCTTCCAAGAGGGTGCATATCGACCCGGAGAGGGACCGCCTGTCTCGGGTTTTCGGGTGTTTCTTGCCTTGGGCCTGGTGTTGGAGGTAGCTCTTTAGCAAAAAGGGACGCTGCGGGGCCACTGTTTTCCACGCACAAGGTTTTGCGATGCTTTGTGGATTTGTCCGAACGAAAAACGCCACAAAACATGCACCCATACCGTGGGGAATGCAGGGCGATGCAGAGCGTCCCACCCTCCACTTCAGCTGATGTCCTTCTCGAAAAGGCCGGCCTGCAGTGCATGGCGGCCGAGCCTGCAGCAAAGAAGAAGAAGGCCACCGCTGGATCTGGATCTGATGTTACAGCATTTACTGCATGTTCAGTGATTTTGACAGTCTGAAACTTAAGCCCACACAGAACTGTTGGATGCGATGAGGCCCGCGGCCCGACCCATCCCGAGCCCAAGAAAAGCTCGAGCTCCGGCAGGTTTACGGCGTTGCCATGCCGCCCTCTCGTGACTTGGATCAGGCGCTGAGCGGTTAAGCGGTGAAGGGAAGTGTTCCACCAAGAACTACCGTCTTCCTGTCGAAGCCTCAGATTCAGAGCACCGAAGAACGTGAAGCCTCAACCGTTGTCCGAGCTTGTAATGTCCTGGTCCTCAGCACTCCTCACTGACCCCATGGTGTGCCAGGCCGCTTCCGGAGAATAGCGACACGAGTGCGCGGAAAGACGAGACGAGCAGCTCTTGATGGGTGTGGTTGAAGGCTGAAGGTTGGGATGTGTCAGCCCTTTGAAAGTTCAAGTTCGGGGAAACAGAAGCCCAACTGTGGTCCTGCATTTGGCATTCATCGCTACTTGTGGCCTGGGGCGTCTATTGCATGCGTAGAGACCCTCGCTGCTCTTGCCGCTTGCCGGTTTGCGGACTTCTGGCTCGAGGGATGATTGCTTTAATGAAGACTTTTCTCGCAGCCGCCCACCTCGCCTGAGTAGCGCAAGCGTGCTGCATTCAGGAAGAGAAGCAAGGGAGAGAGAGAGAGAGAGAGAGCTCCTAGCAAAGCAAAGCAAAGAGAGAGAGAGAGAGAGAGAGAGAGAGAGCCAATCAGGTTTGGAACTCGCGTCTGGCGAACTGCAGATAACACATGGCAGCCGTGGGCTAGTCAGTCAGCTCTGTCCGCCTTAGTGTTGACGGTACAGCTATCTTGCACTGCGGCGGGACGCGACAATTTGCTTAACTGTCCTTTTCCCAGCCATGGTTGTTCTCTTCGTCGAAGCCGCAGTCAGCTATACATAACAGGAAGAGGCACCTACAGTCGACAGGGGGAATCCTGTGATCTTGCACCGGTCATCCTTGTTGCCGCTGTGTGCAGTCTTCAGTTCATGTCACCGTGTCGTGTATGTAAAGACAGCAACACCCCCTATCGACACCGAAATCTAGGAAATCATCTGGCGCATAACGAGGACTACTCCCGGGGAAATGTGTGTTTTATGTTGTGCTGTACACTGCGTGTGTTGGCTACTTGCTGAAGGATTCCCGGATGTAGGCCAATGCTTGCCAAGCGGTCTGAAAGTGACTATTATGGAGAAAGGTCGTCGAACTTCTCGAAAGATAGGGCATAGTGCGCAGCAAACAAGGCCTCAGTACCCCAAACAAGTGCAAGTCATGTCATTGGTTTGCGATCCCTGGAGCTGCCATTTTCCTATATGTAAACAACGCTCTCTATCCAGGGGGAAACAAAACAGTTCTTCACACTCCTCCAAAGCCCCGTCAAATAATGGGGGCCCTAGTGGCCGCGGGGGCTCGAACACCCCTCATGCCCTGCAGAAGAAGAGAGACAGCCAAGGGGGGTGCTGTGCGCTCCTGATCCCAGTTCTCGGGGCGTCGGGCCCTTGAACCAGGGAGAGACGGCCTGTGCCCGTGGCACAGCAGATGGCAGAGAGAGAGGGAGAGAGAGCAAGGCCTTACAAGGGTGGGCCGTTGGCTCGGGAGGCTTCAGATGCCACCAATGCGGAGGAGAGAATGAGAGAGAGAGAGAGAGAGAGAGAGAGAGAGAGAGAGAGAGAGAGAGAGAGAGAGAGAGGGAGAGAGAGAGATTTGGCCCCACGAACATCGGGGGGGGCTGCAAGGGCGAGGGGCTTCGAACACCGCTCATGCCCCGGTTAAGGAGAGAGAGAAAGAGACAGAGGAAGGGTTCAGACGGTTCAGAGAGGGAGGAAGGGAGGGAGAGAGAGTTTGACCATGCACTGATACAAACACGCTGGAGCTGATTTCTATGAGGATATCCCGTGGCAGGCGATGCCCAATACGCTTGATGTCTTACTGTCATGTGAACTCCATGCTTCATGCCTTTGTTTTTCGTCGCCACATGCCACCTTTGCCACAGTGTTGTATCGATGCAAGACATCTTATGCAATTTCTCCGTGTATACCTCGGTGACTGTGAACTTGTGCGTGTGCTATCCTTATGATGCCCTTTATCTGCTGAACAGACCGTGCAGTCACGCATGTCCTGGATTGAAGTGTAGTTTGCTTGAGATGCCCTGAGGCTGAGCTTGTTTTAGTTTGTAACTTCTTGTACTTTACCGACCAGGATCATACACATTGGTCATGAGGGGAGGGGAAGGAGTTGTGGTAACATCGTTCCTCGAACATGCTCGCAGACTGCACTCAGGAGTTGTTGAAGGCTCTGCGACCGTCCATTTATTACCGACGAAATGAGCCTCGCTTGCACTGCGAAAGCAGATGCATCTGTACTTTGCAGCTGCCTCGCCCTGCATTCCATGCATGCCCCAGAGGAAGCAAACTATGAAGGCATGCAATGCGCCTTGGAGCATTGAGCCTTCTGTGAGAACGGAGTGGGTTGACAAGGAAGTTTCGTTTTCTGACCCTCTACCAAAGTGCGTGAACTATTGGGAGGTCCTGCTGCTCTTGACCGGGGCTGTCGTCAGCTTCGGAAGAAAAATCGTGCAGGAGACTTTGCTTACGCCGTACGCAGCCATCCAACTATTCAGAGTCCGATACGCGAGGCTGGAAAAATTAAGAATCACGACCAGTTCGCCTGCATGAATCCCTCAGCCTCACAAGTAGCAGCATTATTCCGTTATTTGCAGGACCACGGCGCTTCGATGGAGACGGACTCTGCAGACAAGGTTCATGATGTACTCGGATCTCTAGTCTTGGTCTGCTTCTTAGATAAAGGCGTGCGGGCTGAAAAGAGGATCCGTCAGTCGTGTGCAGGAGTTTGGAATGGCCGGCTTTCAGCGATTTGAAGCGAAGGCCTAGACCAGGGGCAGGAAACCTTGCACAGAACCGGCAGGCACCAGCAAGCTAGCGATATCTTTCAGTTTCTGTCTTCACCTGACAGGCCATGGAATTGCTGGCTCACCTAGAGAGCCACTGGGATGATGTCATCGTACTCTTCGGACAAATTGTTCGGGCGACCAACGTGCTGTCAAAAACTGAGGCCAAGTTGAGAACCAAAGCCACGGGCAGGAAGCTGCCACAGCCTCGGATGGCAGACTGCGAAACTAAACAGACGTGCCGCCGCAGCCATTGCCACGATGATGGCAGGCCATGCAGCTGCTGGCAAAGCTGGAAAGCTTCTTGTTGGCTATTGGTCGTGTTGCAGCAACCACAGTACATCCGCGCAAGTTGGACTTGCAGGTCGCAAGAGGTTCGCAACAAGGCCTTGCAATTTGAGGCAAAATCAACAGCTCCGATGCTCACCGCAAGATTGAGCAGGATGTGCCTCGCCAGCAGAAAGCACGGACAGCAGATGCCGATAGCAGAGCCGCTGTGCTGCCCACGCTGTTGACAGCACCCAAGTCAAGTGCAATCCAAGAGACAGGGACCTGCACACGCCCCGCAACTCAGCAATTGCAGCCGCAATCGTCAAGATTTGGCAGGCACCGCAGATCGTCACCATACCGCAACCGGCCATGCTTCCAGCAGCTTCGCTGTTCAGCACCACTTTTGTTTTTTGTTTTTCTTGGGCACGGGTTGCAAGTTGCGACGTCTGAGGCGCGCAATACATCGAATTCGATGGAAATGACGCCTGCCTTGGCTAGGAATCGGACTCCTCATCCGCCTCTCCACGGATCCGAGGTTCGAGGGATGCAAGGCTTCCAGCCCTGTGGAGGCCGACTGGAGGGAGCACACGGAGGGGAGCGGGGAAGTGAAAGCGCTTTCGCTCAAGGCATTGCTCCGACGAGCCAGCCAAGTGCACGAGGAAGAAACCCAGGCGCCGGGGGAGACGGCCCCCCTAGGAGGGACGGTGAGCGGGGGTGGGATCGAAGAACTTCTTCCTTTCCGCTTTCGCTGTCCTGATCCGGCTGACGGTCCTTCTCTGAGGAGACTCTCAATGAGTCGACCTCGGGTGCAAGGCCGGATGCCGAGCTGATTAGGACGACCCACAGTTCAGGTGCAAATCTTCTGGCGTTGTGGTGCTTCGAGTCTTGGGGCTCGGAAGACCAGCTGATCCTGTTTGGGCACAGCATACTTGGGCTTGACTTGCAAGCCGAAGAACCAAGGGCGGAAACCCAAAGTTCTTCATATCCCCCCTGGCTGTCCGACGTATGGACCACTGGCATTAAAGGTGAGCCTTAGCGACGCAGGTTTCGAGCGAAGCCTAGACTTGCCTGGACTCCGAAGGACCTTCGAGATCACATGTCCCCGACCGAAGCGTGTTGTCTCTCAGGTGTAAACTGTACGAGACGCCAATCACGCTTTACCGATGGGATGAAGCAACTGCCAGCAGCAGCTGCTGCGACAGCCGCAGCCAGGACAAGAAGTCACAGAAGTTGCTGTTTCCTGTGTCTCTGTTCTCATTCAAGTCTGGCTATTTCGGGTGTCTCCTGACGTCGGGCATGCGACGCCAACTGCTGGAGTCCCCTCGGAACGTCTCAAGTCAAGCAGAACCGTGGTCGAAGCCGTTTGTATGCCAGCGGAGGACTGCAGCGGATGTGAGAAGATGGGTCCCTTGATCCGGATGGTTCCAGAAAAGCTTCAGAGAAAGGTTTTAACTAGAAAACTAGAAGACTCCGTACTGGCTCGCGGAGATCTGTGGCACCAGCACGTCACAGGGTAAGTATGACTATTCAGCTTTCGCAGTTGCCAGTGGAGTCCCGCCGAGGGAAGGGCAAGTGCGACGTCCGCGAAACCGCTTTTGCCAAGCTCGAGGGAGACGATATGTACCTTCGGCTCCAATAAAAAGCAGGTGCTGGTCAACTGTTTGGAGCTAGTAAGGATCGAAAAATTCTGGGGCTGTGTTGTCGATCCGGAGCGCGAGGCTCTAGTCTAAGGTCCAGCTGAATCAAAAGCTGCCAAGTAGAATCCTCAGCTGGAGGGCTTGAGGTTGGAGGCCCTGGACCCAGGACGGAACTGCCGCTTGCTGATGCTGAGTCATTGCCCTCAAGGCTTACAGATAGAGAGGGATGTAGGGTAGCCCGGACTGGCATTTTACCTCGTCTCCCAGGCACACTGCGTGCATGGACATTACCTGGGTGGACGTCAAAGGGAGGACGTGCACGCTGGCGCAAATACTCCTTGCTGAATGTTGTTTCGCACCGAGGCCCTAGGCCCAATCGCCGTCGTGCATGTCCGCAGTCCGTACTCCGCGAGCACTGTAGGCCGTAGGCTAGGACTCGGACTCATCACCCACAGCAGCCCGGTGGCAGAGCTCTGCAAGTGGAACGCGAATTCATGTAAAGTTAAACTCGCTCCTCAAGCGCATTTGGCTCTTCCAAAACGGTGAAGGCCCAGGCCCCCAGGCCCCCAGGCCCAGGCCCCCAAGCAGATCCTAAGCAGAGGTCGGCAGTTGAGTTCTGCGGACTGCAACGACTTCCGGTTCCAGGGCACGAGCAGCCGAGAAGCCTGCTGCAAGTGCGGAGGCGAGCATCGAAAAACTGTCCCAATTGCCATGTTCTGACGGGTCATGGGTAAAAACCGATTGCTGATGTGCGCCTGCAAAGAGCTTCAAATCCAAGCGCCGAAGAAGATGCCATGCGGAGTATTCACGTCGCTGATCCCCAATTGCATTAACTGGATAGAGACAAAAGGAAGCAGGTCGATACAAAGCCCTTTCCTGCGTCCTCGAACGCGGGCCTTCAACCAATGTCAAGTGCTCTTGAATACTTTTTGACCGCACTCGGACGTGAACAATGAGTGCATGATTCCAAACGCTTGTTCCGTGCAAGGGTTTGCTGCGCGGGGTTCGTCCAATTGAGGTTCGGAGGTTTTGCAGGTGATGTTTGCAGGAGTGTAGCATTTCCGCTTTCGGGTGTACCTGTTCAATGATTTCACTGACAGGCGGTATCAAAACGGCTACTCCTTTCAAGTACGACGACTACACGTTCCTTGCCTGCGAGGGTTGTGGTTTGGTAGTTGAAGCTTGACCTCAAGATTGTGATGTGTCATCTCTGACATCGGTGAAAGTTCGCCGTCGTTTTAGCGCTTGCTTTACTCCTCAAGGATCCCCTCGACCGCAAGTGTTCTCACAGGCCTCTGACTTGCACTTGCAAGTGGCAGGTACATTCTTGGTGAGCAAGTGTCCTTGTGGCCGCAGCCTCGCACCGCCACACGCTACGGTCTCAACGAGAACTGCGAATTTGCTGGAGCCCTAGCAGTAGCCGTGGCAGATTGGCAGTGCAGTTGTGTTTCGGGTTCATCTTTCAAAGAGAAGTGAATCCGGGAACGACGCGAACCTTGCTTTCCAGGGTGCCGAAGCGAGTAATGAAGCTTCATTAACGAAATGGCCAAACGCCACATCTTCTTCACCCTTGCCCTTTTCCAAGTGCCGAGCTTGAAAACGGTTAAGCTCAAGCTCAGGCCCTGTACAACTTGACCTTGAACGGTGCGACTGGCGAGGCCTGAAATTTCTGGCACCACATCCCTCATTTCATGGGTTTGCCCGTGTTGGTGTGTGCAGTGTTTAGGGAGATTCGGGCTTCGGTTCTAAAGCCCACGTTCGGAGTTGGGCATCTGTTCTGCGGAACCCGTCAGAAACCCAGGACCAGGACCCAGGAGCGAGCAGCCATAAGCTCCTCCTGCCCCTCCTCCTCCTCCTCCTCCTTTCCCTTTTCTCCCAGCTAGGGATGCTATGGACTGTCGCCTCAGCCGGAACTGTGCTCAAGCCAGACTTCCATGTCTCGGGTGGGAAGCTCGACGTCGAGAGTCCTGCAGAGGCATCACACGTTACAAGCAGGGGCAGCGAAAGTCGAACAGTGTTTCGCACTTTGACCCCAAAATGCTGGACCTGAAGCCTGCACTTCCTCACAAAAGCCTCAAACACAAACCCAGCGGATCGAATGCCGGCACTCCATCGGCTATGCACGTCTTTGAACCGGGTGCAGTGGTGGCAAGGCTCTGCAAGGGCTTCGGGGAATCAGATTGGGAATCAGATTAGAGTTAAATTTGACGACCCTGTCTCTCTCTCTCCCTCTCTGTCTTCCTTGGCTCTGTGCGTGCAGGCACACGCCCATTCAGTTTTGCTTCGATGCACTGACGGGCAGCCCTGTGTCATGCGAACCAGGTACAAAGAACATCGGTTGCTGCACAGATCAGAAGCTACAACATGATGCAGGTTTGGAGCTATGCAATGCAATTGTCGACCGCATGTGACGTGATTCTTCCACCCTTCATGGTTGTCAGGCGCTCTGCTTTTTTGTTTTTGTTTTTCCCTCTCTCTCTCTCTCTCTGTCTCTCTCGCCGTCTCTGCCTCATGCTTGCCACACAGTTTGCCACACCACCTCTGGCCACGGCACGGTGCGCGCCTTGATTTTGGACTGCGGGGTTGTTGCACCTGATTTCGCATGTAAGGCTCATCTGTACATACCTTTGGCGGAGTTGGGGTTGTTGCAGACATTTTTGTTCGGCGCATAAAGCTGGGACTGCTGGGTGCTTTTGCATCCCATCAGGGTCACCGGCGCCGTCTGTTTTACTCAGATGTCCTCTGTCAGATCCGATGCTTGACTCAGGTTCCCGTCTCCATGCCTCCGACGCCGCACTTCGCAGCCATGGCTCCGTGAGCGTGGGACACCTGGCTGGCGCCATGAAGGCGGAGCGGGGAGAACAAAACCAGAGCCCCAGAGCCCCAGAGCCAGTCCCAAGCCGTTTCGAGGCACCCCTTTCGCGGGGTGAGGCTTGTGCCGTGGACGCAGTCGGTCCGGCTGCTCTGCTCAAGGCCTTGAAGGCACCGGCACTTGACGCCTTAAGCTTCTTGCCCTTTAGGGTGTGGCCTGTTTTGTGGTACAAGGATGTAGGGGGTTAGGTGTGTCGTGAAGCATTAGGCGATTCAGAGATCAGGACGAGGGCGTTCGGAGCGGAAGTGCAGCTCTTATAGCAGACTGGACGGCCCATCTCCTGAACTGTATTTTCTCTCCACCAAAAGCAGAAGAGTTCTCCGGAAGGCCATGATCTTTGCCAGCGACTACTTGCAGGACTTGCTCTCCACGATTCTGAGACTGTACATGTGACCACAGTCTCGACCGCTTTCCCAAGCTACTTATTCACATGCTACATGTTTGACAAAGCTGCAAGCTTTGGCACTGTGGGCAAAGGAGCAGCGTCCAGGCTTCCGTGTAGCTGCCGAGCCCCGCTTGGAGAGCGTCCCTGCCTCGGCGGAGCATCCTGAGACGACGAAGCTGCGAATGCATCTGCCACTTCAGCTGCATCAAGAAGCAAAGACGCTTCGAGGGAACAGCGTCCATGCGTGCAGCATGTGCTGACAAGTAACAGAGGTCGTTGGTGCCAGAGCCACCGTTCCGCAGCGCTGCAGCTCTTCTGCAGCACACGCTCTGTTCTGTAGCGAAACATGCAGAGTTCCTGCCAGCATATCTTGCCGATTTTGCGTTCCTTTGCAGTGTACGCAGCCGTTCATCTTGCATTACTGATGCAAGCAAAACATGCGAAGATGACGCTGTCAACCTTGACCATTGGTCGCACCGGGAACGTGGCAGAAGTAGTTCGTGGACTCACAACGACCGTCAGAAGCCCGTGACAAATTCGAAGCCAGCAAGGTGGACTTGATGTTCGCCAAAGACACCAACCCCGGCATTGCAGCTGCCACCGTCGCCCAAAAGATCAAGCTCCAAGGCAGCTGTCACGGCTGAGACGAGAGATGTAAGCTCTGTCTTCTTAAAGACAGCACTTACCGCAGTCGCCCTAGTCGAGTGTCGCCGATGAGTGGCAGGTCCAACGACGGTGTCTGCAATGGGACCACTGCCAGCTTCTAAAGCGCTGAAGTCCGTCATTATTGCCCAGAGGACTCCGGGGGCCGTGGTTTTAAAGTTGAAGCTCCTCGGGTCCGAGCCCCTGCTTGCGACCCCCCAAAGCCCATTTCCCTTCCAACTGTTCCTCTATGTATTTAGCACCCAGACAAACCGGCTCGCAGCCACTTGTATCTTCACACCCCTCTGTATTCAGAGCATCTGCTCAAGTAATGACCACTCGTTTCGCGATTGCCGGTTATGGCTGTTGTCCAGGATCCAGGCCCCAATCGGAGCATTCTGTTGCGACTGTTTACAAATCTGCCGCGGTGATAGTTGGCGCGTCGGCTTCAGGTACTTGCAGGAGCACCTGGGTGAAGACGTCCTTCTGGTGGTCCCCAAGACGGAGGTTATCAAAACTTTCTACCGCACTGAGGAGGAGAACAGCGAGAGAGAGACGAGAGCGGAAACGGCGGCTCTACGTTTCTTGAAATTCGAAACAGTCGAAGCCTCTCTCTGAATCTCTTGAGAGCTTCCAAGCTCTCTTTTCGACTCTGCTCCGCTTGTTCCCCGAGAGGAGCAGGTGCGGCTGCTCTTGGCGCTTCTGCGCGGGCAGAGCCAGCGCAGCTGATTCTGGTGTTCGCAGGTCTCAGAGTGCAAGCAGCACGTCGGTCTGGATCTGGAGAAGAACGCGCATCGATTCGGACGCCGACGTTCTGCTTCCACGGATTGAATTTATGCATTACCTGTAAATTGCTCACCAAAGGGCATCCAATAGGCGGGTCAACAGTTCACTCGGTCGGTGGGATCGAAAATCCAGGTGAAGGTTGGCATTTCAGGCATCTCAGGGTTCAACGCAGAACCGGCGGCAGTGCGAAGGGTATGGGGCAGTTGCAACTGAACACCCTCAACCCTGATTCCATGAGTGAAGACAGGGTGCAAAAGCACCACACTTCCTTCTAGCTTCCACCCCAAGGTCATGAACTAAAATCCTGTTGCTCCGCCGTCATGTAGACTGTAAACGAGAAACTCTGCAATGATGCCGCAAATTAGCCGAGCCCTCAATGCTTTCATCGCAGCTTCGGGAATTGATCTACTTACATGGTGGCTGGATTGGTGTCAGACATTAGACGTGCATGATGAGAGGTCGGATCTAGAGACGAAACTCCGTTGATCGAGTACTGATTCGTGGTAGGATGTTAAATGTCTACAAAGCGTCTTGTTTGCAAAGCCCGAGATTGCATGCTCAGTACTTCTGCGGCAGCTGAGTAGTCTGGATTTCCTGTACCAGGCCAGCACTGGAGAACCAGGCATATCTGTAAGATTCTTCAAGTGCGAGCCTTCATGCTTTCAAATTCGCCTTCAAACCCAATAAGTGGCTGTCAGCCTGCTTTGCAGACGAAACGAGGCTTCGCCAAGTCTCGCCCAGCTTGCCTGATGCCAACGATGTTCCCAGAATAACTTCACCGGCCAGACGGGTCGCTGACTGTCAGGGAGGCTTCGCTGGTGCAAAAGGTGCATGCGGCTTCTGCTCAGTCGTCTCACTCGCTCTTCAATTTTCTGGGCCTTGACTGTGCCGAGCTGTGCAGCGCACCCTCGGATTGATGCTGGCATTGATGGTGGAAGCCTTGTCCGCAGGTGACCTTCATCAAGGGCGCCGGGAAGCCCAAGGACCCTTTCAAAATCAGCTGCAAGGCAGGAGACCCCACCGGGCGATTCAGTTCTCAAGCGCATTTAGCATGTTGCTCATTGGCTCGCAATGCAAATCCGCAGTTTCGAGTCTGACACCAGACTCGTTTTTTGCACTTGGTTGCTGAGCTTATATAGACGTTCTGCTCTTGCTCAGCATGGTAGACATCAGGAGCATACCGCATGTACCGCATACCCATTCACTGCGTTCGACCAGTATGCGGCAAAGCATCAACGGAGGTCACGGCCTTCCAGCCGCATCATCTGTTCTTCACGGCAACTTTTCAAGAATCAAGGCATTGGCACTTTGTAATGAACCTGCAGCGGATGTGACCGTAAGGTTTTTGTTGAGTTCAGGATTCGATTACCTCTCCAACCCTGTGGACCCTATGCCGTGTTGCCGGGGTAGGCTGCATAGGCACCTTTTTGTGTCGGTGAGTCTGGGGAGGCTCGGGCTAGGAAGGAGGGGTCTTGTAACTTGTATCTGCCCAACCTTCGTTGTGCCAGGATCGTCGCGCCGAAGAATTTGCAGCGTAAAATGGTGGAGCCTGATGCAAACATGCTCTAAGGCCACTGTGACAGTGGCGATGGCCGAGCTGTCATACGGCCCTTCTGTACTGCTGCGGAGACCTCAGAGCTGGAACGGCGACCAATTTGTTAGCTGTTTTGGAGGCTTGGAAGGCGGTGATCTCCGTCTGTGTGTACGCGCGCGCGTGTGTGTGTGTGTGTGTGTGTGTGTGTGTGTGTGGAACACCTGTTTGCCAAGGTGCTAATGATTCATTCGTATACTTTCATGCAGGGGGCGCGGGGTCCTCTGACACAGCTCGCGCCAACGAAGCTCTGTGTCAGATGGACAGGAAAACGTACCTGCAGGTCAGTTCCTGGGTGCTGGAGGCACAACTGGATTGGCCATTGGAAAACAAAGTGATCGACTGAAGATGAGCCTTGAGGCCAAATTGGTACCGGACCCCCTTGAAAGCTTCATGCTTTCGTGATACATCAAGCGGTGCTTGATAACCAAATTGATGAGTGGCTGCGCGATGGATATCTAAGTGTGTCCCAGGTAGTTACAAGCTGGTCTTGTATTCGTTTACCGCGCTACCTGCGGCGGGGTTAGCCCGTGCGAGTACCTGCCAGGGTGGATCTGATAAAGGCAGGGATACATTGTTTTGGGCCCGTCGTGGTCCTCACAAGTCCGACTGAATTTGCTGCTCCGATGGTGCAGACATCTGATTACTTCAGTCGTGATGTTTTCTCCGCTCCTGACTTAATGTCAGGTTTGATGCCAGGTTTCATTGCAGGTCCTGAATTTTTGCAGATCCGATGGAACCAACGGCTTTTCTATCCGCAGACCACGATTTCAGCTCCGAGACAAAAGCTTTACTCCGTGAAATCGAGACAGGTAAACGTACCTGTAGTGGTCGGCATGGGCACTTGAGTGCAGCTTGTGGCCACAAATCGATTTGTTTGACAACATGAGTGTAATGCAGCTTTTCGAAAGACTGCAGGGGGCAGAGGGTCTCATTTCACGGCCCCTGCCAACTCTGACAACTGTCAAAAACTGTGCCACAACAGGAACATTGGGGAGGTGCTGCTTTCTTAAACGCCCTGGCTGTCTCAGCTGTCGGTCGGCAAGCACCGCGGGGCTGCGGCATTTCAGTAAGACCTGCGAACTGTGGATGCTTGACCGTGTTAATAGGACATGCACTGCAGGGCTGCGGCATTCTGTAAGACCTGCGAACTGCAAGTGCAGTCCTCTACCGGGATTTGCAGGGCCTCATGTGGCCACCCTTTACCGTCCCTTTTCCTTTTTCCGCATGTGTCGTTTCGTAGTCATAGTTTTATCTTTTTCAATGCTCACAGCCAGGGAGGCTTTTTCCAGCCTGAAAGGCTGCCTCCAGCTGCAGCTCCTTTACCTTCACTGCTATTATGTTTTAAGGCTACACAGCTAACCGCCCGCCCTCCTGCAGAGCTTTTGTCGGTTCCTTTTTCAGTTTCCGCTTCCCCATTGCAAACTAGGGGCCAAGCAAAGAAGCCTGTTGGCTACCCCGCAAAGCGGGGTGTGTGTGTGGAACACCTGTTTGCCAAGGTGCTAATGATTCATTCGTATACTTTCATGCAGGGGGCGCGGGGTCCTCTGACACAGCTCGCGCCAACGAAGCTCTGTGTCAGATGGACAGGAAAACGTACCTGCAGGTCAGTTCCTGGGTGCTGGAGGCACAGCTGGATTGGCCATTGGAAAATAAAGTGATCGACTGAAGATGAGCCTTGAGGCCAGATTGGTACCGGACCCCCTTGAAAGCTTCATGCTTTCGTGATACATCAAGCGGTGCTTGATAACCAAATTGATGAGTGGCTGCGCGATGGATATCTAAGTGTGTGTGTGTGCGCGGGTGTCGAGGCATGATTTGTGGTCTTCCTGTGCTTCACAAAGCAAGAGCACACTTAGCGCGTGCGGGCGCCGTTGTCGCGACTGTGGTCTTCTCATCCCCACGTGCCATCCCGATGTACTGCATGCCGCCGCTTTCCGATCGGGTAATTTGGTTCGACCTGCTTTGGGAAGGAATCTCTGTGCTCAAGCAACTGCAAGCGCGATTCGGTTCCAGCCCCCACAGAAGCAGATCTTCAACGCGAGTATCGTCACCTTGAACCACAACCTGCCAAGGTTCACTGCGAAGACGACGCGCTATTCCCTGCAGAAGTTCGCTCCACCCAAGAGCCAGTGGAAGGACGGTATAAGGGCTCCGTTTTCGGGCTGCTTCCAGTCCGGGCGCAAGGCTTGTAAATCCAAGTCGATTGGGAAAGGCCGGATCCCGAAATCCTGGCCGAGCGATCCCCGCAGGGAGGTGGGGTCCCAGTCCCAAGCGAGCTCGCGCCAGCCCGAGGACTTCCAAAAGATGTGTGCGCCGGATGCAAAGTGGGTGACGATGGACAGCACGGGGCATTTCGGCAGCAGTTCTGGCAGAAGCACCTCTGTTCCCACGGCGACAGTGACTGATGTGCCAAGGGACTTGAAGCTCGCTGCGGCGCCAGAGACAGGTGCGGTGGACAGCGTGAAGGCGCTGGAAAACCCCCCCCCCCCGCTGGCATAGGCGCCCTGCGGCCTTCTGCGGCCTTGCCTGTTTGCCAGGACCTCTACAAAGGCCAGACGGGGACGGTCTGCCATGTCTCTGCGCTGCTGCGAAAGAGCCCAACTGCAGACTGGGAGAAGAAGTCCGTCGATGCCACTCCAACAGCAAGAAATTTGGGACTTTAGCAGCTAGGGCTAGGACACGTTACTGGAGGCATTTGGGCTTCGAAAGCCAAAATGAGCCCAAAGAGAGAACAGACAAACCCCAAGCCGACGGGGTAGCTTGGCCGGCCTGCTGAGTTTATCCTCGTGAAGCCGAGCCCCGCGAAGAAGTTGTCCTACTCTACGAGCCTCATCGCCAGTGGCTGGGCCTTTACTCGCTTGGGTTTTGGCGCAGCTCCAGTGTCCACAAGATCATGATGTGTACCTTCGAGGCTTTATTTCGGTGCAGCATGGCATACACATCTGGGCTTGGGTGTAGAATGTTTGCCCGACTGACTTACGTTCCGATGCTCCACAGCTTCAGCTCCAGAGTCAGGGAGAGAGAGCGAGACAGAGAGGACAAAAAATGGATGGGGTTGCGCTGAAGCGCGGGCTGCAAGGACTGCTTGCAGCTCTCACCCCTGAGCAAAGCAAAGAGAGAGAAAGTTGCATGTCGAACTGCTTGTCGGACGCTAGGTATAGTGCTGATGCGCAGGAGGGAGGGGCTTGGCGCCCCAAACTCCACACATGCTTCGCAAGCAAGGAAGCAAGCAAACGAGAGCAGGGTTTTGAAGCCAGATAGTGGACTCCTTGCACTGTGCGCACAGTGGCGGTGCAGAAAGCAGCGCCGGAAGGGAACAAATCCAAGCCTGCAGAGCGAAAAGACGGTCGAACACTGGAGGCAGAGTCATATCACGGCCGAAGCTTTGATACATGTTCCTTGGGCCGCCGTGAAGCCCCTAAACTTCGCAGCCTGTCGCTCTTGTCAATCCTGGACGGAACAGCTCCAGGCTCCATTTCGCAAGTGGTGCCGCCGGTTCTTCCAGTGCCCTTCAAGGAAGGCTCAAACAGTCTCGGTGTAGGCTGCCGTAGGCTGTTGAATCACGATGAGTCGCGATGCATTAAAGCAGAGAAGCGGAGTTCCCATGTTTCTAAAGTTCTTGAGTCTTCCTTTAATCCAAAGCGGAGGCAGCTTGTCTGGCTCTGCAGTAGGTTGTGGCCGGCGGTATTGAAGCAGCTGGGGCAACTTGTGCTAATCACGCGCCTTCCTTTTCAGAGTGGTCCCTAATGCAGGCATCTCAACGAACACTCGGCCGAACGCAGCAAAGGAAGACATTTCACAGGGCCAAGATGCTTCCCGCCTAGGTTTGAAGGGACGGTCGGAAGTTCGATGTTCTGCAGCGGATGTGAACAGTTGTTCTGGAGATGTCAGACCCCGTGTGCCTGTGTCGCGCCCCGCTTGAAAGTCCTGATATCCAGGCGAGATGACGCCCAATGCTTATACGATGCGCTGCGACAAGGCACCACAATCAGAAGGCCTGGCTTGGGGAAGGGGTCTCGACTCTGAGCTTGGAGAGGCGGGCTTCACCTTCGACAGCATCCACGGCATCGGGTGTCCTGCTTCAAGCACATTCTACACACAGAAATGCCGTGAACTGCTGAATTCGCTGATTGCTCCAAGGTTCTACAACGGCCATCCCCTGCTGGCGCGCCGGGGTCGGGAACTGTTCGGCGGGCATCTTCCGAGCTGGCGAGAATAGCAGTGACACAACTTGCAGCTCAACTTGCAGCTTCAAGTGATTGATTGCAGCACAGCATATGCCAGAGCTTCTTGCAGGAACTGCAGCCCAACGGCCAGCTGAGCCTGAACATCGGTCCCTCCTTTGCTGCTTGCATATGGATAAAGCTGCAGCATGAGACGCCCGGGTAGGGTGAGCTCCGTAGCTTGATCTGGTGAATCTGCTAGGGCTCAGGGCTAATCTTTGACTTAGTCTTAAGCTTTGACTCTGTAGTTTGCAGTGCTTTGGGGACCCTCGCATCTTGTGACAGTACTCATTGAGAATTGGCATACACGAGCCTGTCTTCAAGACCTGGCTGAGGTACACATCTTCGACAGCATGGGCAGCAGCAAGCACAACAAGAAGGCTTTTGCCCAACTTTGATAGCATCCGGTAATGCCAAGCTCTAAACCCACAAGTCACGAAGCCATGCATGGATCAGTACTTAGCCAACTTATCGTCACAGTAAACTCTCCCTGTGTCCGAGGCAGAAATGCAGGTACCTCGAGTGTCCCAAAATCTGTCGAAAGACTCGTCGAAAGACTTGAGATCACACGCTCTTTGATTCAGTCGGGCGAGCTTTCAGCTCGTCGCAGACCTGGATAGCATTGCCAAAAACTTGTAAAGCTTGGAGGGTGTTTCATTCGATTCGCAGATCGGCTTGCTGGACTTGAAGCTGAAATGCCGCATCTTCGGGTCCTTCGGGGATCCAGCACCCCGGATGAACAGATTTGAGGTGACTGTTTGGCTCGGAAACTTCAAAGAGCTTGCCTGCTGCACAAGAACTGGGGCAACAACTTCTGCAAGCCTGGATGCCGAAACTCCCAAGCCCTGCCAGATGCCACAATGTTCAAGCGAAGATGATTCAGGCAACGGTCTTGGGGACCACGTCTAGGTGAATCAACGGGCTCCTCCGAATCCCAATCCCTGAAGCCCAGAAGATTCTTCAAGAGCTCGCTTCCCCGCCTTAGTTTCGAGGACCTCGCGCCCATCTCTGCACGAATGGACATCGCGGTGTCGGATTCCACCTGTTGGGTGGAGGCCTCCTGTGCTGTGAGACTTAGGGTTTTTAAGTCAAGGCTGAAGGCAGCCTATGTCTGGCCTGGGCTCTGACGAGTGTTAGGATTGCATTGCCTTCAGGGCTGGGTTTACGCCGCTCTAGCAACCATAGCGCTAGCCTTCACAGCCCTTCAGCTGCCCGAGTCCCGCAAGGTCTTAAGCTTGGGCTATAGCAGAAGCAGATGAGCTGCAAGCGTCGTGGAAACAGGCATTGCTGGATGTGGGCCTGCGCGCCTTCTCCTTCACAGCAAACTCCTGGGCCCCCGCTCTAACTACCGCTGGCCCAGGAGAAGATCCCTTGTCGAACTACACATCGCTGGACCCACGTGACCAGCCATGCGCAATGCCAGCACACGTGCAGGACGGCTTGCCAGTGCTTCGGACTTACCCAAGTCTGCCAACTCCCAACCCCAAGCGTCCCAAACCCTTCTTCTTAGAGATGCCATCCACGACGATTCAATGCCGACGCGAACATGTAGTTATGTAGATTTGCTTGGCAGGGGCAGCGTTTCATGCTCGCACCTTCATCGCGAGTCATACTTTCACTACTTGTAGAGTGGTTGCGGCAGGAGCACCGCCAGCTGCTCTCACTACAAATACTGGCGGCATGGAAGGGTGGCTCCGGACAAGCAAGTAGCAATCGACCTTATCAGCTGTGGTTCGGTTTTTCTGGCGTGTTGGCATTGCGACGTTTTCGGTGTAAGTTGAGTCTGAGTGGTCGGAGTTGTTTGTCATCATACGCCGTTGCGTGTGATTGAGTGGTGCCGCTTGTGGTTGCTGCGCACGGTCTTTCGTATCGATGCTCGAAGTGTCGGGATGTTTCTCCTCTCATTCTGATTACGGTGTCGGTATGGGTTGAGAGTTGAGACTGAGATGCAACAGCAATTGGAGGAAGGTCCCTAAAGTTCCGTAGGAGGAACCTCAAGCGCAACCGCACTCGACGAGTGCTGTGAATGTCTGGACTCGCAAGACGGCCGCGTTTCGGGCTTCGGGGCTTTTCCTCACGCTTCTCAGACCGCCTACTGCTACGACACCAAGCTGGACGAGACGAAGACCAGCACCTGCACTGTGTGGTCCAAAGTCCCGGATCCTTGTTTGCACCGTTCGAGTGGGCAGGCAACTGCGGTCTTTAAGCTGATGTCGAGCTCTGGTTACAACGTCAGGTGAAATCGGATTTTGGATGCATCCGCATCACCTTACAATTGAGAATGAAGCTCTTGTTGTGAGCACTGCCCTGCAAAAGCTGCCACAAGATTCTTAATGCTGAGCTGGCGACTGTCATGCGCTTGCGGTTGAGGGCTGCAAGTTTGGAAGGCAATGGAAGATAAATGGCCCACCGGAAGCTCGGAAGAGTCTGCAAATCAGAACTAGTGAAGCCGGGAGAGGAGGGCCGCTTCGAGACCGCCAATCTCAGCTCTGTGAGACAGGACTGCAATCCCATGAACACCTGCGTCAAAGTGGATGCACCCACCTGGCTGGAACGAGGCAATGCAGCAGCTGTAGAGACATAACGTCGTGGGTAGTTACTGAGAGGGTGATCGCTTCGATACCCTCAGCCCGGAACCTGTCGTTGACAGGCATCTATTGCCCCGTGGGCTACGACATCGACCGGCAGAGCATGACGTACCTCAAGGCCGCGAGGGCCTGCGTCACCAAGTATGGATTCGACACTGCGGTCCCTCATCTGAGGCCGTCTTTTCCAATCATCCCTACTCACTGTCTTCCCTCGAGACCTTAGCGTGCAAGGATGGAAAGACTCCGAAGGAGACGATCTATCTGCGCCGGTACAAGGCCTGGGACCGTGCAAAGGGAGGAGGTCGTATCTCTCTCCCTGCCGCTTTAGAATACAAAGGTCATGTTTTTCTTGCTATAGGGAGTCTGGTGCCGCTAGCTGACCAGGCCGGTGTTGACCAGACCGTGGATGGCTGCAACAACGGCGGATGGCACTTGGGCTACGACAAGCACAGCGGGATTTGGAGTTTGATGAGGGTTCCTTCCACACACAGACACCTGAACGGGCGACCCACAAAGAAGTGCTCAGGTTGCTGCAAGAGAAGGACCCGAACGACTTCATGAGCTTGTCGAAAGGGATCTTCGAGCTCCGTGGCGATGAGAGACGCTTGGGATTTCGGGTCGCTTCAGAGCCGAACGCCTGTTCCAAAGCACAGCCAAGCAGAGCAAGCGGTCTCCAAGGCGGTAAGCCAGCAAGCTGTCCGTGACAGACGTAACGGATGCGGGCCTGTCCCAACTAGACATGAAACCCTCAGCCTTGGAGCGTCGAGGCCTTCAGTCTAGCCTCCGATCCCGAGGCGAAGCGTAGCACAAGAGTAGGCAATGGTCACAGCCTGGACGACAAGATGCTGAACGAGAGACAGCATGTTGGCAAAGTGGGCCGAGGTTCTCCGGACCTCTTGTCGGCTGCCAGGTGAAGGGGGTGAGCATCTGGGCCCCAACGCTAGGCTCAGGGCTAGGGGTAATGGGGTATTCGATCATCTTTGTAGCTTCTCCCCGAGCCGCACCTCTAGACCGGCATGCGACCGATTTTGTACTTGTTTGAAGTCTCAAGTGCTAGTAACCTTCAGGTGTGTTACGTTTAAGCATCTGGAGTTATGGGTGGAAGCAGATCCTGCGCAACACCAGTGGTTCAGTGGTTCAATCGGGTTCAATGGCTCCAATCCAGGGTGTTCGATTTCAGAGTCGAGCCTGCGTCTTCAGCCCTTTTCACCTTCGCTCTGAGCCTTGTGCAAGGCTACACCGGCCTTCCTTGCGAGCAGCCGGGAAACATCACAGAGGCCTACTTGAAGAGCTAAGGGCTGGCAGGGCTGAGTCCGGAGTTTCGATTGCGGCCTTCGCAGGGGATCCCTTGCGATTTCTGCGAGGGTGGTCCGCCCTCTATGAGGGTCATGCCAAATTCGGAGCCGCAGGAAGGAGCCGACATGCAGCCGATCATTTTGGACGACCCGAACACAAAGGATCCTGCTGACTTCTGGCTCCATCCCTGCGCCGCATTGGCTGCAACCTTGGGGCTCAGGATTTCTCAGTTCTGAAGCTCGGGGTGACTTAAGACCGAATCCTGCAACGAAGCTTGGTCTGTCCATGTTGGATCAGACAGCCTCAGACCTTCGTTACTCGCAGGTCCACTTGCGCATGGCTCCTTAGAGCTGAAGCATTGCCGCTTTGAGATTTTGGACTCGGCCCTAGGAATATGTCGCAACCTGAGTGAGCGCATCAGCATCAGAGTTGCAGCTGAGAGACAGCCTCGAAACGCCCCTATCATTCCATAATGCAGGCAGGACGCCATCAAGGCTTCCGGGATGGGATTTAGGTCGCTTCGCTGGCCATAGCTAAACCGCGAAGGTGCACTCAACCCGGAAGCCATGATTCCTGGGTGGGGTGCGAAACACGTTGTCAAGGAGCAAACGACTAGGGTTGCCAAGCTAAGGATTGTGCAAGCAAGGCGAGCTGAGCCACAGTTGACATCGGTGTCCGGTGGATTCCAGGGCAGTGACTTTTCTGATTCTCCTGGCCTGCGGTGCTGGAGCGGAGCCCTTAAAAGCCTCTATATCACTGTACCAATGACAAGAGTTGCATAGTGTGCTGGAAAGTGGCAAACTTCATCTGAGCTGGGCCTAGACACTCTTGTAAGCACAACCTACGAAGGTTTCACAGTGCAGCTCTGTGAAGCTCCGTACCCAAGTCCCCACCCCTACAGCCCGGAAAAAGCTCACTTTCCGAGAGCCTCCGCACAAGCCCTTGCGAACTGTCCTCGGCGCAGATGTGGGGCGACAAGCCGCCAGTGGATCCCCAGGTGCACTGTATTCTCTACGGAGTTTGTTGGTGTTGGATTTTCAGCTGCGGATTTGTCGAAGCCTTTCGTTTCAGTCAGGGTTTCCTGCACACCGTGTGATCCATGTGTTCCGAATACCTGATCTGCAGCCCTTCCGCAATGAGGTTTTCGCACAGATGCCACCAGAGTCTGTCGCCCCTCGGTAGCTTCTGCTTGGACGACTTGGTCTGGTGTTTGTCGATGTGCCTGGAGTTGGAATGTCGTGGCAATCGCCAGCAGCAAGGTATCGAAAGGAAACCAAGGGTTCCGAGAACGCGGTCGCTGAGTGCGGCCATGTAAGCTTGAGTCCTGAACAAGCACGAGCAAACGCCAAAGCACTACTGAAGCATCAAACGGAAGGGGCTCTATGCACAGAAGGAACCGAGCTCAGGACGATTTTGTTCCGTCCCCGATGATGATCGTTGAAGGGCAGTTTGTCTGCCTGGCGCTCAGCGTTGGCCCACGGCGGCAGTGCTTTGAGGGTGCGTGTAGCGGTAGCGACGGCAGCTTTCTCTGGCTGGAGGTCCCCCCGGGTACATGCTGGGGGATGGGCCCATCTTCGAGAGCGACATCGAGTCCATGGAGATCGGGGACTGCGAGGCCGCGGGTCCCGAAACGTAGACGGCCTAGCCTACTCCTCCACAGTGGGGAACATCCAAGCTGCGAAATCATTACCAGACCGAACGTTCTGACGCGCGGCTTTCCTCTGTTCTACCTTAGGCTTGCCAGTTCTGGGGGCCACTGCTCCAATCCCGATCCAAACCAAGCTGCTAGCCAAGACCAGAGTGACAGATGATGCCCAGATCAAATGCAAGAACAATGACGACTGCCACTTCTTCTGGCACGGCTCGCAGCATTCTGCCAACACATGCCGGCAGCTTGATTTTGCAAAGGTTTTGGGTAACCACACACCATCAACTCCTAAGCCAACCGTGAACCCGGCCGGATACCGGACCAGTTTGGTTTCGGATCATGTTGCACTGGGTTTCAGGCTGAGCCTTGTTGTCTCTCCGCGACTTTCGACAGTTGTGGGTTGAAGTGGTTGCGGCATCCTTGCAGGCTCAAGTGTGGAGTAATGAGCAGACATGAGCAGGTGTGAGCAGTCTGCCATTTAAGTTTCGCCTGAGGTTGTACTCGAGGTGCGACAATCTTCTCCGAGAGCCCGGTGTAGAGGGCGTGCTGAAAGCCACTTATCTGCAGGGAGACCAGGGCCGTCCCGCTCCCGAACGCTCCGAAAGCGGAGATAAGATGAAACCTGGAGCCCCATCGAAAGCAAGAGGCGGTGCCTCGTTCGCCCATCTGCCTCGTCAACAACCCCGAGGCGGTGTCGAAGGGCAGTGGAGGGTGTTGGGACCGCGGGTCGCTCAGCAGATGCTGATCCTACACTCCTACACTTGAAGAGTCTTTTTTTTGCTTGGTACTTCGGTTCCGTGTCACAGTGTCTGCTCACGCCGACCTTGTTTCGGATTCCTGGGCGGCTATCCTCCAGCGCGGTTGGGCGTTGGGGCTTTCTGCAGTCTCTGCTTGGAGAGCTGCGCTACAAGCTTCTAGTTGGGCCTGCATGGTTAAGGCATGTCTGTGACAACACATTCTCATGCCCTGACTCTGCCAGATGTGCTGGACCAAAACGATGCGACGCTACGCTCTGACCAGTGCGGAGCCACCCAGCGAGTTCCAATTCCTGCACTTCGCCTTCAGATGTGCTGGGCTTGGTTTCTTGGATTTCGGGATGCCTCGGAACATCAAGTGGAAGGGCGCGGAGGCGGCTCTTCCGCCACATGCACTTGTCCACTCTGCTTGTAATGTGTGTGCGCGCGTGTATCAGTGTGTGTCGCTTTAACGAGCGTTGGGATGACGTGGTGTAGCTGCAAGTGCTTTGTTTTGGCAGCTTCCGAGTTTTTGAGCAGAACCCATGGCTCATCAGCTTCGGTTTCTGACAAACATGTTGTCCCGGAAGACGACCTCAAGTGCACCTTAGCTTGATGGCTGCGCGATCATGAAATGCTGAGGTACTGGAACCTGCATGCGCAGTGCGACTACATGCTCTTGCTTGGAGTGCCAGGGTTCTCGACTCCAATGCGGTTTTGGGGACTCTGGGAGTTGAGCTCAGGGCCTCGGGTTTGCTTACCGGTGCCCTGCTGCATCCACACGCTTTTTGCTTTTTCAGGGAGGGCCGCAGTCTCCGCGCAGGAGGCTGGGGAGTCAGCGGCTGCGCGCGGCCGTCCCACCGCACACTGAAAAGCCATCGCTGGAACCACAAAAGGCGCCTTGGCTCTGAGGGCCATCAGCACTTTGCTTCGCTTTGGTAGACTTGCAGGGTGACCGCATTCAGAACACTCGTCTTTCAGTAGCAAGGCGAGTCAAGATCATCATCCGTGTATTTCTATGCATGTTTGGGCTGTGACGCATGCCGCCAGCTTTTTGTTTCCGCTTACCGAAGCCGAGCTCCCGTAGCGACGTCAGCTCGAATCGTGCTCCGGCCATAGCATGTGGGTTGGTCTTGGGAGGAGGGCTGAAGCTTTCAAGTTTCATGCGGTTCGGGCATGTTCAGATCAAGCTAAAATGTTTGCAAACTGCACTCTGCAACAAGTTCATGTCATATTGCCGTCAATTGCAGGACGAGATTCACCGTGTTATTTGCCGGATACGGCTCTATGTCAGATATCAGAACAACGCATCGTCCTGCCGAGTTTGCTGAGAATTCGGTGCATTCAGCCTGCTGAAGCGGCTCAGCACCACGAGTTGTTTGCAGCAAAGCTTTAGGACTTTAGGCGAAGCACACCTCCCATCAACATGACCAAGCCGTTCTGTCAGGAGCGAGGTTTGTGTATGATTTCCTCATATTTATCGCTTCAAGTGTTCGTTGCTGTGAGGCTTTTGCCGGAGGAGTTCGCTCATGGCACAAGGCTGAAGGCAGCCATGCTCTGCCACCAACAGGGGGATGTGTGTGCGTGTGTTCGCAGCCGGCCCCTCCCCAGCTCAAGAACCTTCCTGCGGCTTCCTGCACGATCGTTGCTGGGTGTGTCTTCCTTGTCCAGGTGCGAAGAAGAGCGAAAAAGGGATGTTGCTGCCATCTCCCATTCCTGCTGAGGGTGTCGGTGGGTTCGGATTCAGGCTTCTCTTCCCCCTCCGACAAGACCGCTGCCAACACTACAAGATTTCAGCGGCGCCACAAGGCCACATGCTGGAACGAGCGGTACAAGGGCATCCGCCTGGGGATTCGCGGCAACGAGGCCCTACAGGGTCCAGAGTCTTTCGCGCTTCTTGCCGTTTGCAGTGCTGTCGTTGCCCCGTTGCAGAAGCTCGTCGGATTACAGGGAGCCCGCAAGATCCGAAGCTCAGTATGCAGATGTGACGAGAAGCCCCTGCACACAGGGATCCTTGAATGTTCCGGAACCTGTGCCAAGGGCTATCCTCAAGCGGCACTTCAACGTTAATAGTGGTGGGCGCGGGGCATTCAAGAAAGGAGTAGACAAAGGTGGTAAGTTGGGACAAAATGAGAACTGCGACAAAAGGCCGGTGGGACACTTCGAGAATTTTCCCACGGAGTGCTGCCTAGTCATGCTGGAGTCTACCGAAGGAACTTCCATTGCCCAGTTATCGATTCAGGTGGCTACCTGCGTAAGCGGCCCCCTGGCAGAAGTGAAGAGGGGAAGGTGGCATTGGATCACGCCTACTACTGAAGCCATGCAGGGCTTTTGTATAGGATTCGGGGCAAACTTGACGCAGCTTTGCTTGTGTGCGGTTGGGGGTGGGACAACCGTGTAATTGTTTGGGAGCTCCCAAACCAGGCAGCTGGTTCAGTTCGAGCAACCTCCCCGGCTTCGGCGACTTCTCCTGTGTCGCCTGCGTGCAGGCCCTCACTAACACTGCTTGTCCCAGGTCAGACATAAGTCTTCGTGGTAGCAGAGCTGCTGGAGGGCAGACCCACCCACGTTGGTGGTTCACATGAAGAGCGAGCTCAAAGCAAGCCCGAGGTCGGCACGAGTGGATTCGGCGATGTGGAAACCAAACGACAGCAGGACCGGAGCTTTCGAGGTTTGGTGTCTTAGTATCCGGAACGAACAGAACCTTATCTTGTGTCACACTGGGATTGTTCTGCTTGCCACTCGGCGCACAGAATAGAAACGCGGAGGGCTGGAGAAGAAGCTTCCAACGTGATCGGTGTAGTCTTTTAGAACTAGACTTGACAGCCAACCATCTCAAGCTGCAGCCCACGCATCTTGACCCCGAAGCTCCGTGATATCTGATGCTAGGAGCTGTACTACTTCAACAAGCTGGCACTGTCGATACACAGTGAGGCGGCTTGTGAATGAGGGGAAGGTCCACGTCACAAGTCACAAGTCAAGCTTTCTCGATGTAGGCTGAGAGACAGTGTAGGCTGTGCCAGGTGAATCCCATCGCCGATGCCAAGGTGGGCTGCTCGAGAAATGTGCCACCTGATCTCCTTGAACCCACTAATCCACCCTCAACTGTGGGATCCCAAATCGCGCAGCTCGAACTTCCCTCTCCGCGGTCAGACAAGTGTAGGAAGTGCGTGGCTTTGGGAGGGGTTTGCTGCCTGCTGGTGGCTTAGCCTCGAAGAGCTTTCCTGGGCTTGTCCTTGTATGTGCAACATCCCCCCCCCCTCGCCACCACCACCAAAAACATGATCTATGCTCTTTTGGATCCTGTGCCCAGGTGAACTGCATGGAGCCTGTTCGCCCCAAGGCAGGTCAGGAGACCTCGCTTCCTGAGGAGCGTCACAAGTCTCAAGGGCGTGTCCAGACAGTACATTTGTTGCATCTTGAAGTATGATAACAGTGGACCGATGGGCCCCGTGAATCGACGGACCGACCTGCCCTCTTCCTGAAAGGACCTGACGAAGGTACACACTTTCGACCTCAAAGGCTTGCCTGGGGCTGCTGTAAGGGGAGAGCAGAGTTGGCCGCGAAGAGAGCCCAGAAGTGTTGCCTTTGAACATGCTGTTCGGATGTATCGCATCAGTGCATCGCTTCACATGCAGATGGTTGCTGTGCATCTATGTTTGACCACGTCAAAGTCTATGTGTGTTCGCATGTGTTAGTCAGTGCTTCCTTTCTCTGGAACGAAGACCGAGAAAGCATCTTGATATTTAAACTCCTTGATGGGTTTAGCATCTCGGGCTCTCCTATCGACATGCGAAGCCATTCTCGTTCGACATTGGAGCCTTCGGAGATCACTTCATGACAGGGCACGACTTCACGATCATGAACGATGTGATTGGTGAGACAACGCTTTGGGCCAACAACGACGAGGCAAGGAAAACGAGGGCTTGGGAGGCTCAACGGGCAGCAACTTGGCCCTTGTCCCACCATTCCTAAGATTGGATGTCAAGCTGCAGCGCTCGCATCAGCCAGGTTTGAGAGCTGTAACCGGTGGCCTGACTTGCTTGCAGGCTTCGAAGAAGAAGCAGCTGAGCCGCAAGTCTTGATGCCTGTGCTTCCCTGTCTTCACGGCCTGGTCAGTGGCAGACTCCCTCACAATCCATGACGCCAAAGCCACACCGACGGTTTCAGGGAAGTGTCAGCCTGGAGCTAGCTGAAGCGGCGGCCCAGGTATACTTTCCAGAGCTTGCCGGAGGCTTTGGCAGCTTGCGCCAGTGACAGCAAGTGTTGGACACTTGCCCTAAATATAAGGGTGCGAAGTGTTAGCTTGGCATGCCGCCCAGTGATTGCCTTGAGCGCTAGTCTGCTAGTCAGTGCCGATGGAGCAGGAGTTGTAGCGTGGGTTGGGCACCGTTGTGAACGTGGGATACTTGGGGAAGTGAAGGGTAACTCAAGCCATGTGCGAGCAGAGATATCCGAAGTTGGCAGTTTCTGGCTGCTCTCGATTGTCACCTTAACAATGGGCCTCTGCCTAGGTCCATCGCAAGAACGCAGGAAAGGGACCCTTAAGTTGTTCGGAACTTGACTTCAAATCCTCGTTCCAAGCCGTGCTGACCACCAGTGCAAGATGCAGGTCCCAGAGATACAACCAATATCACCACATAGTCGCCCGTGTACCAAGGTTCGTGTCGCGGTCCGAGGGAACTCAGGTCGGGCAGGGCTGAGTTGAAACTCTGTGCTGGATGCTACGATTCGTCTCAAGGTGGCTCTTTTTGCTGTCTTTGTCTCGTGACCTGGTGAGGTGGGCGTCGCACTTCGCAGATTTGACATGCGGGCAGGGTGCCATGGACGAACATTTTTCCGACTCATTCGCATGTGCGCTTTTTGATGTCCCCGCCTTTGTCGGATATGGCCTATGCAGCACCATACAACAGCATTCGATAGCACAGAATGATAGAATGATACGTTGCTCTACAGCCTATTATAAGCATTCAATCGCACGCAGAATACAACAAGCCGGAGTGGAGGAAGTGGGATACGATGTGTTCATGCATGAAGTCAAGATTCAGTTGTCCATCGGGTTTCGACTGGCCATCGCTGTCATCGTAATGCAATATTGCAATTCCAAACTTTGTAGGTAGCCAGCTTTCCATGGCTTGCATGGCCTAGCGCCTAGCTGTGAGAACACTTCCGGTTCCAATGAAAAACGCCCACACCATCCCTACACTGGTGTCACTGAATCATAAGGACCCTTTGCCGGGTAGGGGGAGGGCGGTAGGGGGCCTTAGTACCCAAAAAATCTCCGCTCATGCTGACACAAAAACGAGGTCTTCAGGAAGTTGTTTGGTTTCTGCACTGGGTTGTGCATAGCCCCTACGCGATTTAGACAGATTCATTATGCAAACCCTGTCTAAACTGCTGGTGCACCACGACCACCAACCACACCCCACTACCCCCAGCAACCCGACCATCCGCACCACCGCCCCCAGCATCCCCACTCCCGCCACCACCATAAACCACCATCACCGCCGCCACCAAGACAACCACCGCCACAACTGCCATCAGGAGCATTTACGTCAGCGTCATCAATTCACCATCACCATCGCGATGATGATGGTGATGATGATGATGATAGTTAGCATCCTCGTCCTCCTCATCATCATCTTCATCATCTTCGTCAGAATCATCACTGTCCTAATCCTGCGCATCATTCTCGCCATCATCATCGTCATAGTCATCATCATCATCACTATCTGGAGTATCACCGACGCCAACATCATTTTACATCTCCGTCTGGGTCGTCATCATCATCATAATCATCATGACCATCATCATCATCATCATCATCGCCAGCTCCTTTACCATCATCACCATCATGGCCGTGATCACTGTGACCATCGCCATCACCATCATCATTATCATCTTCATCATGATCGTCATCACCATCCTCATCCTCATCATCATCGCCGTTACCACCATCGCCAAACATGATGATCATCATCGTCACCAGGAACAGTGTCAATGTCGTGAGTGTTTTCGACTTTGTCATCGTCATCGCCATCATCGCTATGGTCATAGTCATCTTCGTCGCCATTGTCCTGATCCGGCTTCATCCCGTCATCACCATCATATCTGCCTTCCGCCACCATGTATCATCATCGCCTTCGTTGTCACCGCGGTCATGATCATCGTCATCCCTTATCATCATCAACTTGACTATGGGCCTACGTTATGATTATGATGAAGGGGCGGTTAGACGGCTCCCACTACAAGCTCGCTGTACATCGTGGCACGCAGCCGCCTGTGATATTAAAACATGCCAAGGAATATGGTCAGATTCGTTGGCGCCAAGACTTGGGTGAAGGCGCTAGTTCATCTTTGGAGGGCCGTCGGGCTTTACTTCCGGTGAGACAGGCAGCTCCTTCTCAGTCTGACCCTGCCTTCTTCCCTTGCGATAAAGACCGGTGGGTCTGATGAGTTGAAGAAAGGCGTCGCTGGGGTTTTTGTGTCGAACTTTGAACGCCTTCACATCCAAACGCTTCCCTGCCCCTCTCTCGCCTCGCAGTCCATCGCGAATCCTTGCATCGGCAACTGTGCCGCGCTGAGGTGCCTCGGGCATAATTGATTATGAGAGAGGGGAACTAAAGCCTCAGCTTCAGCCCTCGACAGAGAGCCGTAGAAAGTTACTGCCGAGGCCGGTGAAGTGCGGCCCTGGTGTTCGGAGCTGCGGTAAAACCCTGGTCGATGGCCGCAAGCTTGGAAGGCTGTGCCTCGGTCTGAGGAAAGGGAGGTCCTCATCGCTTTGTTAAAGGTCTTGCGTTTGTAGGCACCTGTGCTGTAAGTCTTCTTATGCAGGATGGGACGGAGCTTTTCCCTGAAGCTGGCATCTAGCGCCAGAAGCGAGAGAGCTGCAACGACCGAGGTGGCCCCAATCCCCTCATGCAGAGTCTCGCCACTGCCACCAGATGAAGTGGGTCCAGGCCAAGCAATGTTTCCACAGCCGTGAGCACCCAAACCGCCCAACTCGAATTTGATCCTTCCATCCAGTTGTTCACTCTTGAAATTTAACTGCTTCAAAATGAAGCCGGGGCTGGATCAACCCTACTTCGAGCTGTTGAACTGTTGCCGAAAGATCCGAAGAGCTTATGGTCGACACTCAAGCAAGAGCAATTCTGACCCGTGGACTGCCGAAAGAGAATCAATTTCCGCCTTATCCTACCCGAGCAAAGTTTCAACCTGTTCTTGTCCTCGCAGATCGACCTCGGATCGATCAAGGAGTTTGATCAGGTGAAGCTGTTTGGCTTCTTCGCTGCACCGGTTCGTCGGTTCGTTGTTTCCTGACACACCTGACGCGAAGGCTGGCTTCAACTACGGGTCTGTGTGGGCATCTTTCGCTCTGTGAGGCAACGGTCTGTAGCCAAGAAGGTTTCAGGTCGACAGGCTGCGAGAACTGCTATCGGGTTCCAGAGACCTGTCGCAGAGATCACAAAAGGCCCCCCCCCATTTCCTTGATGCGGGGGGCGAATCCGCTGTAGCGATGATGGGAGCCCAGGCTACGCAGATGGACGCAGATACTGCGGCCTCCCGGCCTCGGCAAGTTCAACCGGGGTTTGGGGCATTTTGGGGTCTTCGACTTCTGTGGACAAGAAGTTCCCCCCCCCGCTTGTGCCATGTCTGAGCCCTGATCCTGAGATGCTTGAGGCCACAAAATCCTGGTGTCCAATGACGAGAAAGACTGGACCGACACATCGCAGCTTTCTGCTTGGATGGCGCACGGGACTTGTGGAGGCTACAGGCTTTCGGGTCGGGGAGGTCCGGCTGTTTGCTTGAGTGGCCAGCGCTTAGGGCGTTTCCTCCGCTTTCCTGAGAGTCATGCAGACAAGTGTCTGGAGCTGATAGCCTTCGTCTGACAATCCAACACATTGTTCCGGCCGTTATGCCTGCAACCGTTCTTGGGTCTACAGGAAAAAGCCGCAGAGAGGGAGCCTGACGAACTAGGCCTGTGCAGAATCACAGATGAAGTCCTCGTCCGTTTGCAGGAACTTGAACCCGAATTAGCATCCTGAAAGAAGGAAGGGCGTTTGTGAAGCTCCGACCTTCGAAGGAGAACCGTGTACCACAACAACCATTGGAAGGCGAAGGAGTGGGGCCGTGGCAGCCTGCTTTTAAGCTTTCAGCTTCAGGTCGGGGGAGCAGCTTGCTAGCTGCCGGGGGGTCTGGCCAGAAGCACGCCGTGAGAGGGCTGAAGAAGTTCATCCTCGCAGGTTGGAGCCGTCAAGTCGAGCGCTCTCAGGGAGTTTAGTTTAGACCTGGCCCGTCGAGCCCTCTGCACTCAGTCTGACACCCACCTGGCCCATGCACGATGTCCACCTCTGCAAGTGCACACCTCCGTCAGAGTTCAAGAGCCACTTGAGGTAACACCTTCAACCTCGGCTCACAGATCGTGCCTTGTGCTGCAACATAAGGCTAAGAAGCTAGCCTTGTTTCGTTCCATGCTTCACAGAGTTCGAACATACGATGGCTGATCTCTCCACGTTCAGACTGTGAACACTCCACTCTGCAGGTAAGTGGCCTCCCAATACTGAGTCGTCCAAGCATTTCCCCCTGCTTTCAGGGTCGCTATGTGCGCTTGTATTCCAGCAGGAACAACTTCAACGTTGCTGGGCGGAATTTGGTCCGGTTCCATGAACACGAATACGATGACAGCACGCTGAGCGTTCAGGGTCAACTAAGGGGATCAGGGAAATTCTGCAGGCCGGAGACATCATGACCGTGTTGTCTGCTGCCCTGCAGTTTCGATTTGCCCTCCGATTGTCTGGCTTGGCATTGAAGCTGTCATTGTGTTTTCAAGAGGGACCGAAATCGAGCCCGGCTGCTTGAAAAAGCAGAAATCTGTACATCGGACTTCAGTGCCGTGCCTTTGGCCGTGCCGACCCCAAGGTTGGAATCCACCTCCTCGAAATGGAAATCTACCGAGCGGCAGTGCCGCAGCCAAAGCTGCCTGAGCCTGGGTCTCGGACGGTCTCGGATGCAGGGTTCATGATTGCTCGAGTCGGCCTTGTGTTGCGCATTTGGAGCAGTGTCGGGCGCTCTTGCACGCTCGCATCTCATCATACTGAGCCCGATCCCTCAAAACCCAACCAACCGACCGACCAACCAACCAACGCCTTGATTCGTAGGGGCCTACAGCGAAGCAACACTAGCAAGAAACCTTCAAGGGTCATCAGCTCGTCAGCTACAGGTCGCAGACGATCACAGACCACCATGTCAAGGAGCTGAGGGGGAAGGCGAGACACTGAGCCGGGCGTTGTTAAAAACTCCTTAAACAAAGGATGTCTCTGAAGCGGTCAACGTAATGGACGGAACATGAAGGAACGAGACATGTCATTCAAATGCTCGAAGCATCTAAGAACACTGCTCTGAGGGCCCATGAACCTGCAGATTTCCGAAGTCACAAAGTTCGAACAGCCTCAGGTTGTCTTCCGCTCACAACAACGGGCCACTGTAGTCCAATCGACAGCTAGTGAACAAGCTACGGACTCTTTTTCAACTAAGTTCTGAAAGTGCTTCCCTGGAATCTTCTCTCTGCTGGATGTGGTTCTTCTGCAGTACGTAAGCAGCGATTTGCTTCCCGTCTCGGCTTGCTCACGTACCCAAGAAAGTGGTGTTTCCGCCCCGTGAACCTTGCAGAAGAGCTCCATGACAAAGAAAGTTGAAATGCTGTTGAGCAGATCCAGCCCTGGCCCTGGCTCACGAGGCGAGGAAGCCTTCGGTCCTGCAGGCTCCGTCACGATTGCCCTATGAAATGCGAGACAGATGCATTCCTTCACGTCACAGACCTTGCGCCGCTTCGTGACTAGGATGGTTTGCAATGCTCCTACTACTACCACCAGTCGCACTGCCATGTGCCGGACCTTGGCAAGCTGACGCTTGGCGGTTGGTCGTGTGGAGCCACTGAAGCGAAAACACAGAACCTCATCCATAAAGCTCCCCACGATGCTGTAGCTGCGAGGACACCCGAACACCACGTGATTGTGCCGAAGGTCTCCGCGGACCGGGATATGGCACGATTTTTCAGTTGCAAGCAGGCCCTGATCTCCAGGTGGATGGGTTTCCCGGCATCCGCCAACATGATCACTTCTGCATCAGGCAGGAGATGGGGGTGGGGTTGCAGGTCGCGGTTGTATGCTTCAAGTTTGAAACGAGCCACATCATGCCGGCGTAACGTGCTGAAGCTACATGAAGAAAGGTTCGAATCGCGAGCCCATGCTTTGTGCACAGGTGCGCTGGGTTCCTGAACATCAGGAAAAGAGGCCATTACTATTTCTACACTTCCTCAGACGATGGTGTCCTGCCTGCAATGCCGCAGCTGAAGCTGTGAGAACGGGAGGCCTCGCTGTACAAGATCTGAGGCTCCTTCCTGTTCTTAAACGGGCACAGGATCGTCGACAACAACGGTTGTCACGGACGCAGGGAGCGGGGAAGTCATCGGAAGTGGCTGGAAGCAGGACGGCACCGCTTGGTGGCGGACATGTGCTGCTTGGCTTTCATGCCCATAGGCCCATGAGCTTATCGCCTTTGAATAGCATCGAATAGCAGGGGTTCCTAGCCAAGGCCAAGGGGCCTGGGGCCTAGCAGCATCGGGTTCTCGATAAGACTGGGATCCTCTGGACAAGGTGAACTTGGAGGTGGCCAGGCCTTCACGGTGCGATACAAGGGGCCGGACTCTGGTAACCGCAAGATCACGATCCCGAGATCTGCCCTGAAGTACGAGAAGGCCGCTTTCATCCATGAGAGCAGAGGAAGAGCTAGGGCTGTCACCTTATCTTTGAATGCTGCCACTTTCTTTATGCTAGGCTGCCACGGAGGTGGACCTGAAGGACCCCGCTTTAGATGTCGTTGCTGGGGTTATCGGCAGGAGCTCCTCCCCCCGTACTGGTTCATGAACCCCAAACTCTCTCTACAGTAAAATTGAATCGAGAGCTTCCAGCTTCGCATACTGACGGCTTAGGGTGTCGTACGGCTAATGGGGCGAGTATTCGGCCTGGCAAGCTGGCAGCTTTGGCCTTGGCGGCCAGTTCATGCGAAGCTCTGCCTGCTTTTGCAGCCTTTCAACCAAACAGAGGCAAGCGCAAGGCAGCAAGACTATTTCCCCAACCCTCAATCATTGGCCCTCAGTCCTTCTGAATCCTTCTATACGTCACGGATTCCTCACCAGGACGGTGCAGAGTGTAATTACTATTACGGCCAGCGCCACTGCTGGGTGCCAAACCTTGACAACGTGATCCTAGACTGGACTGCAGTTCAGGATTTTAGATGTAGACAATTGTTCCAGAAGTGGGACTGTGATTTTTTTCAGTTCGTTCAGTCTGTCCGATGGGGGCTGGCCGAGTGGGCTAATTCGGCTTCACGCTCAAGCGGATTGTAAATGTGTGAATGTGCGTTGATCTCCACCTTCTAACGATCCAGAGACTGGATTCAAGCTTTTGGTCCTCGGGCGCAATCCCAGCTTGGTTTGCCGGAAACTCCTGGCTGTTTTGCAAGCTACACTGCCAAAACCAAGTCCTACAGGGAAAGCCAGGTAGGTCAGCAGTAAACAGAGATTCGTTCACCGCCTTTTTTCGAGGCTTTGGTGCTGGACTGGTCCGGCTGTGGTTCAGGTGTTTCCTCTACCCAGTGCAAACGCCATCCTAAGGAATCCGTCCCACACGGTGACCGTGCCAGAGATCTATATGGACCGGGATGGCAAACAGAATCAGACAAGACTGCTTACTCACAGGGAGCCTGCTACTTGTGAAGGCTGCTGGCGCTTGATGATTTCTGCTAATTGTTTGTATGAGTACCGTTCCGAATAATTGTGTTGCGGCTTTGGCACCTCGAATCGCGGTCAGACGCATGTTGAATCCAGTTCTGCAATCCGAACTGCTGCAAAGCCTGTCTCCGCGCAGAACAACGGTCGCTTCTGGGGAATCAACCAGCACAATCACTTCTGTGTGAGGCAGGGAGTGGATAGAGTATGCTTCCTGACGGCACATGTCACATCAAGCAGTCAGACTTCAGTATCCCCGTTACCATGACCCTTCGCAACTGGTCCCACCTCGCAAAGCCTTAGCACCAATTTTTCTGAGCAACACAAACCGAGTTTGCAAAGTTTGCTAAGCCGCCGGCTTTAACTTAGCAAACGAGACATGCCTTTGCAGGTGCACTGCCCAGGTTGCTATCAAGAATGAGGGGAACTACAGGTTCACCACTGCATCCGATGACGGCGACTTGGCGCTGAATACCCAGGGTGAAGTGGATGAATCGATTTTTCGAGGAATGCTTGATGTCAAGGTTAGGCACAAGACGCCCATGCTTTTCTGCCAGAGGCTCTTTAATGTACTTGAACGGGCGGGAGATCGTCAATAACAATGGCTGCCACGGCGAACGGGAGCGGACGAGCGGCAACCAGTGGCTCACGCCCGGCTACCACCTGGTTGGAGTGGACATGTGCGAAAACGCCGGTGGTGAGGCCATGAAGCTGCGATACCAAGGCCCCGACACCGGCAACCGTAAGGTGAAGGTCCCTTCGTCAGCCCTGAAGCACGAGAAGGCAAGGCCCGGGGCGTGTTGCCGAGTGTGGGTTGGGTAACGACTTCGAGACGAGACCGAGGGAATCCGAGATCCCGAGCCACGCCATTCCCACGCCATTCCCACGCCCCACAGAGCCTCGGTCTCTCAGGCCGGATTGGAGTGCAAATACATCTACCACCGGCATCACTGTTGGCTCCCAAATCTGGGCCGCCTGCTGCTTGCCTCAAATGGCGGCAAGCGTGCACTGGCACAATCCTTGTGATCGCAATCCGAGCGTAGCTGGAAAACATCCTGAAGCCCAAACCTGCTACCAGCAGAATGTGTTGCGCGCTTTATTTGACCAGGCATGCTCATCACACTGTGACCGTGCCGGACATTTGGATGGACAGGGATGTCCCTTAAAGCGAATTGGGATCCGGGGTAGCTGTCCCAGGCCAGTTTATGACGTGCCATGTTGTCATTTGTTTGTCTTGGCCCTGAAGCACCTGAGCCCTGAGCCTTCGCCGGTCACCGGGCAACGTGGGAGAACGTGGGCTTGTGCAGGAGAACGGCAGGTTCCCTGCCCATCGTCACGGCAATGCCTTCTGCATGAGGCGGAGAGAAACTCTCGCGGTGCGTACCTGTGAATAGAATAGATAATGTTTCGTCGTGATCGGCTCTGGTAGACTGGTAGACATATACCACTCTGCTGATGGGGAGACTGCCTGCACCCGTGTCTTTCCAGGTGCAGTGGCTACCTGGTCATCAGGAAAGCTGGCCACTACTTGTTTTGGACTGCCTCAGACGACGGCGTCTTGGTCAGACAATGCACGTGAAGTGAAAACGGTGACGCCAGACGCCAGACGAAAGAAGCGCAGTGTGAGGCTCCTTTCTGTACATCAACGGGCACAGGGTCGTCGACAACAACGGTTGTCACGGCGAGAGGCAGCGAGGCAGCCGCTGGTGGTGGATGAACGCGGGCAAGCACAGGCTGGTCGCCGACATGTGCGACCCGTCCTGAAACTTTCTCGAAGCCTTCTCAAGCCTGCAGCTCGTGTTTGACAGAGATCCAGCAGAGTTCTGCATGAGGCGAGAACGGGGGTGGAGAGGTGTTCAAGGTCATGTACCAGGGACCGGACACTGGCAACCGCAAGATCAAGATTCCGAAAGAGTCTCTGCTCAAACCCGGGCAGGCCTGGCAGCTGTGGTAGCCTGCTGACTGTCAACCCATTTCAAAAACCCATCCTAGCATCCTGACAATCATGCAAGGCCAGCGGCACCAGCGCCATGCAGGCAGAGCTGTCTCGAATTACAAGATCGCTGGAAATCTGTAGTCGGCGATGTCTGAGCATGTGCAGGTTTGGGGTTCATGGCCGACACATCTAACCATGACAGTAGCAACCTGAACCGGCGACGGCACATCTTCAGGTCTCTCTGTCGTTCTTTCATGTTTTTGGACAGGAGTGTTCGAAAAGGTCCGAGTTTGCAAAGCTGCGTTCGACGCCAATTGGCCAGCCGACGTTGCTTTTCAATCCGAGCTGACGACGCACTGAGAGTGCAGGCTTGCGAAGTAAACAGCAGTGAAAGCTGCAGCTTGTCCGGTTCCGGAGAGATACGAAGCGAAGGAAGAAAGGATCAGGCATGAGGCAGTCAGCAAAGGCAAGACCCTGAGCTATTCACCTCAGAGATCCGCAGGTTCGTTCCACACGAGCATCAGTGATCACCTGGGGACCTCTTTTTTCTGACCCCCTTCATCTTTTTTTTGACCCCCACCCCGGGGCAGCCCCGCCCCCCCGCCCCGTGCCGGCCCCAGTGTGCTTCCTATCTGCATTTCAACCCCCTATGTCTTTTTTCTGACCCCCTATGTCTTCCCTCGACCCCCCTAGATTTACCCGTATCGCGATCCAGATCTCGTGGGTCACCCTCTTTTATCTTTTGTTTGACCCCGAAAGTCCTTTCTCCGACCCGGCCGACCTGCCCCCGCAGGCCGTTGCGGTGCGCACCTGTCAGACCCAGCCTTGATGGAGCCCAGGGACAGTCTTGAGGGTTTGTTTGTCTTGCCCCAATGTAGACAGGGCCCAAAAAAAGTTCTCCCCCATGCTCCGGGAATTTTACCAGCCCTCGGCCAGACACGGCTTGAACTGGATACTAACCCTCCCCCCCCCGACCCTGTAGGTACATACATGGTGCCGCGTCGCCGCCTCCCCCCCCACCCCCCATGGTATGCACCCCCCCCCCCCGCCCGCCCCCAAGCCAGGCCTCTCCCTCGTCCCAACAAACAACCCGCATACCGGGGGGATAACCCACAACACAAGGAACCACAGGGGCGGGGTGGGATAACCCACAATACAGGGAACCGCAGGGCC